>OU343053.1:7848064-8186435 GCA_910593695.2 Ocypus olens | reverse complement strand
CTACAGTTGAAAGTGCTGCAATGGTCGATCCGCTAGAAAATGAAGTTAAGAAGGAGTCGACACTTTTGGGTCAATCTACCTATCCTCTCAATAAGTCGGGATCAAAGAGCGTGTCCATCGGTATCAGCCCAGCGGTAGGATTCACACCAATCGTGAAAATCTGGGGAGCCCATTCCTGCATCTTCTTCAGCGAGGAGGAATGGAACCAGTTTTCTGCAATCAACATCTCAGAGATGCAGCAGACCATCACCATCGGCGATCACAAGATCACCAAGAACGAGTATCGCGATATAATGGCCGTTTGGATTGAACAACGCGGCTTAAGTGTTGTAGTGTCGGAAGAAACACTTGGAAATTTATTCGATTTGAGAAAAGTTATTAATTACAAGTTGAATGTATTAAAAGCGTTGGAATTTAATATGTATTACAACATGATATTATCCTCTTGTTTAAAATTGGATGGTGATTTATATAACAATGTATCAACTCTAATTTCATCACACGTAAATTCGCAAAATGCTTATTTAATGTTGGAATGTATTCATATTCATTATAATAAAATGTGTCTCGATTTTGAAATAAATAAAATATTTCAATAAAAAGTATGATTTTAAAACTTATCTAATATGTTTAATTACACATCAAACCTCTTACTATTAAGTTCAGTGAAATTATAAGTGTTTATCAGTAGTAATCATACCTTGACAGAGTTAGAATGGAAAACAAAGTAGATGAGGCTATTGAAGCTTTTTATGAAAAGCGTTTAACAGAGAATCAAGTAAAATATTTACCCATTCATTATTTAAATAAGGTCGAAGGAGTTCAACTGTTAGAAATTTGGGGGGCGCTACCATCAGAATATAAACAGCAAGCAGAAGAGAGACTTCCCTGCCACAAGCATTTTAGTACAGGTGAACATCAGGTCGATGGTCCACCACCACCAAAGATCCGCTGTCTGGAGTGCATATATAAGATAAATCTCGCAACTTGTAACCACTCAAAATGAAGCTTCCAATTCAAGAAGAGAATGGAAGGAATTTTACTCATCCGATGATGTTGGATGATTTCGAGCAAATTTCTCTCAGCATGTGGATATCATTTTGGGCAATAGCAACAGTTATATTATTTATTATTATAAGTACAATATGTTTTATATGTAGAGGTTATAAAAAAATAAAAAAAATGTATTAATGAAAAAAATGTTTTTATTTCAATATTATACAATATTAGATTTATTTATCCAGCTATTATGGGACTTGTCCAATCCTAACCACTTAACGTAGATCTTGCCGCCTTTCCTCCGTAAAACTTTTTCCACCAAATACACGTCCAAATGTTTCACCTTTTGAAGTTCTTCGCCGTAAAATGCTCCAGTAATTGGTGCATCTTGCATATCTTGAAGCAGGTAAGTTGTGGGATTCGATATTTTAACTTTCATAATTTTAAACAATTCAGTAGACCAGTTTGGTGTGTACCCCTTATCGAAAAGTGCTTTTTGCTTACTTATCCTAACCACGTCACCCACTCGAAATTTTACAAGTCCAGCGATTTTAATATGTGAATAAACCGAATTTAATAACTGTTTCTCCTTATCTTTAGTGACGTCAGAGGGACGCATTCCTATCGTGCCATGTTTACGATTGTTGTAATCATCCGTGATCTGATCCAGAATACTTAGCCAGCGGTATTTTCCATTCAGACTAAAGGCGCGATAAAGTTTCTCTTTAATAGTTCTAATTACACGCTCAGCCATCGAGGCTTTCATAATCGTGTAAGTGGAATAATGATTAATTCCATGTTTTTTCATTAAAGTCTGGAACTGACTGTTATAAAATTCTTTCCCTTGATCAGTTTGTAAATTTGTAGGCATTCGACCATCCTTCAAAAGTATACTTTTAAATGCTGATGTAACATTTATCCCAGATTTATCTTTTAGCGGCACAGTCCACAGATACTTTGAAAAACAATCAATCACCACGAGAATAAATTTATGACCTTTATTTTCTCTTGCATAAAGTCCAAATTCAGCTAAATCAGCTTGCCACAAATCATCCAATCCTTTAATAATTGTACGGCGACGTGGAAATTTTACTCTAGCAGGTCTATGAAGTTCTTTAACAATATCGCCTTTAATTTTACTCATTGAGAACCTCCTCTAGGTTTCGAAACGTTTTTAGAAATGATGTTTAAGTTCAGAACAACATCTTTTATTGCCTTTTCATAAATTTGTAAACGCTCCAAAATGTCTTTATGAGTGACATCATTTTTAATCTTAATTTCTTCTACCTGTTTTAAAACGTGGTTAATATGCAATTTTATGGCTTCCTCCAAATGAAATGTAGCGGCATCAATTTTCTTATTGTGCCCCTCACTCAGTTTTTTTTGCATCATTTTTAATATTAGATGTAATCCCCTTTAAATCTTTAATGTCACTCGAGGTAGCTTGTAATATTTTTTGTATTGGATTCACTTTTCCATTTATCGCTTTTTCTAGAGAAGTTTTCGCAGCCGTAATTTTTTTATCAAAACCATCTAAAACACTCTTTTTAATATTATCCACGTATAATTTTGTAGCAAGATCGTCCGGATCTTGAGGATCTAATGCGCGTTTTAAACGTCTTCTCTCCAAATCAAAATGCCCATCAGATGTTATCACAAATCCCGGAGACGCGGTGGGCCACGAGCACCAGCTAAAGATTTGCTAGAGTGTCGTCCGAACTTGTCAACGCTCATCGTATAGGTTCAGGATGACGTCAGAGCTGGTTGACGACAACTGTACGAGTAATATATAAGCATTATGTTAATAGATTATATTAGCTTCACGTAACTCCTCCTCGATTGAAGCAATTTCATTGTTGTGAGAAGTATTTCCCGCACGTTGCGAAGCATGCAACAACCATAAGCGGTCAACCAATTCATTGGGATCATCCCAATATGTGTAACGGTGGGGCTTTTCATCTACGACCATTTTTGAATCAAATCCTTGACCCTGAGCGGAATTCTTACGATTCGTTGGACGGGGAATCGATGATTTGTTTACCGGCGTTGGATATTTATCCAGCAGAGGCTTTATGATTGTTCTGTATTTGTGAGATGGGTTGCCTCGTATCTGTTTCGAGGGGTCACAATCGCGGTGTAACGTATTTGTTCTCTTCAGAATATCAATGTAATTTCTCTCATCTTCAGTATGGAAAGCCGTAGGTTCCTTTCTAAAGAGTAATTCGTATAAACCCACTGTACCCTTATAACGCACATTATTAACAATTAAATCATTTCCATCTAGATCAATGTCTGTTTTTCCGATTCGAAACTTATCATTTTCAGGATTGAAAGTTACACCAAAGACAGCATCAAAATCATCACCTCCAGCGTGTACTAATTCTTCAATATATTGTCTGGGTAGAGGTGCAAATTTATCTAAATACTTAGCTATTTCTTCAGAAGGAGGCTCTTCTGCGGAGGTAATATCTCTAAGTGATGAAGACTCATTTGGATCTCGCTCAAAAACTTCTTCATCTCCCAAAAACTCCAACCGTCTCGGAATGTGTGCCTCCCAAAAATTTCCGCTAGCGGGCGACGTATTAGGTGTAGAGGATTCCAACCGTCTCGGAATTTGTACCATCCTAAAATTCCCCCTAGCGGGTGACGGATTAGGCGTAGAGGCGGGCATTAATTCAGGCTTCATCAATGATAAATTCACCTCTTCTTGAGTTTTTATGATTGATTTTAAAGGCTCTGTGATTGGTTTGTACAATTTTTCTAACCGCTCATCATTTTCATTACGATTTAATTTCAGAGCTAATGCCTTATTTCTAATAGCCTTTTGAACTGCTATTATTTTTCTTTTAACATCAGTCATTTCACAGAAACAGGTAGCTGTTATTTCAAATCAGGTAGCTGTTATTTAAAAACAGGTAGCCGTTATTTCAAATCAGGTAGCTATTATTCCAAAACAGGTAGCTGTTATTCAGAAACAGGTAGCTGTTATTCAAAATCAGGTAGCTATTATTAAAAGACAGGTAGTTACAAGAAGTGTGTAGCTTTGTACAGCTGTTTTAATACTGTAGCGAAACTATGATTACTTCAGTATTATGTACTGGTCAAGACCTTTCCTATATCTACCTTCGTCCGAGTTTTTATCGATAGTAATGAAACCAAATTTTTCTTTCCAGCACTCTACACATAAAGACTTAAATTTCTCAAATGTCATATCACTGCTCACGTGATCAGTGTACACATGTTTCAAGTTGAGGTCGTCTTGTTTGAATAATATAATAAAATTAGCATTATCCCGTATCAAATGTTTAGGAATTCTAGTATAGGTCTGACAAAGGTAAAACGAATCAACGTCTTTATGTCGCCCCATACTGAAAAATTCTCTAATTTTATCCTGTTTGTCACACGCTACATCGTCAAATATGAAAACGGAATTTTCTTTTGCCTCCTCAGGACTTATAATTTCAGCATTCTCTTTATATGGAAAATACTCAATTTCGGGGATAGCATCCAACGTCTTTTGCAAAAATGTATATTTTGGCTGATAAAGTGACTTAGAGTAAATGTACACGTTTTCAAATCTCAAACCATTTTCATTGAACAGGAGTGATAGCATTACATTCGATTTACCGCAATTAGATGGACCGCATATCACCGCTCTAATTGAATTAGGTAGTAGATCACCATGTCTTCGCATTTGATTTTTAAACCCCTCACCTACCCACTTATCTAAATTTGAAATAGGAAGAGATTGTTTCTGTTTGATAACCTTCATGGCACTAATAGCAATTTCATCTGTATGGGGGTATATATAACATTGTAGCAGTGATTGTCTCCTAAATGATAACTTACAGTGGTGAAGGTATCATTAATTCATTAATCAACAAGCTCCCGCTCGAAGTACATGTACCGGGGTATCAGTACTGCGGTCCAGGAACCAAGTTACAAAAACGTCTAAAAAGAGGCGACCCTGGTGTTAACCCACTGGATGCTGCCTGTAAACAGCACGATATTGCTTACTCGCAGAACAAAGACCTAAACGAAAGACACAAAGCCGATAAAGAATTAGAGGAGGCTGCTTGGGCTAGAGTCAAGGCTAAGGACTCTAACTTTGGTGAGAAAGCGGCAGCGTGGGCTGTTACTAACGTGATGAAGATCAAGAGAAAAACTGGAATGGGTATCAAGAAAATTCCTTTGAGGAGTGGTGTAGTCATGAAGGCTCGAAAAGCTATCAAAAGATTTAAACGAAAAATTAATAAACCTGGAGGTGTTAAAGCAAGTAGTAAGATTGCATTATCTGCAGCAAAGATTGCTATACGAGAGGTTGGCGGTAAGAAAAAAATTAGAGCTCCTAGAGTTATACCGATTCCAAAACAGGGTGGAATTCTACCACTAATTCCAATTTTTGCCGGATTGAGCGCCCTCGGAACCTTGGCTGGGGGTGCTGCTGGTATTGCTAAAGCCGTGAATAGTGCTAAAGATGCGCGATCAAAACTTGCGGAAGCTGAAAGGCACAATAAAACGATGGAAGCTATTGCTCTTGGTAAACCGGGGAAAGGATTATTTTTAAAACCATATCGCAAAGGTATGGGCCTCTTTATCAAACAACACAAGTCAAAAAACTGTTAAAATCGCTACCCAACCGCGCCCTAACCGATGTTGATTTGCTAAATGGGGCTAGAAACGTTAAACATTTTAGAGGAGTGTTTATGCGTGATGCGCTACCATCAAAACCACATTATAGAGAAGCAGGTATTATTAATTTGGATTCCAAGAATGGATTAGGAACGCATTGGGTGGCTTATAAAAAGGCTGGAGATACTGTTCGTTACTTTGATAGTTTCGGAAATTTATCACCACCTCTAGAATTGATTAAATATTTTAATAATTGTCATATAAAATATAATCATGATCAATATCAGAACTTTAGTTCTTACAACTGTGGACATTTGTGCTTAGAATTTTTGTATAAATAAAGATGATATAGTAAAGATGTTTTAGTCATGTCTCAAACTTTCACTCTGCAAGGTGTAAGTAGTGTGCTCTCCGTAAGCTATTATCCACCAATTGAACTTGATCCGAGTCGTCCATATTGTTTAGGATTAATAGGATTTCATACATATAATTCAATTCCGAATATTGAAGAGGACCGGAACAATAAATTTATTTATGGGAAAAATCAAATAATCTCAATTCCAACGGGATCGTACGAAATTAATGACATTGAATCATATTTACAACGTCAGCTGTTGATAAGCGAAGCGGCACAAACTGAAGCTGATAAAGTGTTATCACTTAAACCTAATAATAATACTCTAAAGAGTGAAATTAAAAGTAAATACGATATTGATTTTTCGTCGCATAAAGGCACTATTGGAAAATTATTAGGATTTTCCGGAAATAAAATTCTAAAAGCGGGGACACTGCATACATCTGATTTACCCGTGCAAATAATTAAAGTTAACAGTATAAGAATCGAGTGCAATATTACTAGCGGTGCTTATTACGACAGTAACTTGTCCCACACCTTGTTCGAGTTTAGTCCATCTGTTGATCCAGGTTTTGCTATAAATATAGAGCCGAAAAATATTTTATATTTACCTGTAAAAACTCGAGATAGAATTGATAATATAACGTTGAGAATTGTTGATCAAGAAGGCGAGTTTGTAAATTTTAGAGGAGAACATATTTTGGTTAGACTCGAATTAAAGACATTGTGATGGGTATTGTTTTTGATAAAAAGGAGGGTGCACACCTAAAGACTATCACTTTGAGTTCATCACCCAAAGAAGTGACACGTATCAGTCTCGCTAAATTAATTTCTCTCGGTTATAAAATCAAATATAATGGATAAAATTGGGGTATTCGATAAAATTCACTACGACGAGAGTATTGCCAAATATCAATATCACACATATCAACCTAGAGCTACAAACTTTGGAAACAGCGATGAGATAAGGATAACAATACACAATCAAGATATTTATACCTGTCCAGCAGACAGCTACATTTACTTGAGCGGGGAAGTTGAATACAATTTATCTGCGGGTAAAAAATTTGAATTAGTTACAAATGCGTTCGCTTTCCTGTTTGAGGAAATTAGATATGAACTAAACGGTATTGAAGTCGATCGAACCAGGGATTTGGGAATTACTAGTACTCTAAAAGGATATGTTTCATATGATGATTCAGAAGACATGAAAGTGCTCGGTATTTCTGGATGGGCTAAGACTGGTCACATAAAAACATTTTTTCCAAACAAGAAATTTTATGCGCAAATACCTTTAAAGTGTTTAATGGGATTTGCTGAGGATTACCAAAAATTAATAATCAATGTAAAACAGGAATTGGTTTTATTGCGATCCTCCAGTGATGTGAATTGTTTCAAATGTGATGATGATGATGCGGTTGTTGCCCAAATTAAATTTAAACTTAATAAAATTGAATGGCGTGTACCACACATTCAACTGAATGATGAATTAAAATTGCAAATGTTTGAGCAAATTAAAAACGATCCAAATATATTAATTCCATTTCGAAAATGGGAATTGCATGAACTACCAACCATGAAAAAATCTAGAGATGATATATGGGCCGTAAAAACCTCAAGCAGTTTGGAGAAGCCCCGATACATAATTATCGCTTTCCAAGAAAATAAAAAGGGTGTGGGTAGTGCTGATGCTTCAATGTTTGATAACAGCAATATAAGAAACATACGAATTTACCTGAACTCAGAATCTTATCCATATGATCACTTAAATTTGGATTTTGGAAATGATGATTACTTAACTGTATACAACATGTATTGCCAATTTCAGCAGAGTTATTACAATCATACAAATAGACCGCATTTCTCATTTACGAATTTTAAAGATTATGCATTATTCGTATTTGATGTATCCAAACAAAACGAAAGCGTAAAGTCATCAACGGTGGACTTGCGCATTGAGATGGAAGCTATTGAACCATTTAAAGACAACACTCGTGCTTATTGTCTCATTCTAAGCGATTCCATTGTTGAATACACACCGTTATCTGGCATAGTTAGAAAAATAATTTAAGATGTTTAAAAAAGTGTGCTTCGATTTGGTCCCTGTCATTTTTACCTATGTGGTGGAAGAAGATGATAATGCCATAAACTGGATGCAGGTGGCAATAGACAGACTTCGATTTAATAAGAGGGTTCAAGAAATGGAAAAAACTTTGGAACCTGTTCTCTTGAAACGCATTACGTCACCTCCTCCGCCGAAAATATTATTTATTGACATCCAGGGATTCAACACACCCGACTTTACTCCGAAGGAACTTGCCGCTACATACGATGGAGAAAAATTACTTGCATATATATTCAAGCCACCAACACCGTTTTGCCGTCTAAATGAAGAACTCAAGAAACAAGTTAGGTGGTTGGAAAACAATTACCACGGAATCCCCTACAGCAGTGGTGAAAGTGATTTAAGTGAATTACCGAAACTGTTTAAAAAATTGTCAGCGGATATTGTGTACGTGAAAGGTAGCCAAAAATGTACTTACCTGGAACAGTTTTATGATGTTGTTATTAATTTAGAATATGATGATAATTGTCCTAATTTAAAAAAATCTATTTATTGTTGTCAATCACATAGGAATAACTTAAGTGTTTGTAGTATTGTTAACGTGCAAAAAATATTAAAATATGTAAAGGAAAATACTGGTTAAGGAAATAATAAATCGCTTTTTCAATTTTAACATGTGTGTTTTTTATTTAAACTTAATGTGTATAATATTTAACACTCCAGTGACAATACACATTACCCATAATATAAACAATATAAACGCTGTAGATAAAATAAAACAGGTGAAATTCATCTGTAAAAATTGTTATCATCAGTTAAATAATTAAATATATAATCATATGTTTACCGTTAAATTGAAATACATATAATAATGATAACAACTAGTAATACAATTATTCTTTCCATGTTGCTTGAATGTATGATAAACTTGTATTGAGGCAAATTATAATTTACAAATCTATTTATCCTAAGCTAACAAATATAATCCTATTATAAACTAAGCCATTGTATAATCCTATTCTAAACTAAGTCATTATATAATTCTATTGATTAAAAAAATATATCCCAATATAAACGAAAACACACAAATATATAGCGAAGCATATGAAACATGACAGATTTAAAGTAGCTACCTTTTAAAATGAATAACATCCCCAAATCTGGATTATTAGACAATATCTTTATGTCCCCAGGCTAGAGTTTGAACCCCGTCGGCGCATATGTTCCGTTTGTCATCATGAGGCGATAAGGCTAATTTATTTTGTGTGATGGAAAAAATTGTATGTTTAATAGATCTGAATAAATTTTGTTTTCTAAATGAAAGTTCATTTTTAAACAAACAATTTTTATAATCACTTAAATCTAAATCTTGCACGACAACACATTTCTTGACACCTTTAGCCTTTTTAATAAGTTGCTCGGGGGTTTCTACAGCATACATTTTAGCCCTCAACCCAACAAATTCAGTTAGCAATTTTCCCCCGAGCTCATCTTTAAAAAGCCCCAACACGGCTTTGTTTTGTAATGGGATGCCATACTTATTGTCTATGTCAAAATTACTCGTATCAAATTTATCCAAGTCCTGTTTCATGTCATCGTATAAGTCGTCCGTCGTAACACGCAATATAAGACTGTCCGTGTCCATGTAGCAAAGATTCACACCTTTGCCATACTTTGGTTTTAAATTTTCATAATAAAAATTATACATTAACAATTTTGACAAGTCCAAAACGCTAAAACCGACATAAATTGGTTTATTGTAAATTACTTTTAATCGATCAAGTTGGATTGCCACTAAATTTTCACTAAATATGGAACAACAATTGAAATTTAATTTTGCTATTAAGCTTTCCACGCCGCGGCGTTTACCAATATCCTCCCAATGATTCACTAATTTCACGTCTACACGCTTATCCACGTTTTCCATCGTCTTGCCGAAAACAGAATTGTTCATCAATTTGAAAAAATCTTTCTCGAAATCGTTAGCAGCCAATTGTCGCATGCTAGTATTCAAATCGATATACTTTTTCAGCCAATCCGATTGTTTAAAAGAAATAACTCGGTTAATTTTAGATAATTTCAAACCGTTTGATAGCGCCTGTTTCAAGTTACGGTAATGAATGATATATTTCGATTTATTATTTAAATTTGGAATTAATTTAGTGTTGTTAAATTTAGAGCCAGGCGGTACCATATTTTCAACTAGAAAAGGTAGATCATTGTGTAGATCGTGAAGGTTTTGAGGATACTCAATATCCACCTCAAGGAAGTAACCTATTGGAGAATTATCGGGGATGTTTTCAACATGAAAATTTTGAATTTGGTCCGCGCTTAACCATTCAAAGCCGCCGTATGGTAAACATTCAGACATTGCCCATCCATACAAATTATTAGCGTCCCAGTATGTCATATAAGTCGATGGTTTTGTCCTGTCATAGTCCTGCATATATTTATTATTCGCTCGGGCGTGGCGTAAAGAGCACTGACTTATACCGCCACGAATGCCCTTGCGAACAAAATGGTGCATGTCGATGTCCGTCAATAATTCCAATTTAATATCTGTCAATTTCAACATAGCATCCCACGACAAACCAGGAGCCGTGTAATAATGAGCCGGATCCAAGTTATACGCCTTTAAACAAACATCACGGAAATTTTCAAAAATATCAGCCAAAAGTAAAACGTCGGTCTTCAAATATAAGTCGGAGTATTCGCGCAAATTTCGACAATTGAAATGCTGCCAAACGTTTTGCGCATGTTCATATTCCTTAGCAGTGATGTCGGTATTTGCCAGGGAATTAAAAAAGAATTTTTGCGGCGGTAATTTTGTTTCCTCCAATTTCGACAACGAATCCATGTACTGATAAGGAAATACACCTTTTTTCGTTACCAGATCAAATTGATTATCAATAGGAAAATGTTTTCTAACATTAATCAATTGATCTGGTTTTAAATTCTTTGCTAATTTTTCAAGCGACGATGACATGAATCGAATTGAATCCAAAAATCTTAGTTTTAAATAAATATTGCGATCGGTTCCTCTCTTATCAGTATATTGATCCACTTTAATCGATTTTGAGAAAGAGATGTACTTCTCTTTATTTTGAGGAATTACATCAATTTTCTCATTGTCTAGACCAAATTCTTTAATAAACAAATGAGCGTCGTAGCCGGATAAATTGTGAAAAAATATTGGTAAGAATTTTGGAATTTTGTAGTTTAAATTACATTTGGAGTGAGCGGCTCCAACAAATTTTCCAGAAAGGTGACAATGGTCGGCTACTTTGTCACCTGCATCTAAATTTTTTTCACAAATATGACACTCGGTCGCGGAATCAAATAAATACTGCTCACCTGGACTTAATTTTGACATTGGAATAATCGGTTTTAAATAATTTTCGTAAATAAATTTCGCGTCCGCGGTTAATTTTTCCATAAAAATTTTTGGGCAGTCTAAACCCGTGTAAGTAACAAATTTATCTAAATTTTGATTAAACGAGCATTTAATATAATACGCGAAACTGTAAGGAGTGTGAACATGAGTTGAATTAGTGTACGATAAATTTGGATTCGGCTCACATGTTTCAATAGGGGTTAATAAAGATTCAAAATCTGCATAAACGGTGAATGCTACCCGCATTTTCGAATTAAAATTTGTAAATTGCGACAAATTGCCAGGTACCATGTCACCATTTTTATTTTTGATTAAATCCGTAGTGGGCATGACTGTACAAATTTTGTTACAGTCATGCTCACTGTGGGCTAAGAGTGCCACCTCGCTGGGGAAAAAGGTCAAGCAGCCATCACACAAATACATCTTGCTTTTATGTGATGACACTTGGGCTGCTACTAGTCTGGATAAGTGTTTTATCCAGACATAGTGACTTTTTTCCCCATCCTCGATGTACAGAAGATTAATGTGTGTGTCGCGTTTGGATTTTGAAAAATAAATCGGTCCTACCACATCATGACGATTATTCGCGGTGTTAAACTCTAACCCGTAAACATTTATCGACATGTTATTCAATAACTCAAATTTGGGGATGTTATTAATTTCAAAAGGAAACTCCATACCTGTCAAGTTCAACACCTCCCTATAATGGGGGTACGACGTCGCGCGTTGTGGGGCGTTTCCGTGATCCACAGGGTGAAGAGCCGCCGTCACTGCCCAGGCGAAGCAGGCCTCATCCTTATTCTGCACGTTGATGCAGGCTTTTTTCTTCTTAATCTCCTGGGGCAGCTCGATGTACGACGATCCGCGGATAGGGGTGTATTTATTAAGGTTCACTTCCAAATGTGAAACTTGTAGGAGAGCCCATCCGCTGTCTCGTTCCTGTGAACAAAAGCGACACATATTACTATTTGGAATTTTTAATAGGTCAGTTACTTACTTGAAACTCTTCACTCTTTGTTTTCACGGTGCTACACAATTGTCCATAAACCTCCCTCAATTCAGTAGCTGGTGTTATCACTTGAAACTTAGCGTTAAATGATTTCAATTCGGTTTGCGCCCCCTCATCTCCAGGCTTAGTGTACAAACCGAATAATTCAATGTTTACTTTCGCCGTAATATGTCCCTGACGTTCCACCAAACGGATGAACTTTTCCTCACTACTCTCGAGGAACGTTGGGATATCCGTATGGTCCTGAGGCGATGGAATCCGGTAACTGGCCATTCGGTTCCTGAAGGCTGATGCTATCCTCATGATACCCTTATCCTCATACGTTGCAATTATCTGGAGGTGCCTCTGAGACCTCACGTGTCCTGCAAAAAGTTGAGGCGTTGCAAATTCCTCCTGACACGCGTTGCACTTGAGGATAGGTTGGCTCATCTTAACCTTCTTCGCCGGGATCACGGTTGGAGAAGTGCTGGCTGCACGCTTGAGTAAAGGAATGGGTGGTACCGCTCTTGAACTTCCAGAAAATCCATTTAACGCTTGATTAGATGGAGCTTGAGGGTGATATTTCTTCATGTGCTTTGTTCTGTTATGACGCAGGGTGAAACTTGAACAACAAATCTCACAGGGGAACATGGTTGTTTATTTTTCGATGACTTTGAATAAACTGATTCATCTTTATCGCGGAGCTCGAATTTTATAATAAATTGCATTGGGTACATTACATATTCGATATTAATAGTCGATGACTTATTTGCGGTTGCGCTCACCTTCACACTTGGAATGTAAATTTAAATAATACGGAATTGCTAGCTGTGGTATTCAAATTCTCTTAACCTTGAAGACTTCTACACACACACATAGACACAAATATTATTTACATAATTTCAATGTTTCCATTCCCGTTTCATTATTGCACAACCATGCATCATGCGGATCCCAAGAATTGCATTAGTCATCAAAAAACGAGACTCGCTCTGGCCAAAAGAAATCAACACCTGGCCAAAAGAAATAAACACTTTTGTTTTCTAAGCATACCCCTAATTTACGTACCAAATTAATTTTTATCACCATTTCATCAAACATTTTCAAATTTGCCTCCACTTAGTTGAACTTAAAGCATAGCAGCGTTGTCATTTTAGGATGAAACTAGAAGCAACTCCCGGAAATCAGATGACTCTTTGGCAGCACTGTAGAACTTTGGATGTTAGTTGGTACACCGGTAAAACTTGGGGTTTGAATTTCCCGCTACTTAATTGAACTTAAAGCTCTGCGACGTTGCCGTTTTCTAGTGAAACCGGATGCACATCCCGGAAATCAGATGCCTTTTCGGCAACACTGTAGAACTTAAAGCTCCCCTGTTGCCATTTTAATTCCCCAGATTTAAATTTCCCTCCACTAAATTCCCCCAGATTTAGACAGTTGCCGGCCATTTTGAGTTCAAAATTACCCAAATTTGAATTTCCCGCCCCCAAAATCCCCCAGATTTGAATTTATCCCCAACCGATTCCCCCAGATTTAATTTTCCCGCCCCCAAATTCCCCCAAATTTGAATTTATCCCCACCAGAATCCCCCAGATTTGATTTTCCCGCCACTAAATTCCCCCAGATTTTACTTCCGGTTTTCCGGGATTACTTCCGGGATTACTTCCTGTCCCAGAACCCGCTAATATCATCTACTTACGAGGAGCTCAGATTTGCAAACCGCGTTCAATTTGGAGTTTTCGTTTGGCCGCTACGGCCGATCAAAGTCTGACAAATCAATTATTTTCGTAAATTTTCTAAAATGTTCACTGTGACTGTCTATTTTTTTTGCTATTGAAGTTAGCTGAAATTTTCTAACGGCAATCAATTTCTTTCGTCTTTCTGATGAAAATAAAGTTAAATTCAATAGTCTACGATAATTTTTAAGAAAGTTGCATTTTTTAACAAAATTTCGAAGAGGGTTAGTCATGTCTTTTTTTCGTGTTTTTATTAAAAATTCAAAATCTCTAATCCGACCAATTGACGTACGAGGAGCTCAGATTTGCAAACCGCGTTCAATTTGGAGTTTTTGTTTGGCCGCTACGGCCGATCAAAGTCTGAAAAATCAATTATTTTCATAAATTTTCTAAAATGTTCACTGTGACTGTCTATTTTTTTTGCTATTGAAGTTAGCTGAAATTTTCTAACGGCAATCAATTTCTTTCGTCTTTCTGATGAAAATAAAGTTAAATTCAATAGTCTACGATAATTTTTAAGAAAGTTGCTTTTTTTAACAAAATTTCGAAGAGGGTTAGTCATGTCTTTTTTTCGTGTTTTTATTAAAAATTTAAAATGTCTAATCCGATTAATTGACGTACGAGGAGCTCAGATTTGCAAACCGCGTACAATTTGGAGTTTTTGTTTGGCCGCTACGGCCGATCAAAGTCTGAAAAATCAATTATTTTCATAAATTTTCTAAAATGTTCACTGTGACTGTCTATTTTTTTTGCTATTGAAGTTAGCTGAAATTTTCTAACGGCAATCAATTTCTTTCGTCTTTCTGATGAAAATAAAGTTAAATTCAATAGTCTACGATGATTTTTAAGAAAGTTGCATTTTTTAACAAAATTTCCAAGGGGGTTAGTCATGTCTTTTTTCACGATTTCATCAAAAATTCAAAATCTCTAGTCCGATTAATTGACATACGAGGAGCTCAGATTTGCAAACCGCGTTCAATTTGGAGTTTTCGTTTGGCTGCTACGGCCGATCAAAGTCTGAAAAATCAATTATTTTCGTAAATTTTCTAAAATGTTCACTGTGACTGACTAATTTTTTTGCTATTGAAGTTAGCTGAAATTTTCTAACGGCAATCAATTTCTCTCGTCTTTCTGATGAAAATAAAGTTAAATTCAATAGTCTGCGATGATTTTTAGGAAAGTTGCATTTTTTAACAAAATTTCCAATTTTTCACGATTTCATCAAAAATTCAAAATCTCTAATCCGACTAATTGACGTACGAGGAGCTCAGATTTGCAAACCGCGTTCAATTTGGAGTTTTCGTTTGGGCGCTACGGCCGATCAAAGTCTGAAAAATCAATTATTTTCGTAAATTTTCTAAAATGTTCACTGTGACTGACTAATTTTTTTGCTATTGAAGTTAGCTGAAATTTTTTAACGGCAATCAATTTCTCTCGTCTTTCTGATGAAAATAAAATTAAATTCAATAGTCTACGATGATTTTTAAGAAAGTTGCATTTTTTAACAAAATTTCCAAGGGGGTTAGTTATGTCTTTTTTCACGATTTCATCAAAAATTCAAAATCTCTAATCCGATTAATTGACGTACGAGGAGCTCAGATTTGCAAACCGCGTTCAATTTGGAGTTTTCGTTTGGCCGCTACGGCCGTTCAAAGTCTGTTAAATCAATTATTTTCGTAAATTTTCTAAAATGTTCACTGTGACTGTCTATTTTTTTTGCTATTGAAGTTAGCTAAAATTTTTTAACGGCAATCAATTTCTCTCGTCTTTCTGATGAAAATAAAGTTAAATTCAATAGTCTACGATGATTTTTAAGAAAGTTGCATTTTTTAACAAAATTTCCAAGGGGGTTAGTCATGTCTTTTTTCACGATTTCATCAAAAATTCAAAATATCTAGTCCGATTAATTGACGTACGAGGAGCTCAGATTTGCAAACCGCGTTCAATTTGGAGTTTTCGTTTGGCCGCTACGGCCGATCAAAGTCTGAAAAATCAATTATTTTCGTAAATTTTCTAAAATGTTCACTGTGACTGACTAATTTTTTTGCTATTGAAGTTAGCTGAAATTTTTTAACGGAAATCAATTTCTCTCGTCTTTCTGATGAAAATAAAGTTAAATTCAATAGTCTACGATGATTTTTAAGAAAGTTGCATTTTTTAACAAAATTTCCAAGGGGGTTAGTCATGTCTTTTTTCATGATTTCATCAAAAATTCAAAATCTCTATTCCGATTAATTGACGTACGAGGAGCTCAGATTTGCAAACCGCGTTCAATTTGGAGTTTTCGTTTGGCCGCTACGGCCGATCAAAGTCTGAAAAATCAATTATTTTCGTAAATTTTCTAAAATGTTCACTGTGACTGACTAATTTTTTTGCTATTGAAGTTAGCTGAAATTTTCTAACGGCAATCAATTTCTCTCGTCTTTCTGATGAAAATAAAGTTAAATTCAATAGTCTGCGATGATTTTTAGGAAAGTTGCATTTTTTAACAAAATTTCCAATTTTTCACGATTTCATCAAAAATTCAAAATCTCTAATCCGACTAATTGACGTACGAGGAGCTCAGATTTGCAAACCGCGTTCAATTTGGAGTTTTCGTTTGGCCGCTACGGCCGATCAAAGTCTGAAAAATCAATTATTTTCGTAAATTTTCTAAAATGTTCACTGTGACTGACTATTTTTTTTGCTATTGAAGTTAGCTGAAATTTTTTAACGGAAATCAATTTCTCTCGTCTTTCTGATGAAAATAAAGTTACATTCAATAGTCTACGATGATTTTTAAGAAAGTTGCATTTTTTAACAAAATTTCCAAGGGGGTTAGTCATGTCTTTTTTCATGATTTCATCAAAAATTCAAAATCTCTATTCCGATTAATTGACGTACGAGGAGCTCAGATTTGCAAACCGCGTTCAATTTGGAGTTTTCGTTTGGCCGCTACGGCCGATCAAAGTCTGAAAAATCAATTATTTTCGTAAATTTTCTAAAATGTTCACTGTGACTGACTAATTTCTTTGCTATTGAAGTTAGCTGAAATTTTTTAACGGCAATCAATTTCTCTCGTCTTTCTGATGAAAATAAAGTTAAATTCAATAGTCTACGATGATTTTTAAGAAAATTGCATTTTTTAACAAAATTTCCAAGGGGGTTAGTCATGTCTTTTTTTCGTGTTTTTATTAAAAATTCGAAATCTCTAATCCGACTAATTGACGTACGAGGAGCTCAGATTTGCAAACCGCGTTCAATTTGGAGTTTTCGTTTGGCCGCTACGGCCGATCAAAGTCTGAAAAATCAATTATTTTCGTAAATTTTCTAAAATGTTCACTGTGACAGACTAATTTTTTTGCTATTGAAGTTAGCTGAAATTTTTTAACGGCAATCAATTTCTCTCGTCTTTCTGATGAAAATAAAGTTAAATTCAATAGTCTACGATGATTTTTAAAAAAGTTGCATTTTTTAACAAAATTTCCAAGGGGGTTAGTCATGTTTTTTTTCACGATTTCATCAAAAATTCAAAATCTCAAGTCCGATTAATTGACGTACGAGGAGCTCAGATTTGCAAACTGCGTTTAATTTGGAGTTTTCGTTTGGCCGCTACGGCCGATCAAAGTCTGAAAAATCAATTATTTTCGTAAATTTTCTAAAATGTTCACTGTGACTGTCTATTTTTTTTGCTATTGAAGTTAGCTGAAATTTTCTAACGGCAATCAATTTCTCTCGTCTTTCTGATGAAAATAAAGTTAAATTCAATAGTCTACGATGATTTTTAAGAAAGTTGCATTTTTTAACAAAATTTCCAAGGGATGTCATGTCTTTTTTCACGATTTCATCAAAAATTCAAAATCTCTAATCCGATTAATTGACGTACGAGGAGCTCAGATTTGCAAACTGCGTTTAATTTGGAGTTTTCGTTTGGCCGCTACGGCCGATCAAAGTCTGAAAAATCAATTATTTTCGTAAATTTTCTAAAATGTTCACTGTGACTGTCTATTTTTTTTGCTATTGAAGTTAGCTGAAATTTTCTAACGGCAATCAATTTCTCTCGTCTTTCTGATGAAAATAAAGTTAAATTCAATAGTCTACGATGATTTTTAAGAAAGTTGCATTTTTTAACAAAATTTCCAAGGGGGTTAGTCATGTCTTTTTTTCGTGTTTTTATTAAAAATTCAAAATCTCCAATCCGATTAATTGACGTACGAGGAGCTCAGATTTGCAAACCGCGTTCAATTTGGAGTTTTTGTTTGGCCGCTACGGCCGATCAAAGTCTGAAAAATCAATTATTTTCGTAAATTTTCTAAAATGTTCACTGTGACTGACTAATTTTTTTGCTATTGAAGTTAGCTGAAATTTTTTAACGGCAATCAATTTCTCTCGTCTTTCTGATGAAAATAAAGTTAAATTCAATAGTCTACGATGATTTTTAAGAAAGTTGCATTTTTTAACAAAATTTCCAAGGGGGTTAGTCATGTCTTTTTTCACGATTTCATCAAAAATTCAAAATCTCTAATCCGATTAATTGACGTACGAGGAGCTCAGATTTGCAAACCGCGTTCAATTTGGAGTTTTTGTTTGGCCGCTACGGCCGATCAAAGTCTGAAAAATCAATTATTTTCGTAAATTTTCTAAAATGTTCACTGTGACTGACTAATTTTTTTGCTATTTAAGTTAGCTGAAATTTTTTAACGGAAATCAATTTCTCTCGTCTTTCTGATAAAAATAAAGTTAAATTCAATAGTCTACGATGATTTTTAAGAATGTTGCATTTTTTAACAAAATTTCCAAGGGGGTTAGTCATGTCTTTTTTTCGTGTTTTTATTAAAAATTCAAAATCTCCAATCCGATTAATTGACGTACGAGGAGCTCAGATTTGCAAACCGCGTTCAATTTGGAGTTTTTGTTTGGCCGCTACGGCCGATCAAAGTCTGAAAAATCAATTATTTTCGTAAATTTTCTAAAATGTTCACTGTGACTGACTAATTTTTTTGCTATTGAAGTTAGCTGAAATTTTTTAACGGCAATCAATTTCTCTCGTCTTTCTGATGAAAATAAAGTTAAATTCAATAGTCTACGATGATTTTTAAGAAAGTTGCATTTTTTAACAAAATTTCCAAGGGGGTTAGTCATGTCTTTTTTTCGTGTTTTTATTAAAAATTCAAAATCTCCAATCCGATTAATTGACGTACGAGGAGCTCAGATTTGCAAACCGCGTTCAATTTGGAGTTTTTGTTTGGCCGCTACGGCCGATCAAAGTCTGAAAAATCAATTATTTTCGTAAATTTTCTAAAATGTTCACTGTGACTGACTAATTTTTTTGCTATTGAAGTTAGCTGAAATTTTTTAACGGCAATCAATTTCTCTCGTCTTTCTGATGAAAATAAAGTTAAATTCAATAGTCTACGATGATTTTTAAGAAAGTTGCATTTTTTAACAAAATTTCCAAGGGGGTTAGTCATGTCTTTTTTCACGATTTCATCAAAAATTCAAAATCTTTAGTCCGATTAATTGACGTACGAGGAGCTCAGATTTGCAAACCGCGTTCAATTTAGAGTTTTCGTTTGGCCACTACGGCCGATCAAAGTCTGAAAAATCAATTATTTTCGTAAATTTTCTAAAATGTTCACTGTGACTGACTAATTTCTTTGCTATTGAAGTTAGCTGAAATTTTTTAACGGCAATCAATTTCTCTCGTCTTTCTGATGAAAATAAAGTTAAATTCAATAGTCTACGATGATTTTTAAGAAAATTGCATTTTTTAACAAAATTTCCAAGGGGGTTAGTCATGTCTTTTTTTCGTGTTTTTATTAAAAATTCGAAATCTCAAATCCGACTAATTGACGTACGAGGAGCTCAGATTTGCAAACCGCGTTCAATTTGGAGTTTTCGTTTGGCCGCTACGGCCGATCAAAGTCTGAAAAATCAATTATTTTCGTAAATTTTCTAAAATGTTCACTGTGACAGACTAATTTTTTTGCTATTGAAGTTAGCTGAAATTTTTTAACGGCAATCAATTTCTCTCGTCTTTCTGATGAAAATAAAGTTAAATTCAATAGTCTACGATGATTTTTAAAAAAGTTGCATTTTTTAACAAAATTTCCAAGGGGGTTAGTCATGTTTTTTTTCACGATTTCATCAAAAATTCAAAATCTCAAGTCCGATTAATTGACGTACGAGGAGCTCAGATTTGCAAACTGCGTTTAATTTGGAGTTTTCGTTTGGCCGCTACGGCCGATCAAAGTCTGAAAAATCAATTATTTTCGTAAATTTTCTAAAATGTTCACAGTGACTGTCTATTTTTTTTGCTATTGAAGTTAGCTGAAATTTTCTAACGGCAATCAATTTCTCTCGTCTTTCTGATGAAAATAAAGTTAAATTCAATAGTCTACGATGATTTTTAAGAAAGTTGCATTTTTTAACAAAATTTCCAAGGGATGTCATGTCTTTTTTCACGATTTCATCAAAAATTCAAAATCTCTAATCCGATTAATTGACGTACGAGGAGCTCAGATTTGCAAACCGCGTTCAATTTGGAGTTTTTGTTTGGCCGCTACGGCCGATCAAAGTCTGAAAAATCAATTATTTTCGTAAATTTTCTAAAATGTTCACTGTGACTGACTAATTTTTTTGCTATTGAAGTTAGCTGAAATTTTTTAACGGCAATCAATTTCTCTCGTCTTTCTGATGAAAATAAAGTTAAATTCAATAGTCTACGATGATTTTTAAGAAAGTTGCATTTTTTAACAAAATTTCCAAGGGGGTTAGTCATGTCTTTTTTCACGATTTCATCAAAAATTCAAAATCTTTAGTCCGATTAATTGACGTACGAGGAGCTCAGATTTGCAAACCGCGTTCAATTTAGAGTTTTCGTTTGGCCACTACGGCCGATCAAAGTCTGAAAAATCAATTATTTTCGTAAATTTTCTAAAATCTTCACTGTGACTGACTAATTTTTTTTGCTATTGAAGTTAGCTGAAATTTTTTGACGGCAATCAATTTCTCTCGTCTTTCTGATGAAAATAAAGTTAAATTCAATAGTCTACGATGATTTTTAAGAAAGTTGCATTTTTTAACAAAATTTCCAAGGGGGTTAGTCATGTCTTTTTTCACGATTTCATCAAAAATTCAAAATCTTTAGTCCGATTAATTGACGTACGAGGAGCTCAGATTTGCAAACCGCGTTCAATTTAGAGTTTTCGTTTGGCCACTACGGCCGATCAAAGTCTGAAAAATCAATTATTTTCGTAAATTTTCTAAAATGTTCACTGTGACTGTCTATTTTTTTTGCTATTGAAGTTAGCTGAAATTTTTTAACGGCAATCAATTTCTCTCGTCTTTCTGATGAAAATAAAGTTAAATTCAATAGTCTACGATGATTTTTAAGAAAGTTGCATTTTTTAACAAAATTTCCAAGGGGGTTAGTCATGTCTTTTTTTCGTGTTTTTATTAAAAATTCAAAATCTCCAATCCGATTAATTGACGTACGAGGAGCTCAGATTTGCAAACCGCGTTCAATTTGGAGTTTTCGTTTGGCCGCTACGGCCGATCAAAGTCTGAAAAATCAATTATTTTCGTAAATTTTCTAAAATGTTCACTGTGACTGACTAATTTTTTTGCTATTGAAGTTAGCTGAAATTTTTTAACGGAAATCAATTTCTCTCGTCTTTCTGATGAAAATAAAGTTAAATTCAATAGTCTACGATGATTTTTAAGAAAGTTGCATTTTTTAACAAAATTTCCAAAAAGTCATGTCTTTTTTCACGATTTCATCAAAAATTCAAAATCTTTAGTCCGATTAATTGACGTACGAGGAGCTCAGATTTGCAAACCGCGTTTAATTTGGAGTTTTCGTTTGGCCGCTACGGCCGATCAAAGTCTGAAAAATCAATTATTTTCGTAAATTTTCTAAAATGTTCACTGTGACTGACTAATTTTTTTGCTATTTAAGTTAGCTGAAATTTTTTGACGGCAATCAATTTCTCTCGTCTTTCTGATGAAAATTAAGTTAAATTCAATAGTCTACGATGATTTTTAAGAAAATTGCATTTTTTAACATAATTTCCAAGGGGGTTAGTCATGTCTTTTTTTCGTGTTTTTATTAAAAATTCAAAATCTCCAATCCGATTAATTGACGTACGAGGAGCTCAGATTTGCAAACCGCGTTCAATTTGGAGTTTTCGTTTGGCCGCTACGGCCGATCAAAGTCTGAAAAATCAATTATTTTCGTAAATTTTCTAAAATGTTCACTGTGACTGACTAATTTTTTTGCTATTTAAGTTAGCTGAAATTTTTTGACGGCAATCAATTTCTCTCGTCTTTCTGATGAAAATAAAGTTAAATTCAATAGTCTACGATGATTTTTAAGAAAGTTGCATTTTTTAACAAAATTTCCAAGGGGGTTAGTCATGTCTTTTTTCACGATTTCATCAAAAATTCAAAATCTTTAGTCCGATTAATTGACGTACGAGGAGCTCAGATTTGCAAACCGCGTTTAATTTGGAGTTTTCGTTTGGCCGCTACGGCCGATCAAAGTCTGAAAAATCAATTATTTTCGTAAATTTTCTAAAATGTTCACTGTGACTGACTAATTTTTTTGCTATTGAAGTTAGCTGAAATTTTTTAACGGCAATCAATTTCTCTCGTCTTTCTGATGAAAATTAAGTTAAATTCAATAGTCTACGATGATTTTTAAGAAAATTGCATTTTTTAACAAAATTTCCAAGGGGGTTAGTCATGTCTTTTTTTCATGTTTTTATTAAAAATTCGAAATCTCTAATCCGACTAATTGACGTACGAGGAGCTCAGATTTGCAAACCGCGTTCAATTTGGAGTTTTCGTTTGGCCGCTACGGCCGATCAAAGTCTGAAAAATCAATTATTTTCGTAAATTTTCTAAAATGTTCACTGTGACTGACTAATTTTTTTGCTATTGAAGTTAGCTGAAATTTTTTAACGGAAATCAATTTCTCTCGTCTTTCTGATGAAAATAAAGTTAAATTCAATAGTCTACGATGATTTTTAAGAAAGTTGCATTTTTTAACAAAATTTCCAAGGGGGTTAGTCATGTCTTTTTTCACGATTTCATCAAAAATTCAAAATCTTTAGTCCGATTAATTGACGTACGAGGAGCTCAGATTTGCAAACCGCGTTTAATTTGGAGTTTTCGTTTGGCCGCTACGGCCGATCAAAGTCTGAAAAATCAATTATTTTCGTAAATTTTCTAAAATGTTCACTGTGACTGACTAATTTTTTTGCTATTGAAGTTAGCTGAAATTTTTTAACGGCAATCAATTTCTCTCGTCTTTCTGATGAAAATTAAGTTAAATTCAATAGTCTACGATGATTTTTAAGAAAATTGCATTTTTTAACAAAATTTCCAAGGGGGTTAGTCATGTCTTTTTTTCATGTTTTTATTAAAAATTCGAAATCTCTAATCCGACTAATTGACGTACGAGGAGCTCAGATTTGCAAACCGCGTTCAATTTGGAGTTTTCGTTTGGCCGCTACGGCCGATCAAAGTCTGAAAAATCAATTATTTTCGTAAATTTTCTAAAATGTTCACTGTGACTGACTAATTTTTTTGCTATTGAAGTTAGCTGAAATTTTTTAACGGCAATCAATTTCTCTCGTCTTTCTGATGAAAATTAAGTTAAATTCAATAGTCTACGATGATTTTTAAGAAAATTGCATTTTTTAACAAAATTTCCAAGGGGGTTAGTCATGTCTTTTTTTCATGTTTTTATTAAAAATTAGAAATCTCTAATCCGACTAATTGACGTACGAGGAGCTCAGATTTGCAAACCGCGTTCAATTTGGAGTTTTCGTTTGGCCGCTACGGCCGATCAAAGTCTGAAAAATCAATTATTTTCGTAAATTTTCTAAAATGTTCACTGTGACTGACTAATTTTTTTGCTATTTAAGTTAGCTGAAATTTTTTGACGGCAATCAATTTCTCTCGTCTTTCTGATGAAAATAAAGTTAAATTCAATAATCTACGATGATTTTTAAGAAAGTTGCATTTTTTAACAAAATTTCCAAGGGGGTTAGTCATGTCTTTTTTTCGTGTTTTTATTAAAAATTCAAAATCTCCAATCCGATTAATTGACGTACGAGGAGCTCAGATTTGCAAACCGCGTTCAATTTGGAGTTTTCGTTTGGCCGCTACGGCCGATCAAAGTCTGAAAAATCAATTATTTTCGTAAATTTTCTAAAATGTTCACTGTGACTGACTAATTTTTTTGCTATTTAAGTTAGCTGAAATTTTTTGACGGCAATCAATTTCTCTCGTCTTTCTGATGAAAATAAAGTTAAATTCAATAGTCTACGATGATTTTTAAGAAAGTTGCATTTTTTAACAAAATTTCCAAGGGGGTTAGTCATGTCTTTTTTCACGATTTCATCAAAAATTCAAAATCTTTAGTCCGATTAATTGACGTACGAGGAGCTTAGATTTGCAAACCGCGTTTAATTTGGAGTTTTCGTTTGGCCGCTACGGCCGATCAAAGTCTGAAAAATCAATTATTTTCGTAAATTTTCTAAAATGTTCACTGTGACTGACTAATTTTTTTGCTATTGAAGTTAGCTGAAATTTTTTAACGGCAATCAATTTCTCTCGTCTTTCTGATGAAAATTAAGTTAAATTCAATAGTCTACGATGATTTTTAAGAAAATTGCATTTTTTAACAAAATTTCCAAGGGGGTTAGTCATGTCTTTTTTTCGTGTTTTTATTAAAAATTCGAAATCTCTAATCCGACTAATTGACGTACGAGGAGCTCAGATTTGCAAACCGCGTTCAATTTGGAGTTTTCGTTTGGCCGCTACAGCCGATCAAAGTCTGAAAAATCAATTATTTTCGTAAATTTTCTAAAATGTTCACTGTGACTGACTAATTTTTTTGCTATTGAAGTTAGCTGAAATTTTTTAACGGCAGTCAATTTCTCTCGTCTTTCTGATGAAAATAAAGTTAAATTTAATAGTCTACGATGACTTTTAAGAAAGTTGCATTTTTTAACAAAATTTCCGAGGGGGTTGGGTTACTCATGTCTTTTTTCACGATTTCATCAAAAATTTAAAATCTCTAAACCGACTAATTGACGTACGAGGAGCTCAGATTTGCAAACCGCGTTCAATTTGGAGTTTTCGTTTGGCCGCTACGTCCAATCAAAGTCTGAAAAATCAATTATTTTCGTAAATTTTCTAAAATGTTCACTGTGACTGACTATTTTTTTTGCTATTGAAGTTAGCTGAAATTTTTTAACGGCAATTAATTTCTCTCGTCTTTCTGATGAAAATAAAGTTAAATTCAATAGTCTACGATAATTTTTAAGAAAGTTGCATTTTTTAACAAAATTTCCAAGGGTTAGTCATGTCTTTTTTCACGATTTCATCAAAAATTCAAAATCTCTAGTCCGACTAATTGACGTACGAGGAGCTCAGATTTGCAAACCGCGTTCAATTTGGAGTTTTCGTTTGGCCGCTACGGCCAATCAAAGTCTGAAAAATCAATTATTTTCATAAATTTTCTAAAATGTTCACTGTGACTGACTATTTTTTTTGCAATTGAAGTTAGCTAAAATATTTTAACGGCAGTCAATTTCTCTCGTCTTTCTGATGAAAATAAAGTTAAATTCAATAGTCTACGATGATTTTTGAGAAAGTTGCATTTTTTAACAAAATTTCCAAGGGTTAGTCATGTCTTTTTTCACGATTTCATCAAAAATTCAAAATTTCCAGTCCGACTAATTGACGTACGAGGAGCTCAGATTTGCAAACCGCGTTCAATTTGGAGTTTTCGTTTGGCCGCTACGGCCAATCAAAGTCTGAAAAATCAATTATTTTCGTAAATTTTCTAAAATGTTCACTGTGACTGACTATTTTTTTTTCTATTGAAGTTTTAAACGTCAGTTTCATCCGAGTCTACAAAACGTTCGATGCACATTTAAAATATGATTTAAATTGAAAATGAACAATGAAAGCGTAAATATAAATGATACCATTAAGTCGGAGAAAGTAACATGATGGTCACATCACCATTTTTATTTAAATTAAAACTCTATACATAAAATTAAATTAAATTAAAGGAAACATCAAAAATTCGTAATTTTTATTGAGTCAAATTTCATATATTTCTTCTCTATCATCATCTGGATCTGGTAAGGGGCTTAATAATTGAGGATCCAGGACTTTCTTATAGGATCGTGGCCAAGTTAGAGGAATATATGGTAGTAAGTCGTGGACGTCCTTCAACTTTACAGCAGCCGGAGATAACATGATCATAAGCCTGAGTAAAGTTTGGTTAGCCAAATTAAACGTATATTTTGGAGTTTCAAGCTGAAATTATGGGGTTTCTGTATTAAGAAAAAAACACTGTTTTATTATTCTTTGGGTACTCGAGAACGTTTCCTTCGATAAATTTTTGCAACAACCAGCTGCAATGTTGTGATGATTTTTTGAAGGAGAGTTTAAGGCACGGTAGTGAAAGGGTATATTTGTCGACTGCATTTAATAAAATAAATGTATTGTCCTTTGCTGTAACCATTAGCGTGGTAAAGATTTTCTTCAGTGTTACTACAATCTCGACCACCAAAAAAGTTGATCATGATCATCTTTCTAATGTTTTCGTAAATATTGGATTTTACAAGATCCACTTTATAAGTCTATACGTACGAGGGAGGCGTCTTGAATATGAAAGAAACAGCGTACTCACAATTAGTTTTTATTTTTCAATACCGGCTTCCCTAACACCAATGCACTTATTACACAATCTCAGAAAAAAATGACTACCCCTAAAAATATCTATCTTCAAAATGTGCCCAAACTACAGCCTGCACCTCTTCAGCGTCCGTAAAATGGCGCCCGCGAAGAGTATTTTTCAAATGGGATGACTTTAAAATTTGAAATAGCAACCTTCATGTTTATCGACGGATTCAGATTTTTTGGCAAAAAATATCAATCTTTTGTCTGACAATTTTTTTTTATCTGAAACCTTCCTCACCCCACAGATTCAAAAATCGGTTTTCTGACCTTTTATTAACGTTTTCATGCCTCGATGACGATCTAAACTTTTTCCGAGAACATTGTTGTTCATTTTGGCATTCTCTACAATTATTAATAACATAAATTTGCTGTAACTATTTAGTTTCATAATTATAAACCAAAAATGAAAAAAAAAATTCTCGAATAACAATGATTGTATGCAAAATATGTTCAATTATTTTGTCGCTGTCTTCAATATTTGTTTAAATATTTTTGTGATATTTTTTATATTTAAAAAATTATTGGAAAAAAACAAAAAAACGGTAAACACCCACTTCCGGCATATGAAATTTTACCAAAAGCTTTTCAGTTGTTCGGATTATCAAATAAGACTTATGTTTAAAGTTTTATAGGAATTGCTCTGTTAGTTTTTGAGATACAGCGCGCACAGACACACAGTCCCACAGACTCAAACACACACAAAATTAACGGATATTTCCGTAAAAAAAAAAAATTTTCACGATCACAATACTTTCTCGTACTTAGAAAGTAAAAAAGCATGGCGGCTCCAATATATCGGCTTTAAAATTAAAACTCAAAAATAGCAAAAAGGCAGCATTTTCTTTAAGTGATCATTGTTTTCCGGAGTGAATTAACTAATTGCCCAAACTTTGCTTATGGACACATGTTTTAAAAGTAGACATATAAATCAGACAAAAATATCATTGCGTCTCCAATTTGACAGGTCCAAAACTGAAAAAAAAATAATAAAGAAAAACATCGTTTTATTCTGTAGTTAAAGGAGTAATTGCTCAAGGTCGTTTAGTTTTTACTTTCTCCGTTACGAAGTACGAGAAAGTATTGTGATCGTGATTTTTTTTTCAAAATTTTTTTTTACGGAAATATCCGTTTTGGGGTCCGTAGATGCCATTTCAACAATTTCTGGAAAAAAAAATTTTGAAAAAAAAATCACGTGTGTGTGTGTGTGTGTGTGTGTGTGTGTGTGTGTGTGTCTGTCTCTGTGCGCTGTATCTCAAAAACTAATACAGCAATTGATATGAAACTTTCAACATCCGTCTTATTTGATAATCTGAAGAACTGAAAAGCTTTTGGTAAAATTTCGTACACCGGAAGTGGGTGTTTACCTTAACTGTTTTTAGTTCTTTTGCCAATATTTTCTTAAATATGAAAAATATCACAAAAACATTTAAACAAACATTGAAGACAACAAAGAAATGAACATCTTTTGCTTGAAAACATTTTTTATAAAATCATTGCTATTCGAGAAAAAAGTTTATTAATTTTTTTTCAATTTTTGGTTTATAATTATGAAACGATAATAGTAACAGTAACTTTGAGTGAATAATAATTGTAGAGAATACCAAAATGAACAACTTCTAATGAATAAGTTTTTTTCGAAATCTCGTTAGTTTTTGAGTAAACCGAGTTTTTGAATTTGAAGTATAATTTTTCCATGCTTCATAATTTTGACGTTTTAAACGTCAGTTTCATCCGAGTTTACGCAACGCTCGTACATTTAAAATATGATTTCAATAAACCATGAAAACGTAAATATAAATGGCTATGATACCATCAAGTCGGAGAAAGTAACATGATGGTCACATCACCATTTTTTCTATTTTATAAAAATCTTTATTTTAAACCTTCTAAATTTTCACGTTGGTCAGAAGCTTTGTGCGTTTCAGATGGCATTCTGCATTCTTTTTTATTCCCTTATTTTTGTTTTTCGTTATTATTATTTTATTTATTTAATTATTAATTTTTCTTTTTCTTCTAATAATCCTATATTTTGGAACTACAGACAAATAAACAGAATAGAGAGAGAGAAAGAGACAATACATTTATTGAGACACTTTTACAAATGACCTCAACAGCCGATTGACCAGAGGTCTTTCAGCCTTAAAAAAATTATTTTAAGAAAAGGAAATAAAAAATAAATTAGTTATTTCCTTAATATTGAATAATATTTCGAATCTAACTGACTTGAATATATTAATACTCTAAATTGTTGCTTTAGAAGTACTATAAATGAATGTCCACTTTGAATTTTATTAACTTTTAAAGTAGAAAATATACTGAATGAAAAAATTGAAATTCATGAAATTTCGACCATTTTCAAACCGCCATAACTCGGCGTATTTTCAATCGATTTTGATGAATCTTTGAGGGCGAAAAACTTTGAAGTGCAATAACTTTGTGCCAAATCGCCGTAGGAACTTCCTTTTTTGCGTCCTACACAGGTAATTGAACACATTTCAATGCCCTTTTGGTGGATCGAGGCGACACATTTTTTCTAACTCGGCACACGTTGTCAAAGTTTTTTTGCCCAAAAACGTGCTTTTTTGTTCGGCGGTTGAAGGGTTCGAAAAGGGATCATTCCAATCTGAGTTTATCCCCTTAAAGTAGAGCCAAAATATGATTTTTCCCGAAAGAATCATCAAATTTGGTTGAAAAGTCACTGAGTTATGTGCAAAAAAACTGAAAATGCACTTTTTTCAAACACCCATAACTTGATGCCAAATCGTCGTAGGAACTTCGTTCTTTGAGTAATCTGTAGGGAATTGATCACACTTTAATGCCTTTATGGTGGATCGAGTCGACAAAATTTTTCCAACTTCGTAGACATCGTCAAATTTGAACATAGTTTCCAGAAAAGAAACTTTTTTTTCACAGGGGCGCTAGAGCGGGCGGCAGGGGTTACGCTTAAGTTCGTATGCATGACTATAAAGAAGACACTTCAAAGTTTTTCGCCCTTAAAGATTCATCAAAATCGATTAAAAATACGCCGAGTTATGGCAGTTTGAAAATGGTCGAAATTTCACGAATTTCAAGTGTTTCATTTTTTTCCTTCAGTATACATAGCTGTTTCAAAATTATATGAGTTTTGGATACAATTGCGATTTATACGTTCACTCAGCATAGTATTACGAATCTTAAGTTTTTCTCGGACATCGGGATTTCCGATTTAATACATTTCAACAAATCTGTTTTATATTCCTCCACAACAATCATTTATTTTAATAAAGGTAGCCATGTACAAATGATTAGCCCGTACGATTCATTTCAATCGCGGAGGAGGAAACGGAAGCAGCCCGGAGGTAACTTTTTTCGACCGTTCACGTAATTTATAAATAAAATCACGCCGCTTTGTTTCGACCCTGTTATTTTTTTTTATTACCGTTCCTTCAAGCACACAAACATACAACATGCAGAGGTTAACAAACCTGTGGTCGGTATACACTTAGGATTAAAGTTCATTTATGCACAGAATAATGGTGGGCGTTCCATAACCGCCAGAAAGTCGATAAATCCACTTGACCGGAAAATATTTCACATGAAAGAAAGTCTTTTTTTGGGGGCGGTGATAAATCGCGAAAATCGATAGCCGATGGCGGGCGAGAGAGGGCTTGCACACGTTTTGTTTATATTTAAACCAGGTGGACGTAATTGATCCATTCATTAAATTTCCATGGCGGTTTCTACTTTCTCCGTTACGAAAACAGGAAAGTATTGTAATGGTGATGATAAAAAAAAATGGAAATATTCATCCTTAGAGGCGATCTCAATGACTTTTGGGAAAAATCTTTTGTTTATGTATATGTCTGGTTGTCTGTGTGTCTCTGTGTGTCTGCATCTGTGTTAATTCCTCAAAATTAGATAACCAATGGCTTTTCCAGGAAATCATTTTTCATGCAATTTTTGAGCAAAAGTTAGAAGGGGTGACCCTTGCATAGAATTTCAAATTTCCAACCTTTTAATTATTTTAGCTAGCTGAAATTAGTTAACTCCAATCGATTTGTCTCGTTCTTTTGACGAAGAAAAAGTGCATTTTAACAATCTGAGATGTTTATTTAAAAAGTTGATTTTTTTTCATTTTCAAATTTCCTTTGCGAGCGCCTCATGCGCTTGAAATAAACATGTGTTCTTGTGCAAGTACTTTTTCTGATGCGTCTTAATGAGAACTTTCAAATGACGTACAGAAACCCCAAATGAAACCAGTGTTTTTTCCAGGAAATCATTTCTAATGCAATTTTTGAGCAAAAGTTAGAAGGGGGACCCTTGGATAGAATTTTTAACTTTTTTATTATTACCGCTAGCTGAAATTTGTTAACTCCAATCGATTTGTCTCGTTATTTTGATGGAGAAAAAGTGTACTTTAACCACCTGGAATGATTATGAAAAAAGTTGATTTTTTCATTTTCAAGTTTTCTTTGCGAGCGCCTCACACGCTTGAAATTTACATGTGTTCTTGTGCAAGTACTTTTTCTGATGCGTCTTAATGAGACCTTTGGATTGACGTATAGAAACCCCGAATCGAACCAGTTTTTTTTTTTCAGGAAATCATTTTAAAGCAATTTTTGTGCAAAAGTAAGAAGGAGTGACCCTTGGAAGGAATTTCAAACTTCCAACTTTTTTATTATTTTAGCCAGCTGAAATTTGTTAACTCCAATTGATTTATCTCGTTATTTTGATGAAGAAAAAGTCTACTTTAACCACCTGGAATGATTATTAAAAAAGTTTTCTTTTTTCATTTTCAAGTTTTCTTTGCGAGCGCCTCACGAGCTTTAAATTTACATGTGATCTTGTGCAAGTACATTTTCTGATGCGTATTAATAAGATCTTTCGAATGACGTATAGAAACCCCAAATCCAACCAGTGGTTTGTCCAGAAAATAATTTTTAATGCAATTTTTTCAAAGTAAGAAGGGGGACCGTTGGATAGAATTTCAAATTTCCAACTTTTTTATTATTACAACTAGCTGAAAATTGTTAACCCGAATCGATTTGTCTCGTTATTTTGATGAAGAAAAAGTGTACTTTAACCATCAGGAATGATTATGAAAAAAGTTGATTTTTTTTCATTCTCTAGTTTTCTTTGTGAGCACCTCAAGCGCTTGAAATTAACATTTGTTCTTGTGCAAGTACTTTTTCTGATGCGTATTAATGAAATCTTTCCAATGACGTATAGGAACCCCGAATAGAACCAGTGGTTTGTCGAGAAAATCATTTTTAATGCAATTTTTTAGCAAAAGTTAGAATTTCAAATTTCAAACTTTTTTATTATTACAGCTAGTTGAAATTTGTTAACTCGAATCGATTTGTCTCGTTATTTTTATGAAGAAAAAGTGTACTTTAACCACCTGGAATGATTATGAAAAAGTTGATTTTTTTTCATTTTCAAATTTTCTTTGCGAGCGCCTCACGCGGTTGAAATTTACATGTGTTCTTGTGCAAATACGTTTTCTGATGCGTATTAATGAGATCTTTTGAATGACGTATAGAAACCCCGAATTGAAAAAGTGGTTTGTCCAGAAAATTATTTTTAATGCAATTTTTTAGCAAAAGTTAGAAGGGGGACCTTTTTTATTATTACGGCTAGCTAAAATTTGTTAACTCCAATCGATTTGTCTCGTTATTTTGATGAAGAAAAAGTGTACTTTAACCATCTGGAATGATTATGAAAAAAGTTTTTTTTTTAATTTTCAAGTTTTCTTTGCGAGCGCCTAACGCGCTTGAAATTTACATGTGTTCTTGTGCAAGTACTTTTTCTATTGCGTATTAATGAGATCTTTCGAATGACGTATAGAAACCCCGAATCGAACAAGTAGTTTTTCCAGGAAATAATTTTTAATGCAATTTTTGAGTAAAAGTAAGAAGGAACTGTCATTCCGAGAGCATTGCAAATCCCTTAAAAAACGCACTCTTACGAGAGCAAAGCATTTTAGGAGTCTAACATACCGCAATCAAGGGATAAGCACCCATACAGCTGTTAACATCTATAAGATGTTATGTAGGCCGATAATGGATTACGGCTCTCTTTTAATTATAAATGCGAGACAATCAGTAAAAGATACACTGGACGTTATTGAACGTTCCTGCCTTCGTATTCTCACAAGAATTAGACACCCACGTAATCCCTTGCATAATCCGTCAAATGATCTTTTGTACGAAAAAACTAAAATCATCCCTTTCTCGCAGCGAGCTTTGCGGCTAGCTAAAAAGTTTGCCAATACCACGGAATCCATAAATTGTATTCAAATTTTAATCATCAAGCGAGCTAGGCCTGTTTCGAAATTCAAACACCCACAACTGACCATATATGAGCATGTAGAACAACTGTCAAAGAGGCAATAAAAACCTGTACTTTTTATTGATAAGTTTTTTTTTTTTTTTTTTAAGAATACTTATGCGTCTATACTATTTTGTTTGTATAATATACCATGTAAACAATTTATATTTTTTGTTAAATCTGGCTGAAAGACTTAGGTCGCTGGCCCATTGTATTCCTCTAAGGAGGGCAATAAACGATTATTATTATTATTATTAGTAAGAAGGGGGACCCTTGTGAAAATTTTCTACTTTTCCAACTTTTTTATTATTTTAGCTAGCTGAAATTTGTTAACTTCAATCGATTCGTCTCGTTCTTTTGACGAAGAAAAAGTGCACTTTAACGATCTGGGATGTTTATTAAAAAAGTTGTTTTTTTTTTTCATTTTCAAGTTTTCTTTGCGAGCGCCTCGCGCGCTTGAAATTGACATTTGTTCTTGTGCAAGTACTTTTTCTGGTGCGTTCTAATGAGATCTTTTGAATAACGCTTAGAAACCCCTAATCGAGCAAGTGGTTTCTCCAAGAAATCATGTTTAATGAAATTTTTAAGCAAAAGTAAGAAAATTTTCCACTTTTCCAACTTTTTTTTATTATTTTAGCTAGCTGAAATTTGTTAACTTCAGTCGATTTGTCTCGTTTTTTTGATGAAGATAAAGTGCACTTTAAAGATCTGGGATGTTTATTAAAAAAAGTTGTTTTTTTTTCATTTTCAAGTTTTCTTTGCGAGAACCTCACGCGCTTGAAAGTATCTTGTGCAAGTATTTTTTCTAATGCGTCTTAATGAGATCTTTCGAATGACGTATAGAAACCCCGAATCGAACCAGTGGTTTTTTCAGAAAATCATTTTTAATGCAATTTTTGAACAAACGTTAGAATGTGGACAGAATTTCAAATTTCCAACTTTTTATTATTTTAGCTAGCTAAAGACAGCTTAGCGACTTGTATACTTAGGTAGATTTGGATTGTGAGAAGACTATTTTCACCTGGCGCACGTATGAAAAATAATTTTTTTGAAAATCAAAAATTTCATGAATTAAAATCCTCAATCCTCTGGAAAAAGTCAACTCTGTTCAGAAAATCATTTAGTTTTTAGCATTTGTAGTTAGAGATGGTATGGGTCAAACTTTTACTTGCTATTCTGTTGACATTGCTTTGCGATATGTCAGTTTCTGGAGCAATTTCTGGAGTGCTTGTATTAGTGTTTTCATGTAACGTCAATAAAACTTGCAGTTCATTTTCTTCAAACATATACACAAACATCTTATATAGCCATTTTTGGCCTATAATTATGAAATGATAATAGTTTAATCTAATTTATATTACCAATAATCATAGAGAAAGCCGAAATGAACTATTAAATTCTTAAATTCATATTTTATTTCTTCGTTATTAATACACTTAATTTATAGTACCTATGTATGTTAATAATTTTATTTTTACATCTTTTTTAACATGTTTGTATTGTCTTAAATTTCATATTTTATTTTTTAGTTATTTAATTGAATTTATAGTACGTACCACCTGACTTGTGTAAGCGATTAAGTAATCACACAAATATAGTATTATTATTATTATTATAATTGATAAAAATATACTGACGGTAGAATTTGAAGCATAATATTTCACTTTCATCGTTCATAATTTTGACGTTTCAAACGTCAGTATCATCCGATCCTGAAAAATCCTCGATGCAAATATAATTTAAATTGAAAATAAACCATGAAAGTATAAATATGAATAATTATTATACCTTAAAATAAGAGAATATCACCATTTTTTATAAATGTAATTTATACAGTTGTTAATGGTGTTGGGGTAAAAATAAAGAAACGCGTCACCGATCACGGAATGAGAGTTTCTAATTTCATTCTAGAGCTTTTTATGGAATTTAATATATCTGTAAAATGAGCTTTACGTACCGACGAACATCTGCTGCTGTTTGTTTACCTTATTATATTTACAATTCCGCAGTTTAATATAAATATTGACGTACGGAAAGTTTATGAATACTAAAATGGGACTTTTCAAATGGATACAAATTTTGCGAAATTTATCATTCTCTGTCATTTATCCCTTCTGATAAAATTGCGATCAAAATTTAAATTTTAATTAAAAGTTATAGCGGGATCGAAATGGAAAATAATTAATTTTCCAGAAAATTATCCAGGTACTGTTGTGAGCATTAAAACGGCGTGTTAACTGCAATAATTGGACTCCCTATTAGAGATGTTAAAAAAATGAGGCGAGCATTACTTAGTAGGGTAATTTGGGCTTTTGATGTTTTCACAAATTTGTATTGAGGGGAGGGTCAATAATCGTAACTAATTTATTTATTCATTTATTGACGTTAAAACAACATTTTACATAAAAATATTAATATACAGGGTGTTCAATTTAAGTGAAGACATTGAAATATCTCGAAAACTACCCATCGAATAAAAAAAAAATGTAATTAAAATTTGTTCACCTCGGAGGGGGACATCTAATGATATGAAACTCGACCCACTACCCTCAACTCCCTTGGGGGAGGAGAAAATAGTTATTATAGTAATATTTGTAACATTGTATGATCATTAGAAAGGCAAATAGGTTATAGACCAGTAGCGGCTCGTCAGGGGAGGCAGGTGAGGCATTGCCTCACTATTAATTTCCTATATTATAAAAATATAAATTTTTTCAATAAATTTCTTCCGTATTGACTTTAAAATTGATAATTAATTATATAGTGACTATAAATGGATGGATTAACGGAATGTTCCCGATTTGTAATGATTAGAGTTAGCACGCCCACCCGGAATTTATGCAACTTAATATGCCTCCATACAGTTTACATATATCGCATTCGTTGTCATTCCGATATTGGAGGCGAGCCTCAGAGGCTTCTCATTGGTCGGAAATCACCCGAGTGGTAGAGAAAGAACCTCGGGGCACTATCCATTGTCAGATTTATTAAGGCAGCTTCACAACAACCCGGGAACTGTAACGATAAGTAGAACGGGAAAGAAGATTTACCTGGCTTGTTGTTCCCGTTACCGGAAATTAGTTATTAGTTGGGTATGTCATTATGAAAATCATATTTAATGCGCTCAAGCCCCCGAATTGCAATCGACTAGAAACTATGAAAAATTACTCAAAATTTATTCCAACTTGATTTCGTTAAGAAAAACTGTATTCGCACTATTTCTAGATTTTTGGAAATTTTGATGTGGTCGGAGTGTAAAATTGAAAAAAAATAGAACCAATTTTAGAGACGCAAATTAAATATAAAAACAATTGCCATCAACTTGAAACTTTCCAAAATCACTCAAAATTTATTCAAAATTGATATCTTAAAATGCCAAATTCATGACATGACTGGAAGTTGTAAAAAATAGAACCAATTTTGGTGACCTAAAATAAATTTAAAAACAATTACTATCGACTTGAAACTTTGAAAAATTACTCAAAATTCATTCCAAATTAATTTCTTAAAAAAAAACTATATTCGCACCATTTCTAGATTTTTGGAAATTTTTATGCGGTCAGTGTAAAATTGAAAAAAAATTGAACCAATTTTGGAGACCCAAAATAAATATAAAAACAATTGCTATCGGCTTGAAACTTTCGAAAATTACTCAAAATTATTACAAATTGATTTTTTGAAAAAAAACTGTATTCGCACCATTTCTAAATTTTTTGAAATTTTGATTTGATCAGAGTGTAAAGTTTTAGAAAATAGTACCAATTTTGGAGACACAAAATAAATATAAAAACGATTGCTTTCGATTCGAAACTTTAAAAAATGACTCAAAATTTATTCCAAATTGATTTTAAAAAATATATATTCGCGCCATTTCTAGATTTTTTTGAAATTTTTATATGCTCATTGTGTACAATTGTAAAAATTTGAAACAATTTTGGAGACTCAAAATAAATATGAAAACAATTGCTATCGACTTGAAACTTTCCAATATAACTCAAAATTCATTTCAACTTGGTTTCTTAAAAAAACTGTATTCGCACTATTTCTAGATTTTTGGAAATTTTGATGTGGTCACAGTGTATAATTAAAAAAAAAATGAATGAATTTTGGAGACACACATTAAATATAAAAACAATTTCTATCGACTTGAAACTTTCCAAAATTACTCAAAATTCATTCGAAATTGATTTCTTAAAATTTCATTCATAACGTTACTGGATTTTTTAAATTTTGATATGCTCGGTATGCAAAGCTGTAAAAAATAGAACCAATTTTGGAGACTCAAAATAAATATAAAAACAATTTCAATCGACTTAAAACTTTCCAAATTAACTCAAAATTCATTCCAAATTGATTTCTTAAGAAACTATATTTGCGCCATTTCTAGATTTTTGAAAATTTTGATATGGTCAGTGTATAAAATTGTAAAAATTTGAACCAATTTTAGAGACTCAAAATAACGATGAAAATAATTACTATAGACTTGAAACTTTCCAAAATTACTCAAAATTAATTCTAAATTGGTTTCTTAAAAAAAACTGTATTCGCACCATTTCTAGATTTTTTGAAATTATAATGTGGTGTAAAATTGAAAAAACAATTTTACCAATTTTGGAGATTCAAAATAAATATAAAAGCAATTGCTATCAACTTGACACTTTCCAAAATCACTCAAAATTCATTTGAAATTGATTTCTTAAAATTTCATTCATAACGTTACTGGATTTTTAAATTTTGATATGCTCGGTGTGTAAAGCTGTAAAAAAATAGAACCAATTTTGGAGACTCAAAATAAATATAAAAACAATTTCAATCGACTTCAAACTTTCCAAATTAACTCAAAATTCATTCCAAATTAATTTCTTAAAAAACTATATTTGCACCATTTAGATTTTTGGAAATTTTAATATGCTCAGTGTGTAAAATTGTAAAAATTTGAACCAATTTCAATTTCGGCTCAAGTCCGATAGCCACCCCTCTGGGTGCGCGCCTGCATGGTTTGACAAATGTAGTTGGCTAACAGGCACAATAATTAGAATTAAATTATTTTGTTGAATTATAATGTTTTCAAATGGCAATGAGTTGGTATGACATAAAACAGGTTATGTCGATTAAAAAAAAATAGGGCGTTCTATTGATAAGCATTCCAAAAGTAAAGATCATATATCATCAAATTGTAAATCTCATATCTTAGGTAAACAAAATACTGTTAATATTTTAAGTACGGCTCGGCAAATTGAAATCGAAACATAACAACATGAAGGAAAATAGGAAGATTTTAAAAAGATGTGTGGATAAAATTAAATCTGTGCCTCACCAAACCAAAACCTGACGAGCCACCACTGTTATAGACCTTAGCTTGTTCTTACATATTTAAGTCGAAATATTACATGATAATATTAAATCAATGCTGAACGTAAATTCATGAAAATAAAAAGTTACTAATTGTGCATAAATTTGACAGTATATTGATTTACGTGAAACAATTATAATTAATCGTTTAAATTTAGTTAATATTAATACATGATAATCATAAAGTTGATTAAATAATGATAAAGAAGTTAATGAAAAATCCATATTTAATTAATAAAACTACAACAGATACGTTACAATAATTTTAATTTATTTATTTCATTTGTTTTACCCAGGAATAATACACAATGTAAAATAATACATTATGTATTTATAAAAGCAGAATAATTAATTATGAAATTATATTCAATAATGTAACACCCAATCGGACTTTTATTTGTTAAATATACACTGATGGAAAAAAAATGAAACATTTGGAATTCGTGAAATTTTGACCATTTTCAAACCGCCATAACTCGGCGTATTTTTAATAGATGTTGATTAATCTTTAAGGGCGAAAAACTTTGAAGTGTCTTCTTTAAAGTCATGCATACGAACTTAAGCGTAACCCCTTCCGCCCTTCTCTAGCACCCCTGTAAAAAAAAGTTTTTTCAGGAAACCATTTTCAACTTTGACGATGTCTATGGAATTGGAAAAATTTTGTCGACTCGATCCACCATAAAGACATTAACATCTGATCAATTCCCCATGAAGGACTCGAAAAAGGAAGTTCCTACTATGATTTGGCACCAAGTTATGGCGGTTTGAAAAAAAGTGCATTTTAAGGTTCTTCGCACATAACTCAGCGACTTTTTAACGAAATTTGATGATTCTTTCGGGAAAAAATCTCTTTAAGTGGGTAAACTCAGATTGGAATGATCCCTTTTCGAACCCTTAAACCCCCGAACAAAAAAAACACGTTTTTGGGCAAAAAAAACGTCCAACTTTGGCAACGTGTACCGAGTTGGAAAAACTGTGTCGACTCGATTCAACAAAAGGGCATTGAAATATGTTCAATTACCTGCTCAGGAGTCAAATAACGAAGTTTCTACGACGATTTGGCACAAAGTTATGGGTGTTTAAAAAAACGAATTTTGTGGTTTTTTGACTCATAAGTCCGAAGTTTCTCGACGAAATTGTTATCGTTTTCACGAATGAAATTTTCTTTGCATGTTCTTTGAGGTATGCACGAAAATTAATTGTTTGCGCTAAATCATAAATATCGCATTTTTTTACCTTAGAACTCCATTAACAAAAAAAAAAATATTTTAGGTCAAAAAGGCTTACTTTAACGATCTCTGTAGGGTCGGAAAAAATGTGGGCCTAACTCACCACCATTCGTCAATTTTTCCATTCGTCCAATAAAAACAAATAAATTGCACTGACAGAATTTTTCCAACTTCGTAGACATCGTCAAAGTTGGACATGGTTTCCAAAAAAAAACTTTCTTTTTTCACAGGGGCGCTAGAGGGGGGCGGAAGAGGTTACGCTTAATTTAGCGTGCATGACTTTAAAGAAGACACTTCAAAGTTTTTCGCCCTCAAAGATTCATCAAAATCAATTGAAAATACGCCGAGTTATGGCGGTTTGAAAATGGTCGAAATTTCACGAATTTAAAGAGTTTAATTTTTTTTCAGTAATTATTTGCAAGTTAGAATTGGATCTTTATCCTGAACTAAAACTGACATTCTTTCTTAAATAACTTAGTTTTAGAATTATTCAGCTTTATTTGAGTTTTTCAGTGGTAATAAAAAGTTTATTTAAAAATGGTTCATGCCTTACTATTACATTATTGTGCAATCATTACAAGAATAATAGTTATTTATGCAACAAGTGAGTAGCTCTCGAGTTTCATACAAATTTTTTTTTCTACGTCCGTAATGTAAAATAAATTCGATAAAACTTTAATCAATTTTTATAAGTAATAATACTTCTTTGAAATGAAGAAAATAATAATAATCATCAAGTTTACCTGATCGGAAACGAATGTTTGACGTTTATCGGCAGAACTCGCGGCGGGCCTGTTGCGAAGCGTTAATGACACACTTTGCCCAAACATTTTTTTTAGTTGTTTCAAAAATAAACATTTTTGCGATTTCAATCGATTATAAAAAAAAACGACGCTAGATAGCTAAGAGCAGTTTCGCTGACCTGAAAGCTAATGAAATGGGCTACAATTTCTGTATGCCACACCTCTGTTACGTGTCCAGAAGTTTTGTAAACATTAATTTGTGTTTGAAAAAAATCACGAAAACTGCATTTTTTCGAATTTATTTTTCATTATTCATCAATATTTTTTTAATAACATTTACATAGCATTAAGAAATCAGTCTAAAAAATATTAAAGAATTTGTAGTTTTCGACATAAACTGTCCATGTTTTTATTGTCCCGAAGGGAAGATTCAAATTCGCGCTGTTTTGTAAATTTCTCGATTTTTGCAAACAAAACCCATTATTTCGAAGACTTCTCATTAATTCACAGAGGTGTGCCATACAGAAATTGTAGCCCATTTAATAAGCTTTCAGGTCAGCGAAACTGATCTGAGATATCTAGCGTCGTTTTTTTTTTTATAATCGATTGAAATCGCTACCAAGGTCATTTATATTCCAAATGTAGCCCTGTTTATATGCTTCCAAGCAGTATTTTCAGATTCAAATTAACTTGCGTTGTTCCAAAGTTATAGTGAGAAAAGTAAAAAAAGAGGTTTTTTGCGAATCCTAACCTCAAAACCAAAGTCTAGGGGGCGATTTCGGTACTTTGTTACACCCAAGCAATCGAAAAATTCCGGTCTAGTCCCAAGGACAAAATGGCTGCTGGCTAGTGTAATACAACGGTTTTAAACAAAGATAGCTCCATAGACAATCTACTGGCTACAATGGAGCGTAATCAATCGAGCGCACAAGAATGGTTCATAGCAAATTTCAAGTCTGAATGCTTCAAACCAAATTATATTTTCACTTAAACATCACAGCATGATAAATAATCCTGACAAAGTAAAGTTTCTTGGAGTATATTTAGATCCAACATTAACCTGGAGGGAACATGTGATATATATTGTGAACTATCTAAAACAGTATATATGCTTAGAAACATATCACAATGTGTATTAATAGAAGTTACTACAACAATGTACTACTCATTTTTCGAGTTAATAGTTAGATATGCTATAATTTGTTGGGGCCATTCGTCACACACGGAAAAAGTATTTAAAATGCAACACAGAGCAGTAAAAGTCATAAGTGGCCTTGCCTTTAGAGAAGATGTTAGACACAAATTCATCGAACTTAATATTTTAACAGTTCCGTCCTTATTCATTATTGAGAGTATTACATTCATTATTAATAACTTAAATGAATATAATCTCAATTCTGATAATCACAACTATAATACAAGGAATAGGAATAACGTTATGACCAAAGAATGTCGGCTTCTTAAGAGTCAGAACTCACTGAATTACTTAACACCAATTTTTTTTACTAAGTTGCCTAGTGAATATAAACAGTTACCAAGCAAATTGTTGCTACATAAAATTAAATCAATTCTTGTGACCAAAGCCTATTATTCACATAATGAATTTATCAATGATATGACAATTAAATGATAAAATGTCAATCTTTAATCAAGACAAAATTTTTAATACGTTGTATCTATGTTAGTGTTAAGATGCGTCTTTTTTTAATTTTCTAATTATAGAGTAATTTTTAGCCTATTATGTATTTATGTTACCTGACAAGTGTAGAAATATTTACTTATATATTATTGTAACAGTTTATTTATTTTTTACACAAATATATTCTATTTTATATTCTATTAACGCAGATAATATTAGCGTGTTCTTATCTTACAATTATTATTATGATTTAACTTCCTTATGTTTGTGTTAAAGTTGCTTTACTCTCAAGATACTCCTAGCCGGCCGCCATTATACATAAATATTAGTTAATGCAAATTTTCCCCAAAACGTCTTTCATAATTTTCCAAAACAATTTATATGCACATCATTTAATCCGCCTTCGTCAGAACGCCATAAAGCTGCATTAAAAATAAGTGCAGCCATCAAAATTCCGGGCAATTTATGCGCATATATACATTTTAAGTTCGGCTTCTGAATTTCCTCAAATAACTGGGGTGAGATCTTTGTGAATTAGCCTCGGCCACCTCGCATATATATCCGGAATAAATTACTATTATCCGCGAAAATCCGAGCTGTTGAAATAAATGCAAAGGAGCAGCAAAAAAACTCTCACTTGATGAAGTAGACACTTTATGGCCACAATGTTCCAAAGTTTCCAGTGGAGAAACTTTTTCAAGTTCGTTCTGTTGCAGCTTGAGGAAAATATCACATAGTTCAAAGGGGGTCAGTTGTGTGTCTATGGCAGCCAGCGTGTTGAAAAGATATTAATCTATTGTTTACTTTTACTTTGCGTTCCAGTTTTTCCGCGAAAGTTTAAGAACTCTTATAGGTCATACAAGAATATACTTGAATGGGTATTGCTTTATCCGGCACTCGGCGACGCATATTTAACTACATAATATTAAAAATAGCAGAATGATTCTTTACGCCATCTAGTTCCACATACGATATCAATCAATCAATCAATCAATTTATTGGTGTTATTAGATACAGTCTAAAGAAAATCATAGTTACATCCATATCACTATACAATAATCATTATTAATCATATAAATAAAACCATTATTTTATAAAAAGTAAAAAACTGTCAAATTATAATTTCAATTCAAAAATTCAGTTTACTCAAAAACTAAAGCTATTTCGAAAAAACTTATTTGTTATACGTTGTACATTTTGGCATTTTCTACAATTATTATTAAAATAAATTTGCTGTAACTATTATCGTTTCATAATTATAAACCAAAAATGAAAAAAAAATAAATGATTTTATGAAAAATATTTTCAAATAAAAGATGTTATTTTTCATATTTAACAAAATATTGGAAAAAATAACAAAAAAACCCACTTCCGGTTTACAAAATGTCTTTTTTGGGCTTTTTTAGGACGTTTTTGGGATTCCTTCTGTTTTTTAGAGCCTCGGTGGTACTTTCTTTCACGATTTTTTTCGCGACTTTTCTGAGAGCTTTGTTTCAGAACTTTTCTCGGGCATTTTTCCCTTGGGATTTATTTATCAAGATCGTGTTTTCAGAACTCTATTTTCAGGAATTTAGGGTCCGTTTTATGACCATTTTAAGGACTTAAAATATATCAGGACTTACTTCGGGACTTTTATCTGGACTTATTCGGATATTTTTAGGATTCTTTTTTAGGTCTTTATTTTTAAGGATGGGTTTTTCTGGAATTTTTTGGTTTTTTAGGACTTTTTTGGGTTTTTTTCTGGTTTTTTAAAGCCTTGTTAGTACTTTTTTTCAAGTTTTTTTTTCAGAACTTATTCAAGACATTTCTGGGATTTTCTTTAGCCCAATTTTCATAAAAACTTCACTGCGATTTTTATAGGGAATTTTTTTCAGGACTTTTCAAGACTTTTTTAATACATTTTCTGGTGTTTTAAGGACTTTTTTTAAGGACTACATTTTCAAGAAATTTCTCAAGACATTTTGCAAGATTTTTTACCCGGACTTCTTATCAGTATTTTTTTTTCAGGACTCTTTTTTAGGTCTTTATTTTTATTACGGTTTTTTCAAGACTTTTTTGGGCTTTTTTAGAACGTTTTTGGGATTCCTTCTGTATTTCAAGACATTTGGGTTTTATTTCTCAAGATCGTTTTTTCAGAACTCTTTTTCAGATCCGTTTTATGACCATTTTAAGGAATATATTTTCAGGACTTTCTTTGGGACTTTTATCTAGACTTATTCGGATATTTTCAGGACTCTTTTTTAGGTCTTTATTTTTAAGGACGCGTTTTTTTGGACTTTTTTGGGCTTTTTTCGGGTTTTTTAAAGCCTTGGTAATACTTATTTTCTGTTTTTTTTTCAGAACTTATTCAAGATATTTCTGGGATTTTCTTTAGGGCAATTTTCGTAAAAACTTCCCTGCGATTTTTATAGGGAATTTTTTTTTAGGACTTTTCAAGACTTTTTTAATACATTTTCGCGTATTTTAAAGACTACATTTTCAAGACATTTCTCAGGACATTTTTCAAGACTTTTTACCTGGACTTCTTATCAGTATTTTTTTTTCAGGACTCTTTTTTAGGTCTTTATTTTTATTACGGTTTTTTTCAAGACTTTTTTGGACGTTTTTAGGACGTTTTTGGGATTCCTTCTGTTTTTTAAAGCCTTGTTGGTACTTTTTTTCAGGATTTTTTTCGGGATTTTTGTTAGAGCTTTGTTTCAGCACTTTTTTCGAATATTTTTAGCACTTTTCAGAGGCCATTTTTTAGGCCATTTTAGAAATGTCTTCTTTATTTCAAGACTCTTGGGATTTATTTCTCAAGATCGTTTTTTCGGAATTCTTTTTTCAGGAATTTTAAGGTCCGTTTTATGACCATTTTAAGGACTATATTTTCAGGACTTTCTTCGGGACTTTTATCTATACTTATTCGGATATTTTCAAGACTCTTTTTTTTAGGACGGGTTTTTCTGGACTTTTTTGTGTTTTTTTAGGACTTTTTTGGGATTTTTTCGGGTTTTCTAAAGCCTTGTTAGTACTTTTTGTTAGGTTGTTTTTCAGAACTTATTCAAGACATTTCTGGGATTTCTTTAGGGCAATTTTCATAAAAACTCCGCTGCGATTTTAATAGGGAATTTTTTCAGGACTTTTCAAGACTTTTTTAATACATTTTCGGGTGTTTTTAGGACTTTTTTCAAAGTATTTTTTCAGAAAGGCTTTTTAGACTTTTTTTTCGTTACTTTGTCATGTCAGGACTCTTCTCTAGAATTCATTAGGATTTTTTATCAAGACCTTTTTTTAGGATTCATTTTTCGTGACTTTTTTCCAGTTTTTTTAGGACTTTTTAATTAGAACTTCTTTTTAGGTCATTTTCAAGATTCTTTTTTAGAAATATTTTTTCAAAACTTTTGTCATCAAGACATTTTTCAGGACTTTTTTTTTCAAGACCTGTCATGGAAGGACTCTTCTCTAGAACACAGAATTTTTTATCAGAACCTTTTTGAGGACTCTGTTTTCGAGACATTTTTGCTGGTTTTTTAGGACTTTTTAATTAAAACTTTTTTTAGGTCATTTTCAGGATTCTTTTTCAGAAATATTTTTTCATAACTTTTGTTATCAGGACTTTTCTTTTCAAGACCTCTTTAAGATGAAATAGGAAAATAACCAAATATAAGGTATTTTTTATATTTTTGAAATTTTGACGTTTCAAACGACAGCATCATCGGATCCTGAGAAATAATAGTAATAAGTATAAAGATAAATATATTACACCATAAAATCGGAGAAAGTAACATGATGGCTGCATAACCAGTTTTTATTTTGTATTCAAAAATTTCTTACTTTAGCACTGTTATGAAATATGGTCAATTTTCAAAATATCAAAAGTCATTGTTAAGCGTAGTCTAGTATCGATATTTTTAATCACAAATATTCCAACGGGTTTTGTTTATAATATCGAACAATGAAAAAAGGACGCATATTTTGAAAATAGACCATATAGGTAAAAAAAATATTTAAACGAAAATGAAAAATATGCGTCCTTCTTTTATTGTTTAATATTATAAACAAAACCTGTTACAATATTTGTGGTCATAATTGTTGATCTTAAAGTACGCCTAGCAGTGATTTTTGAGTTTTTGAAAATTGACCACATCTCATAACAGCGCAAGTTAAAAAAATATTGAATCAAAAATGAAAAATTTGTGTACTTGTTTTATTATCTAATATTATAAACATTGCCTCTTAGAATATTTGTGGCAAAAATATCGATTCTAAACCTCGTCCAACAATTAATTTTGATAATCTCAAAATAGACCAAATTTCATGATAGTGCTAAGGTAAAAAATTAAACAAAAATTAAAAATATATATCTTTTTTAAATATTTGTTATTGCAAAGAAAGCCCGTTGGAATATTTGTGACTAAAAACATTTATTCTAAACTGCGCACACCAATGACTTTGTTTTTTTTAATTGACCATGTTTCGGTATATGTCTCAAAAAATCCAGGTTAGATATTTTTAGATATTAGATATTAGACTTTATTGGTCTTTTTTCATTGCAAGTTAACAATACTAGACAAGTCAATACAATTAATATATAAATAGACATGTATGATAAAATAAATAAAATACAATAAAGTATGTATACATACAAATATAACATAAAAGAAATCAAACTACTAATGTAACATCTATTTAATTTAAAGTAAACTCAATGGATGGTAAATCACAAGTTAAAAACTTACTGTTGTTACTATAGCATCACTGCTATTTCATTAGTTATAGAAACAGCACACCAATACAGATTGGTTTTCAAATTTCAAAAACGGGAGACTTTTCGAGAGGACAGAATTTACAAAAGAAGGACTGTCGTCCCTAAAGAAGAATGATTGGTCAGCTTACAAACGTCAAAGTATGATTTTTGACGAAATAATCTAAGCGAATGCTTCGCTTGCTTACTTTACATTATTTAGTAAATTTGTACATTTGTTCTTGACGCCATTGCCAGAGGTCTTATCCCTTTATAAATGACATTTGCTGACTTTAAATTATTGGCAAACAACAAAAATCATTGACGTCATGAACGAATTTACTAATTAATGATGAAACTGCCCTTGATAAATACATATTGATTATCTATTAAAAAGCCTATTATGCAGGTATATCAAATTTAAAAAAAATTGTAATCGACATTAATCAAGAAAACTAGCACTGTAAGGACAAAATCGATTCTGAAAATATAAGTGCAACACATAAACCATCATTAATGAAATAGAAATAATAGATCGCCGTCTGACGCTGAAAGGTGTATAAAATGGGGTTCGAACGTGCAGTTTCTGAGACCATTAAGATTCATGTCTTTTCTCGGGGCGCTGAAACAGAGCAACTATTTGTAAACGTCTGGATCCGTTCCAACAGGCGGTTGCGTCCATTTTCGATCCCATTCTTCTCATCCCGAATTCCATTTAGCGGCCGACCATTGTTATAAACGACTTTTCCCGATCGCTTCCGGTTTGATTTTTGTATTGCCAAATTGGCTGTTATTAATACAATCAGCGACAAATCAACTTAAACTGTTGCCTCTATATGGAGGGGGGGAATAGAAATTCAATTTGCGGAGTCTGACGACTACACTGATACGATTTAGTTTCCATTAACGGGAGGGTTAATGGCGTCCGGCCACGATAATAAAACGTAACAAGAGGTGATATTTTTAAATTGGTCGTTTTATTAACTTCTTTTTTCTTTGATACGTCACTTACTGCAGAATTCGATTTTATGGCTGAATAAAAATCATATTTACGATTCGAATTTAGATTAACTTATGGATGTACGTAAAGAATATGTATACTTTGATCAATGGATCTTTGCGTGCACGTCATCGAAAGCCGAACCTAGTTCCGACAATATGTTCAAATGTTTACTCCCTCTGTGATACGTTAAATGAGATACAATAATGTGTTTGCGTATGTCGTCTAAGGCGAGAACACTCCGTTTTCGGCAATGACGCACACGCAAAGATCCGTTGATCAATGTATAGCAATAGATAACTGGCAGTGACGGTTCGCGGGGTTTTTTCTGGTACGGCCGAGGAACAAGAGGTGGCGATACAGATAGGTGCGGTCACGCAACCAGCCGTCTCTGCAACTGACCCTACCTATCTGTATTACCACCTCTTGTTCCTCGGCCGTACCAGAAAAAACCCCGCGAACCGTCACTGATAAATGGAGCAATTTAACAACGATGTACGTTATGAATATGCAACTATAGATAACTGTGTAGATAACTGGATACTTCCTCAAAAAAGTTCTTATAAAATGTCTTTCGAATCTTAACCATAATCCTTCGCCTTCCCTATCAGACGACTTTAATGTAGCAATGCAGGAGAGAAACTTTCGGAAAGATGATGGCATAAAATGGGGCTTACGAGGAAATATTAGTTCGACGGCGTTTATAGAATACTGATCTAAGGGCCATGAGGAGGCCGTTAGCATCATCACCCCTCGAGTGCATATTCTGAAGAAGATTCGAAAGTGACGAAAGCAAAGTGCCGATTTATTATAATAACAGCCTCTATATCGATAAAACGTCAACGCTTATTTAAATTTGTCTATTTTAAAATGGATACGCGAGTAAACTACGAAAATAAAACTGGTGATGCGCTAAGTCACGTTTCTTTTCGTATTATACGGTGAGTTTCAAATAGAAATTAACCGCAGACGTCTTTGAATCTTTGATTAAACATCTGTAGTTGTCATTTAGACAGTTAACGTCAAAAATGTTGACCATTAGGCAACCGCCATTAATTTATCTTTGAAACACACTGTAGATCTACAGGGTGTTTCAGAGATCTGGGAATGGTCAACCACGTGCTTATTTTTCAAAATTTCGAAAAATGTTTTATACAAAAGTTGTGTATAATAGTAAGCTGCACGCCCTAAAAATATTTAAATTTATACAGGGTGTCTCATAACAAAGTTACAGACCAACGGGTTTTGTATCTTAAATAGAACACCCAGTATTTTTTGTCATTTTTGAATTATATGGAGCAAATAAAGGTGAGTTACTTCAATACTCCCTATACCTATTGTTTGCCGTTTTCGAAATATTTGAAGATTTGTTGAAACGCATGGTCTGGGTGAAATTTTATTTTTGCCCCAGTGATTGACGTTGAACGATTAAAATCATTTCTATTATTTGGTTAAAGGTTCGAACTATAGAGCCAACCTTGGTTTCAAGCAAAAAATTATACAGGGGGATAAAAAAATGCGGTAGTTCGATTTTACGTGTTTATTTTATGCCGTCGATTTTATTACTTGAATGCTTTTTCGATACATTTTAGATTGTGCACGTTAAAGACTTCTTTGTCCGAGGCTAATTTTTCTTGCAAGGATGTTATTTGTGTTTGTTTTATCCGTGTGCGTCGCGAGTGTTTGTACCAGCAGCGAGAGTTAGTTTTGGATTGATTACCTTAATTTCTTGATCACATTTCCTAATTATATTCCACGATTGATATTTATCATACGCTGTTATTATTATTATTATTATTATTATTATTTGTGTGCAAATAATTAAGTATTAACTACATTTTATCAGATTATTAAAGATAAATTACGATTTATTTTGCGGAAAAAAATGGATTAACTACGTTTATTGCGGGACCTAGATACTCACTACAGACACACAATAATTGACTAATTTTTAAATCCTCTAAAGATGAGTCGGTTGGAAACCCTAGAATCTAGAGTAGGCAACCCTAGTATTTTAGAATTGAAAGTATATGAATTAAATTGAAAATGACAAAATAAATAAAAATGGGTTGTTATATTTACACAAATGTGCAATGTATTCAAATGTCTCTGAAACTTCACTTCACGACGAAACTTGCACTAATATTACAATAATATAAAAAAACATAGAAACATAACCATAACAAAAATGCTATAAAAACATTCAAATAAATAAAACAATGGTTAATACTAAATTAGATTCTTTGTGCGGGTTCGATTCCCAGCCCGGGAGAAAGATTTTTCGGGATCGAGAAGTATTCGCGCGTGACCGTGGTTGTTGTGTCCATCTTCCAATATTCATTTGTTCATATAACTTATTATCTGTATATTAAAAACAATTGATGATGGCTAATGGTTAACACCAACGCCAGGCGTAACTCCGAAACAAAAAAAAAATATTTATCACAAAAAACAAAGGGTAAATAAGATTAGGCACAACTTAATATTAAAAAATTAGCATACATTAATGCGCCTAAGTTTACACATAAATTGTCAGTGGAAGAATGCCGAAAAACGATTAAATTTAATTTTTCTTCAAAAATTAATTTTTGTTTTTTTTTCAAATCTGGAATCCCATTCTATACACTCTTTGTTCATGAACATTTTTCGTGAGACTTACAGAAACCGAGACAAGCAAAATTTCTTTTAACGTGGATCGTTCTTACATCGGCTGATAAATAAATCGAAATTTGAACTAAGAGATAATGTAATGTATTGTGCAATTTTGAAAACCTAAAAATGATTTTGGTGGTGTAAGGCTTGAACCTTTTTGCGTTTTTTTTAAGTTTTCGTTTATTATTGATAATCTATACTCGCTTTTAATTTATACTAAATTAGCCACAGTTTTTTACACTCGAATCATTAAATTTCAATAACGCGTTCGACAGTTATTCAATTTTCAAAAACCCAAGACAATTGTAGAGACTTGAAAAAAACGTACGATTTTGACATTTTGAGTTAAATTTATATATAAATTTCTTTATACATTTTTGATATATAATAAATTAGCTACTTTTTAATGTTTGAATGATTAAATTTCAACAATGCGTTCGGCAGAAGTACAACATTGAAAACAGCAAAACGTTTTTTGTGTTGTTTTTTTAAACCAAAATTAAATGCAGACTTAAAACGTTTACAAAACTGTTTGAACTTTAAGATTTTAGAAAAATCTAAGCACCTTAATTACCTATTTTTATAGATAATCACCATCAAACTCAAGAATTGCCATTTTTAACGCTCGAAAATTAAAAAAAAAAAACGTTGTTTTCGTAAACCAAAATTAAATGCAAATTTAAAACGTTTACAAAACTGTTTGAACTTTAAGATTCTAGAAAAATCTAAGCACTTTAATTACCTATTTTTACAGATAATCACCACCAAACTCAAGAATTGCCATTTCTAGCGCTCGATAATAAAAAAAAAACGTTGTTTTCTTAAATTAAAATTAAATGCAGACTTAAAACGTTTGTAAAACTGTTTCAACTTTAAGATTTTAGGAAAATCTAAGCACCTTAATTACCTATTTTTACAGATAATCGCCATCAAACTCACGAATTACCATTTTTAGCGCTCGAAAATAAAAAAAAGCGTTGTTTTCTTAAACCAAAATTAAATGCAGACTTAAAACGTTTACAAAACTGTTTGAACTTTAAAATTCTAGAAAAATCTGAGCACCTTAAATACCTATTTTTACAGATAATCTTCATCAAACTCAAGAATTGCCATTTTTAGCGCTCGAACATAAAAAAAAAACGTTGTTTTCCTAAAACAAAATTAAATGCAGACTTAAAACTTTTACAAAACTATTTAACTTTATTATTCTAGAAAAATATAAGCACCTTAGTTACCCTGTTTTGTTGATAATCACCATAAAACTCAAGAATTGCCATTTTTTAGCGCTCGAAAATAAAAAAAAGCGATGTTTTCTTAAACCAAAATTATATGCAGACCTAAAACGTTTTCAAAACTGTTTAGGACTATTTGAGCTTTGAGATTTTAGGAAAATCTAAGCACCTTAATTACCTATTTTTACAGATAATCGCCATCAAACTCACGAATTACCATTTTTAGCGCTCGAAAATAAAAAAAGCGTTGTTTTCTTAAACCAAAATTAAATGCAGACCTAAAACGTTTACAAAACTGTTTGAACTTTAAGATTCTAGAAAAATCTAAGCACCTTAATTAACTATTTTTACAGATATTCACCATCAAACTCAAGAATTGCCATTTTTAGCGCTCGAAAATAAAAAAGCGTTGTTTTCTTAAACTAAAATTAAATGCAGAGGTTAAACGTTTACAAAACTGTTTGAACTTTAAGATTCTAGAAAAATCTAAGCACCTTAATTACCTAGTTTTACAGATAATCACCATCAAACTTAATAATTTTCTTTTTAGTGCTCTAAAATAAAAAAAGCGGTGTTTTTTTAAACCAAAATTAAATGCAGACTTAAAACGTTTACAAAACTGTTTAAAACTGTTTCTGGGGATGGGAAAAGCCTCACGTGATTGCCGAGAAGCCAATGCATTCTCAGAGAGTGACAGTTTGGTGCAGATTTTTGAGTGGTGGTATCATTGGTCCATTTTTCTTTGAAAATGCTGCTGGAAACGCTGAGCGCTACAGAGGCATGATAAACGATTTTTTGTGGCTGGAAATTGAAGACGTGGACTTGGACGATCCATGGTTTCAGCAGGATGGCGCGCTTTGCAACACAGCCCATATCACAATCGATCTTTGTGCGCTAAGTTCGGTAATCGTGTTATCAGACGTCTCGGCGATGTCAATTGGACACCTCGGAGCTGCGATATGACGCCTCTAAAGTTTTGTTTGAGTGCCGCGAAGGACCGATGTTATGCGAACAATCCATTAACGATTCAGGCCCTTAAGGCGAATATCGAGCAAGCCATTCGTGAGATAGAGCCAGAAATCGTCACCAAGGTTTTGGAAAATTGGGTTGACAGGATGAGCTATTGCGAAGCCAGCACGAAAGAAATCGTGTTCCAAAATTATGGGAATGTTTATTCTTTCGAAAACACCAATAATATACAAAAAAAATGGTTTTTCATCATTATTTTTAATTTTTAAAAAGAAACCACTATTTAGCAAACCCTTTATAGATCAATTGTTAAAAATATTTAATATGACTGAGAGTAAGGAGGTTAAAACCCTCGAAGAAAATAAGTTAAATTTGGTTAATTCATACGATCAGCATATGATTGATAAAGTGCCGCACCGGAGCCTAATATTGGGTTTGATTTATTTAGCCGTTCTGACCTGATATTGTATACAGTGTGAGTTATTTCAGTCAATTTAATAACGCATGGGAACAGCACTGAAAAAGAGCCAATTGGTTACTGAGGTACTTGAAGGGTACTAGTGTTTAAAATTTTCAGGTGAAAATTCGGAACTAGTAAATGCTGATTGTGGCAGAAAATCATATACCGGATAAGTAGGAGTAGCAAAAAAAAAAAAAACTGTAACACTATCGAGCATTGAGGCAGAACGTATGGCAATCTCTGAGGTAGCTAAGGAAGCTATCTATTTAAAGAATTTGTTAAGCGAAATAACTGGATATGATGAGTGTGTTGAACATTTTAATGACAATCAAGGTGCCCTAGATTTGTAGCAATCAAAACATATTGGTATGAGGCATAATTTCATTAACTAATAAACAGATTATTATGAATTATCTGCTCAAAAAATTTCTTATGTAAGATGGCAACATTTTTATACGGCCAATTCGACAATGAAAAGATCTCTCAAAATCAAGAACAAAAATTGGGAGTTGGCATTTAAAAACAAAATTGATGACGTTATTACACAAAAACAAACGACGACTGAAAATCTACTTTTATGCAAAAATGTGTATTTTTATCAAAGAAAATAGACCTGTTCAAGGATTCTTTCGAAAAATACCTTATTTCGGTCTTACAGAATTTATTCCATGCTTCAGGCGCGTACTGTATAGTAAATCCATCTATGTGTTCAATGCAAGCACTAATGTACGTGTGTTTTAATAATAATTATCAATAAAATGGACATAATCCGATAAATACGATTATTTAACAATATTATAATGATCGGCTAATACCTAGCAGTCGATGCAGCAGTAATAATAATTAAAGAAAGATTCAGTAATGGAAGCCGAAATTACATAGAAATTATGATTTGAAACTATTGCTTTTCTATTATTTACGTTACTTTTACGACCAAATATCTCTCAGGCATTGAAGTTTTATTAAAGGTTCCTTTAGCACGTTGGTGATAAGCAACAAGCCAATAACCCTCCGGGTTGTTACCAAGTAACGTACTTTTTAAAACTTATAAATTCATTGAATACCATCAATATCCCCGGGGAATTATAGCTGAAAGCAATGTATATTTAAAACAATATTTTATTTATTCAATCGTAACTAATTTAATAACTCCAAAACAAAATAAAAATTAATTAAAAAAAAACAATGCCATTTTATTGTTTAACGGACATCAATGTAGCCATTTAAATCCCAAATATGCAAAACGCAATACATCCCCTTTATTTTGCGATCGCTGGTGTTTTTATTTATTCCGCGTGCGAAAGCAGCCAACTCTGATAATAAACTGAAACCGGAGGCTTCCACTCTTTGTTGCACGTGTATTCATGCGTAAGTCTATACAGGTTTCTTTTTTCCTATAGACTGCTCCCAAATTCGATTCCGTTAAATATGCAATCATCTTTGAGAATAGTATCACGAAGCGATAAGAAAGCAATCTTCACGAGATATTGAGGAATGCATGACTCTCGAGGTGTGGACGGTGGGTCGTGTTGCGAGAAAATTGCCGGAATTCCCACGTTTCACGAGGAATTTCATTACGTGTAAAGCAACAAGTTATTTACCAAAATTGTGTGTTATTCATTTAGGGTTTGAGGTCGGGGGGTCGTTAATCTAAATGTGTACATTAACTCAATTTATCCAATTCCGTGACGAAATCGGTATATCGATTCGGTATTCATGGGAAAATGTGATTTTCACCTCAATTTCCCCGCATATAGTCGAATGCTATTATTTCGTTCCTCATACCTGCTTCGTCTCGATTTTCAAATCACTCTTTAAATGCCGTGAAAATTCGAGTGAATTTAATTTCAAATAAATTCGCAAATCTGAATTTTATAGCTAGTAATTTAAGTTCAGAAATATTGAAATAGCAAAAAAATCTAACTTCTCATGAAATGGTGATATAATTTAGATGACATGTGTAAAGTTACTTGTTAATATGTATAGTGGGTGGGAAAAAGAGTATAAATCAACATTTTACGAAAAATACTCTATGCCAAAAATCAATACTTCTGGATAAATAAGTCGTATCTGCAACCAACGCAATTTTTGAAAACTGTGGACTATAAGTACAGTTAGAGTATTTTCAACCATGAGCGTTTGTGGTGCAAAACAATATAAGCTCAAGAGTTGTACTTTTATAACTGAATAGCAGACTTTCCATATGCATTTTGTACATTATTTTATATTTTCAACTTCAGGTGGCGCCACAATCTGTTAATAGTCGATGACAATATTATGTAGAAACATAACCGATTGGAAGTTAGCCATCAATTTTAGCCATGAATCCGGCGCCTTCACCATTTGTGCACGAACTAAATTTCTAAGTAAACTCTACTAATTTACTGAAAATTGATAAAAATCCATACTTATTAACCGGCAGTAATGGTACAGTAAGCTTTTAACTCAAGATTTTTCGGTAAGAAATTTAGAGACACATTGTTGGACGTGGTTTAAAATTGACATTTTTGGCCACAAATGTTCTAACAGATTTTGTTAATAATATTAACTAATAAAAGAAAGCACACATATTTTCATTTTCACTTAAATATTTTTTTTACTTCGCACTATTAGGAAATATGATCAATTTTCAAAAAATTAAAAGTCCTAGTTTATGTTCTATATTTTGTGCCACACATGTTCTTTTGGGCTTTGTTAATAATATTATAAACAAGGACTATAGACGATGAAGGACGAGAATGAATTGACGGCAGAGTACTCATATATTTGATCAAAATCGTTATTTTATTGTTGTAAAAATTATAAACGTCAACGCTTACAGTTATAACCTCTAAGCCGAGAGCGAGGTATTTATTTATAGGTATAGTAACGATCGTTGTATTCTCTCCACAAATATAGGTCGTGCTATGATTTATCCTCGATGATACCACTCCAAATTCAATCATTTTAAAACAATTTTGTAAACGTTTTAAGTCTGCATATAATTTTGTTTTAGGAAAACAACGCTTTTTTTTAATTTTCGAGCGCTACAAATGGTAATTCTTAAGTTTGATGGTGATTATCTGTAAAAATAGGTAACTAAGGTGCTTAGATTTTTCTGGAATCTCAAAGTTCAAACAGTTCTAAACAGTTCAGAAAACGTTTTAAGTCTGCATTTAATTTTGGGTTAAGAAAACAACGCTTTTTTATTTTCAAGCGCTGAAAATGACAATTCTTGAGTTTGGTGGTGATTATCTGTAAAACTGGGTAATTAAGGTGCTTAGATTTTTCTAGAATCTCAAAGTTCAAACAGTTTTGAAAACGTTTTAAGTCTGCATATAATTTTAGTTTAAGAAAACAACGTTTTTTTTTTATTTTCGAGCGGTCAAAATGGCAATTCTTGAGTTTGGTGGTGATTATCTGTAAAACTAGGTAATTAAGATTCTTAGATTTTTCTAGAATCTTAAAGTTCAAACAGTTTTAAACAGTCCTGAAAACGTTTTAAGTCTGCATATAATTTTGGTTTAAGAAAACAACGCTTCTTTTTATTTTCGAGCGCTAAAAATGGCAATTCTTGAGTTTGGTGGTGATTATCTGTAAAACTAGGTAAGGTGCTTAGATTTTTCTAGAATCCTAACTTAAAGTTTAAACAGTTTTGTAAACGTTTCAGGTCTGCATTTAATTTTTATTTAAGAAAACATCGCTTTTTTATTTTCGAGTGCTAAAATAACAATTCTTGAGTTTGATGGTGATTATCTGTAAAACTGGATAATTAAGGTGCTTAGATTTTTCTAGAATCTCAAAGCTCAAACACTTACTTTCTGTCGAGCAGGAAAGAGCCGTCATTGTCAAAATAACATATATTTCAAAAAGAAACCGCTATTTGGCCCAACCGTTATAACCAGTCTGACTTAAGGTCAAAACACCTTTTTAACTATCATGATTGGTTTTCATACCCAGACATTTTCCCAAATCTTTGATTTTGAATCTATTACGTAATTCTTTTTTCAAAAACTTTGTTTCACTTTCATTATTTGAAAAAATAAAAAAATTATCAATACTCAATGTTACAATGCTATATAAATCATTTTCCTTTTTTATGAAAACGCAAGGCTCGTATTTCGATTTACATAACCTATTTCCAACAAAACTTAATTAATTCACAATTTTCATAAATATTGTTTCTTTTAAAAAACTATTTAAAGAGGCCATTTTTAGATCAAAATGTCATATCTGATTTCAATTTCATTGACAGTGCAAAAAATAGTCTCAGCGTAGTATGCCTGGCCACTGAAAAAAAAAGTTTCATTATAGTTCTGAGTAAAACTACTTAACGTGCACGATACAATTTTTTCTTAAAAACCCCATTTGTAATCCACGATGGTAGAGTTTTCGTCCAAATCAACCAGTTCCCAGGCGTTTTTTTTTCTTCTTCGAATGACTCCAATTCTTCCTCCAAAAAACTGATGTCCTGAAAGAGCTTCTGATATGCTTACTGGATTATCGCATAAGTATGATACGAAGTCTTCATCAATCTTTGGTTTTTGTGGTCTTTGGGATCTTCTTATTGTTTCTTAAAATACATCTTCTTCGTTTTCAGTAATGTAGTCATCATCCTCATTTGGTTGATCGTTTATCAATATTTCTCCTTCCGAACTTTGACATTCATCTTCGCATTTATCTTCAGTGTAAGAAGTCATGCATTCTTCCTCCACTGAATCTGCAATTTAATCTTCGACAAAGTACAATCTGGATCATATCGTATTTAAGAATTAGGAAGATACCAAAAAGGACCCTACACTTTACCAAAAGGACTATACACTAGTTTCGGCTCAAAATAATTATTCTACGCTTTTATCAAAGAGTAAGCATCTAGCTTTTTCCACTATACTACAGTTAAATCTTTGAGCCATACCATTTCATAGTACGACTATTTGTTTTCTGATATATTATTCCACTGTTCTGTGGAAATTTCTTAAAGTGGTTAACATATTCTCCTCCATTGTCTGCACTTAAAATTGTAATCTTTTTGTTAGTTTGTTTTTTAACCAAATTCTTAAAAATTTTAAATTTCTCTAATCCTTTATTGAACTGAAGTTTATAAAGCACATCCTGCTATAATCTTCAATGAACATTATGAAACGTTTTGAATCTTTAACAGACCTTTTTTTCATCGGTCCACAAACGTCACTGTGAATTACTTCGAACAATCCCCCTGCTCGATTTTTTTTTTAGAAAAAGGCAAGCGCATTTGTTTGCCTTCACAACTTTTACAGTTTTGTTTCTGGTCCTGTGTATTTTAGTCCATCTACCAAATCCGATAATTTAGTTAAATATTTCACATTCATATGTCCCAATGGTCTATGTCACACATTGCTTGATACTGTGACAGCTGTTAAAAAAACCATGTTTTAATTTTTCACAATTAATTTACATACTTTGCAATTCTTACTAACACATTATTCTTGTTATAAATTTTACAGCCTTCTTTATCGGATTCCACCATAGTACCGTTGTTGATCAGCTGATCCACAGATAATAAATTAGCTGTTAGTTCGGAACATACTGTACATTTGTTAAATAAAATTTACATTTTCTTTGCATACCAATGTTTGCATTTCTATATCACCTGCACTGGTAACTGGAATCTTTGCTTTGTTGTTATTTCTGTTAGCTCTGGTGTTTAAATTTCGCTGTTAAATGAAAACTTGCTCCACTATCTTAGTACCAATCCGTGTTTTTATATTGAGTTTAGAATGTCAACTTATAAGAGTAATAAATATGATTTGAAAAAGGATATACATAAAAAATAATTGCCATCGACTCAAAACTTTCAAAATGAACAAATTAGAAACAACCTTACTTGTTGCAGAAAACATTAAATAAATTCAATAAAACGAAATGTAGCTTGAATATATGAATATTCAACCTGTTCGTACGATATATTCAGGCTACATTTCGTTTTATTGAATTTACTTTCAAAATGTATTCAAAATGCATACTAAATTACGATTTTATAAGAACTTAAAATATCCTACATTTTGTAATAATTTTAATTATTCAGAATGGCAAGTTAACTGCTCTCAAATACTTTAACAACATATACTACAATAATAATCTTAATTATTATAGATAGGTATATACCGCCAACATCTCATAACTTGTGTGTCTTGCCCAAGGGCCCCGTCCTATACGTCTTAACCGAATAGGAAAAATACGACGCGACGTCCCTCGTAGGCAAAATAGTCCCTTTATATCCCATGTTTATGCATACATATATTAGATATAAAGTGGCCTTGGCAGATCGGTTGATGCGACAGCAAAGAAAAAGAATGAGAAGTTGTAAAAATTGTAATAACTTTACTAACTCAATAAAATTATGAAAAACAACAAAAGGCATGCGTCCTATCAGGGCCGGCTCGTTATGTAGAGCCAAGGAGTCATGGCACTACCTCTAATTTCAAGCTCAGCATGGATTTTTAAATAATTCTAAAAACACAGATTCGTCATTTTAAATGTTAAAACATTGCCTGCGAAATTTTTTCAATTTCTTTTTTTTTTCCTCAAATTGAAGGAATATATTGTATACTAAGTGGCTCTACCATAAAAATGTTTCACCAGCCGCCACTGCATCCTATCAAATCATTAAATGATTAAAAATTGTACTTATTTTGGTGGCATTTAAAAATACAAAAACAAATACATCAATTGTGAACACATTGAATATGTGAGTTTCGTCTTTATTTAATGTATTTAACGCTTCTGCAACAAGTAAGGGTTTTCAGTTTTAATAAAATACCACTCGAAATTTACGAAAATTTTCTCATTATTTATTATTCCTTCATACATTATAATAGTTATTTATGGAATAAGTGAGTAAAGTAGTACTTTTTTTCACGAGTAGGAAAGAAAAAAAGTTGCTTTACTCTCAAGTTTCATACAAAATTTTTTCTACGTCCGTAACTTTAAATGAATTCGATAAAACCTTAATCAATTTTTATAAGTAATAATACATTTTTTAATGAAGAAAATAATAATCATCAAGTTTTCTTGATCGGAAACGAATATTTGACATTTATCGGCGGAACTCGCGGCGTGTTGCGAAGCGTTCATGACACACTTTGCGCAAACAATTTTATAGTAGCGTTAAAAAATGAACCGCTACGGCACTTTTTTTCACGCAAAAGAGTGAAAAATGAACCATTATGGCACTTTTTTTCACGCTGTTTGTAGGGTTCAGGAATCACATATTTTATGAACCCAAATTAATGAAAAAAACTGTACATTTTATAACGGACGTAGAAAAATGTATGTAAAGTACTGGTTATAGTACAATTTATTTGACATAGCTCAAGTTGAATCGAACATGCAATCTTGGCGGTGTCTAAGCTACGAAAAATTTAAATAGAAAGGTACACTATCTTCAGACCCATATATTATTATTATTATAGGAGACAGTTCTATTCAGAAAATAACTTGAGCCATTTCCCTACGTTATTCACACTGGAAATTTACGAACGAGGTTTCCTTTTATACAAGAATGATTGCGAATAAATAAGATTTCCTTTTTTGTTGAAATAACGCATCCATCTGTTCTACTTTCATATTAGCCGTTATTTACATCTCTGACATGATGGCACATTAACTATTTCATCTCAAAATGCAAATACCAAGGAACGTGCATTATTTTATTAAGGTTTCCGCGTGTAATTGAAATTCGACGGATGAATATTAAATGAAATCTTATATGCGAGTATTATGAATTTTGAGTAAAAGGTGGAGCAGAGAAGAGTAGTTTTTTTTTCTTTTTATGACAATACGGTTTAAAAGTGGCATAATTAATTACAGTATAATTAATCACATTCTAGTTTCCGTTGAACATTGCATACAGGGTTGGGATAAAGTATGGAACCAAGTAAATATCTTTAAAACAAAAAGGGCTAAATTTATGAAACTTTGCAGGCAAGTATAATGACACATAACGCATCTAATGCCATATTTTTTGTTACTACTGTACTTCCGGTTTCACAGGAAATACCATAAACTTTTTTTAATTTAAATGGGACACCATGTATATTTTTACATTTTCGAATAGATACTTTTCCCATAATTGCAATGATATATGGTTCGGTGGATGTGTGACTTGTAGTTTTTAAATATTAAATAAAATAATTCTACATCTAGTTGGCTTTTTACATCTTTCACACTGTTTTCTGATAAAACAATTTCATATTTTTTACGTTTTCTATAACTGACAGATAGTATCCATGTGAAATATTAACATTGCTGTTCAATTTTGGGTGAACTAACTGAACGTCAAAAATTAATTTGTTAATGATGGTTAGTTTTGGAGATTGATAGAGATCTCGAAAAGATGCATGCAATATTTTTAATACAACATTCCCTGAGAGCAATTCTTATATTTATAAATCAAAATTTTCAAGGGTTAAACAAAATTGTTATGAAATTCACAAATTTCATTTTTTATTATTTTATTTATTATTTAAAAAAAACCCTATATCATTGTAATTGTTTAAAAGGTGTCTATTTGAAAATGTAAAAATATACAGGGTGTCCCATTTAAACTAAAAAAGTTGAGGGTATTTCCGGTGAAACCTTAAGTACAGTAGTAACACAAAATCAGATGCGCTATGTTTCATTATACTTGCCTGTAAAGTTTCATACATTTAGCTCTTTTTGTTTTAAAGATATTCACTTGGTTCCATACTTTATCCCAACCCTGTATAACGATAGGATTAAGTAAAACCCATTTCACACAATTTGATTATATTAAAAGCTGGACCAAGGTTGGAAAAGTAAAAGGGTCGTAATTTTGAGTTTATTACGCAGGATCTTGTTATTACCTGGGTTTTTATATGTACTGTCCACTTGTGTATCGTTGCTGAAAGTAAAATTTTCCATCCGCCCACCGGTTCCTCAGTAACTTAATTTATATTTGTTCGTTTGCTCCTCGTTTTCCTAATTTAAACTAGTGCGCTCGTTTTCCTTTTTTGGGTTCTTTCTTCGTTTTCCAAATTTGAACTCATACGCTAATAAATGCACTTATTTCTTAAGAAATAAACTTTTTTCCTCAAAACCCCTAATGGGAACCATCAAAACCCCTACTGCCCACCATTAAAGCTGGAAACCCCCACTAGTCGGCGGTGGGTCGACTACTACTGCACTATACAAAAAAATAAAGACCTTTACTTGGCATTTACTTTACATCAAATACACACAAACAAATAGACCACAGTACTGCACTATTATATACTTTTTCAAACGAAGAGTTAGTTCAAAGTGGGCACTGACAAGTGAACATAGGAAACCCGTCAATTCAAAAAAATCTGAAACATTGTGTGGAGGTAAAGCAGTTCATCCGTAGCACAAAAACATTTTCTGTTTCTGCCCAATTCCAGTCTGAGGGGGTGAAACTACTCATCAAAGAAAAACGAAAGTTTTCCTTTTTGGCAAATTTCTCCTGAAGTGCAATACATATGAAAAAATGTTTCTTATAAAAGTTATAGAGTATTTTATTCTCTTTGCTACGATAAATTTAAATTTTGCGGAAATGTAAAATTTACTTCACCCTCCTCCTCCCCTTCATTAGCTTTGCAAATTAGTTCTTCTTGTTAGAACAAAATTAAAGTGTATTAACCCATTAACGCCTGAGTTTGTTTTTTATTTAATTCAATTTTTCTTTGTATTTTTTAAATACTTTAATTTATAAATTCATTACAGAGGCAGAACTTTATTTATATCATTTTAGTATACGAAATATCGAAAGTGCCATAGATGGAATGCCAGACATAAAATAATAAAATCCAAAATAACATTACTATTTCGTGTTTCTTATACGGCACACTAGCTGGTAATGGGTTAAATACCAAATCCATCCATATATAATAATATGGGGTGGTCGCGATTCAATTTTAGAGAAATCAAGATGATAATACAGAGCTTATTTCTTTCTAACAATAATCTCTGCTTAATTCAAGTTCCAAAGCCATATTACGCATCGATCGTCTTGAACTTCGTCGAATTCTGTCCCTGATGTTATAGTCTATTCGGTGGAATCTGGCGGCTGAGGTCGTAAAACGGTCGATCCGTCTTGAGGATCGGCGCACCCTCGAAGAAACGGTATTGGTGGTTCGTCTAATTGCATCCCATACATTTATTACTGTCCTTCGCTCCGATTGGTATACGCAGTTTTACACCAGTACTTCTCAACAAAAATTGGTTTGAGATAAAAAATATTACGCCTCCTACTTACCAAGCTCCGGCCCCCTTTTAAGACCACAGCCGCCATATTCCAGAGAACGGGCTATACCAATCTTTTCACGTGTAACAGTAGTTCGCGGTCGTACGCTTGTTACTGTCATTTTCAACTCCTTGTAGCGAGAAATTACTCTTCGGACTATTTTTTATGAAAAGCGAATTTAAAAACAGCGAATTCAAAAACAATGTCACAAACGCGGTCTCCGCACTTATAAGAGCTAATAATAGCGACACGTTGCATTTGGCGATCCATATCTTACTAATGTATTACGAAATGTCAACAAATTAGGCCTACTTTTTAAAAACATTTCAGGTAACTAAATAAATATACTGGCCTCCATAAATAAATGAACACCCAGTTAACGCTGATTTATTTGAATAAAATTTTCAGAAAACGTGTATTTTATTCGTATTAAAGAACGATGCACATTTCAGCAAGATACAAATATTGTTAACACTAATAATGCCAAGACCCTCCTCTCTTTCTCATACATTCAGCTAGTAGATTAGGCATACTTGAAATGAGGGAATCTATGCTAGCCTGAGGTATATTATCCCATGCTTCTAAAATCCGTTGTTGAAGGGCATCACCATTATTTCGGGGCGTCTGTAAATCATTTGTTCTCCGCCCTACCATATCGCACACATGTTTGATTGGCGATAAGTGTGGCGAACGAGAAGGCCATGGAAGCAGATCATCATTAGCAGTATTTAGAAACTCGAAGCAGCCCTTGCGGTATGCGGCCGCGCATTACCTTGCTGAAAAAATTGGATTTTCTATTTCTTGCAGATATGGCAGTAAAAGTGGTTCAAGCACTTTGTTAATCTACCGATTTGCATTTAATGTTCCCTGAATTTAGAGGAGATCTGCTTCCATGGCAGATATACCCCCACACCATTACACCTTGAGTAAGAGCAGTAAGTCGTTGTACAGAAAACTGCAAATTGCGTCTTTCTCCAGGACGCCTTCTAACCAATTTGCGACCATCATGAGCCCTTAAACAAAATAGATATTCATCACTAAAGACGACTTGATTTCATTACACATTTCAATGCAACCTCTCGTTGGCGTGGAGTTAGAGGTAAACAAAACAATGGTCGATATGATCTGAGCCAAAAAGATCGACTTTTACGATACGTCGCTCGTAAGAAGGTTTGATGATCAGTTAATCCTCTCCATCTATAGCCCGTTCTCCGGAATCTGGCGGCTGTGGTCGTAAAAGTGGGTCGGAGCTCGGTAAGTAGGGGACGTAATATTTTCTATCTCAAACCAATCTTTGTTGAGAAGTACTGGTATAAAAATGCATATACCAATCGAAGCGAAGGACAGTAATAAATGTATGGGATGCAATTAGACGATCCTCAGGGCCGGCCGACCGTTTTACGACCTCGGCCGCCAGATTCCACCGAATAGGCTATATCATCAATTTCCCATGTTGATGAAAAACGATTCAGCCAAAGAGCACGATCATTACGAAGAGTAGAGTCTAGGACGTTCGGGACTCAAACGTCGTCGTTCCTCATTATTTTCTGAGCATCTTCGCCAACATAGGGAAATTGTGGCGACACTGCATTTACCCTTTTGACGTTTATTTTTTTATTGAAGCGGTTGCTACAGAAACGACCGTCCGCCCTAAAGACCGTTGAAAAGCATGAGTAATTCTCTGGATTGTCTAGCCAAATACAATTCCTGGTCGGACTCTTTTGGTAATTTTTATCAGTCAGATTAATTCGTAGCTTTTACCTTTAAAAAATATCCACCCGCACTTATGAGGACTTCCATCGCAAAAGTTACTCTTTAACTGACTGACAAAAATTGCCGGCAAGAATCCGACCTCATATTGTATTGTATTTGAGTATCCGGCATGTACGATATACATATATACAGGGTGTTACAAATTCTATACATTAGCATTGCTAGATCGGCAACTATAAGAGATAGAGATGGTTAAATTAGGGCAAAGTTGCAATTTTTTTTTTAAATAAATTTAAAATATCGGGACCACTTGAGGAGCTATTCGATAAAAAAACAAAAAAAAACAATTTTGGTTTTTATTTTTTTGGCGGCTATCGGGCGATAGCTTTCAGGTGGTTTGCCCCGCTTTAGGATGGCTATTATATTTGCTTCCTTAAAGCTTTTTAGAAGTCGTCCTATCAGCAGTAAACTGGTAAAGAATTTCCTCAGCCAAGTTCTAGCCGACCTACTAAGGTATATAGTATTCCAATATTTCCATGGTGATTCAAGATATTTCTTTACGCCGCTTTTTCTAGGACCGCACCTCAATAAAACTTCTAAGAGATTGGCCGTTTTGCTGATTTATTGTAGAAAACGACCGTAAGGAGGATTTATTAACGGCCAACCTCTTAATAGTTTTATTGAGGTGCTGTCATCCACTTGAAAAGCGGCTCAAAGAAATATCTTAAATCACCATGGAAATATTAGAATACTATACCAGGAATTCTAGGTGTATTCTTTTTAGTTGTTTCTTAATGGTCTTCAAGAAATCTTTATCACCTTTACTTCTTGAAATGTTCACAGTGTAAGAGGAAATTTTTTGGGGGTTTTGGTTGGCAGTCGGTCTGTTGTTTCTCAGTTTTCTCAGGAGCGATCATTCTTTCTGGCTAGACTTTTGTAAGTCTAATGTTTGCATCCATTTTTCCCTCCTAGCACTGTCCAAGCTATATTGGAGTCCTTACTTTGTAAGAACTTCTTCGCTCCAGCCGGGTACAGATTCTTTGCGGTAGCGTCAAGCTCTTTCCTATAAGTTGGTATAGGCTTTTCGTTGTGGTCACATGATTCGAAGCATAGATTGGAGTTGTATCTCCGGTTCCATGCAGCAGAAGATGCTCTGGTTCTTAATATCAAACACATGGAATAGTTTACTTTTCTCGGGCCGTCTAATTATAGCCTCGTCATTCTGTCGTTGGCTGCGTATTTTCGATCCTGGTGGTGGATGCTCCAAGGTTCTGTACCGCTCACGGTGGGCTTAAACATGATTTAAATGCGAAGTTTTAGCACCACCGATTTTCTATCGGCATTCAATTCCTGGAGTCATAAGAAGGCTAGAAAAAAATTTCACTGTTAGCCTTATAGCCGCTTTTGAAAAAATCGACTTTTTTCTATGGATGATGCAAAGATAGAAAAATAGGCATTTTCCACGCGTCACCTCTAGGAGGACTCCTCTTGGACTTGGAACACACTCAATTTGGTAAAAATGTGATATCCGAAAACTCCATAATGGAAGATCAAAGAAAGACAAACCTTTTCCTGGATCCATACCAAAATAAAAACTCTGCACGCTAGTTTCTGACGGGAAAAGGAATGATGAAAAATTTAAATTTTGATCATTAAACTGATAATTTTAATGAAAAATAATGTTTAAATAATTATTGTACAAGAATGAATAGTTTGATGATTGTGAATGAATGTCTGAAGTAAAGAACAGGAATACATAAAACGAAATTCTTGGCTTTTTAAACAAATCTACTATTGAGCCACAAGTTATAAATGAACACTGTTATATTCTCGGAGTGCGGTCAGTAATTTACTTCCATAATCTGGATGATATTTTTTAATTTTATATTTGTCCCACGTTATCCCAACGTCATGGTGGACAGATTCCATGGCCTGCTTGCTAAAAAACCCCAACCCTTGTTTTGTTTTAGCGCAAAACTCTGGTACATGGAAAAACACAGCATGGAACTTTGGAGTAACACTGGTCTGTAGATCTTGATAACATCTTTCGAATCTGTCTATTGTTTCTCTGTAGTCAGGTTCCAGAGTTATTGAAAAACAAGATTCCACCACTGCTCGAAATTCCCGGAAACATTTAACATAATTCAGACAACCAGGCCTGCATAAATTTTGCAAAACATCAGTTTTATCCAAAAGCAATTTGCATGAATTACCTGAGTAGGTTTCCGTGGATCTGAGAAAATGTAGCGGTTTTATTGCTCGAGTTGCGAGAATTTGTGTCTTCATTTAAAACTATGTTGCTTATTAAAGAACACGCCAAATTTTTTCTCTGTTTCAGGGGAAGCGATTTACTTACATGTTCTTTGAAACTCGGAAAGTGTTTTTCTGGGGTACAAAAATGTTTTTTTCCGTACCAAATAAGTTTCACCACATTTTTTGCACTTGTTGCTCCTCTTCTTTTTGTTCTTGTCGTTTTTTTAGTGAAGTTATATGGCCCTGGATCTCGTACCAATTCACATAATGTGCAACTGCACAACGTTTGAGTTTTTGCTCGAGTATTCTTCTCCAAAATTTTGAACTTTGTATAGTCCGGCAGAGTTATTTTCTCAATAGTTTCACACTTCACGGACCGAGATACGATAATTTTGCAAGCGCTACATAAAACATTAGGAAAACGTTCATCATGTTCAGCATAATTCACACATTTTTTTGGTTTCACACATAAAGCACCACTGATTTTGACCATTTGTTTCTTCTTCTGCAAACAGAGAAAACATATGCGCGCCCGATTTTCTTGATGGGTCCCTGCATGGTCCTTTGATCTTTTGTCCATACTTTCACAAGAAATTGAAATTCCGAAGAGAACAATTACAACTTAACCTCAAAATGTCGAAGTATCTGAAGTTTTAACTAATTGCATGAATAACATTGATCATTCGATCTACAGTATCACTAAACGTAAACAAAAAATCGTGGGTGGGGGTTGGCGATAATTCGATGACCCCGCAAATCAGACAAGGATGGAAATAAAAGATATGATTCTTGCTTGTTGACATACTAGCGCAAAACTCATTTGAATGAAAAATCATTCTTTCAAATTTTTGCTATTTTAACCTGTTTCTGAAAATCGCCAATGAGTATCTCCGGTTTTAGTAAAAGGAACAATTTCAAAATTATGCTTTGTAAATTAAATGTTTGTGCGCTAGTGTAAAACTGATAGGAAAACAACATTTATGGCAACTTGGGGATGTTTGGGAACTAGAAGTCAGCAAAAGGTACAAAAATCGCGATATCTCGAACACTGAATCTTTCCTCGTGAAAAAAGGGTTTTTTTCGAAAACGGCTCTAAGGCTAACGGTGAATTTTTTTTTCTAGCCTTCTTATGACTCCAGGAATCGAATGCCGAAAGAAAATCGGTGGTGCTAAAACTTGCATTTAAATGATGTTCAAGCCCACCGTGCGCTTTTTTTATAATGCGGTAACATCGACGACATCTGGAATGCTTTGTTACCAATGTGAAGCTACCTCAAAACGATTTAACAACCTAGAACTTATTAAACAAAGAACGGTGGATGACTCTAACTCACGCTTTGGATGATTCGTATGGACTTCTTCCTTCGAATGCTCCCTCCATTTTGAATGAAAATTATGAATAAAAACGTGGCAAGCATGTACGCCATTAAAGTCATAATTATTAAACGCATACAAACCAATCATAAAGGCAATTATGAATATGGTTGCAGTACTGACGATAATACGGCTCGATGCTTTATTGCAAATTCATCCGTGTCTGCTGTAATTCTAGAGGTATACAAAAATTTAATTAACAGATAACAAGTGATATCAAGTGGCTGCGAAATTAACACTACGGAATTCAGAAAATATTATTTAGACACAGCGCAATTATTCGTCGAAAAAATATCCTTGTTATCTAATGTCTTCGGCACATATTAGAATTATCTCGGCACACACATTATAAAAAAAACTTCACTGCCAATCAGTCAATCACCTGAAAAGCTCGTAATAAAGATATGAAAAATGGTCTCAAAAATGTTCAAGAAAAACAAAGGAATACGTTCTTCATAGGCTTTTCGTGAATTCGGATCCACTCATTTCAAGTTTACAAAAAATTAGACCAAAGAAACGTACCAGCCTCTCTGCCAAAGCTATTTGTCTTTTAGTACCAACTAATGAAGATGCTGATGACTCCGAATAAGTAAGTGTTCTTTAAATAACAAATAAAAAATTCCATTTGACACTGACTCTTGATTGAGGTTTAAAACAGTTCGCCTAAGAATTTTGTACGCTTATGAAGCGTATCTATGCTTGCATCGTTTCATAATCGTTGAATAAAGAATGCAAAATCGAAAACATATTTTTAGCGATTCAGTCCGCAATTTTTAACTCTGCATTCTTGAAATCAAATTCGCAATGAGGGATTTCGGCTGTTAAGTTTTATCAAAAACCATTTTGAGCCATAAAATGATCCATCATTTTGAATTCTGTATTCCTAGTCAGTGACCTCGAAAACCTTCGACTACCGAGTTTCTTCTAAATCGAGTGTTTATTTTTAAGTCACTTTGTGAAGCAGTGTAAGGTTTCAAAATATTTTAACCTTTTACTGCGTCAGTGATTTATTAAGTGATGCCATGGAGTTTTAACAAGTTACAGCCTCATCGATCCAATATTTGAAATCCAATTATCCATATTTGAAATAGAAAACCTCGACCTCAAATATTTTTTTTTCATCTTTACAGTTATCATTGCTTTACACAATTGTATTTATGATCAATATTTATTAGTACAAAACAGAAATTTGTCAATTAAACACAAATTTCTGTCCATAAAAATAAATTTTTAAATTGTAATGGTCACCACCATCTTTTTTCTTTAGTAAATATAGGTTGCACATTTCTATTCCTGCATATTCACGTTTTAAATTAAAATACGATATACGATTCTTTTGTGTACACAAGGTTGTTTATTTCTGTGTTCTCAATATTTTCTTTAACAAAAAATAGTTTGCTGGTATAACAAACGATGTCAAAGCTTTAATAATACAGCAGGTAACAATAGTCGCCACGAAACTAGAGGCATACGACAGCTGTAGTAAGGCTGACTTAATTACATGGAATATAGTTATTTCATGAATAGATCAAATAGATGGATAACAAAGTATAAATTGTTACGGCGTTTGATTTCGCAAATAATTGCTCGGATTACCACATTCACATTAATAGAAGCATGTAAACATCGTGCTCGAATTCACGGCACAGTACAAGGACACTCATCAACCCTTCCTTGAATGTAATTTCCTATTGAAATCAAACAGAATTGTAAAATTAGTGTTGACGAAACCTATTATTTATTTTTTTTAATTGAGATTAGTTATGGATTATCACGTAATCACGTAATCCCGTTTGCAGACATATTATTAGGTATACATGAAACACAATTTTCTATGTTTTTAAACTGCTGTATATTATTGATTTTTATCTTTTTATCTCTTTCGAGTCATTATCAAGTGGATTTATTGAAAAATACAAACTTATATAAAGGAGCTTACAGGTGTAATTCGGGATAGGATTCAGGGTGGTGTTTACAACTACATTTACAGTAGGGAATTTTAATAATATATTACTTAATTAGAGTTGTATATAGCAAATTACGCGCAAGTGAAAGGAATTGCGTACGAGCCCCGAGTAACGTAATATAACGCGCTCGTGATTGCGTTACCGTTATGTACTATACTTTACCTACGACCTTACATTTATTCTCTTAAACTAAAGGCAAATTGAAACTGAATCTTGTCAGGGAGACGTTTGAATTTTCAATGCTCTGTTTAATTACTATTGTCTATGCATATCAGCAAGAGGCAGCAATTCACATTTAATTCGCTGAAAATAATTTTAACTGGCGATTGCCCGTGAAAAATCAAGGCAAAGATTTAATATCATATTTTATATTGAAATATTGCATTACTTAACCTAACACCTAAAATTGCTAGATAATGGCAATATGGGGATTTGCACGTGATTGCCCTGTAATGGCAATATTAGACGACAACTAAGTAAACGAATTAATTCCAACCCATTGATTGAACAACTTTATGGACACTGATCGTTTTACTCGTTCTAAAGTGTTGATCTGCAAAGATACTATTGCGAAGGAAGCAGTGGTACCGATAAGGTATGTCGAGGAGTTTGTTGTGCCGGTTAGTGTTATTGCCAATATTTTATAGGTTAGAAAACTGTTTCATTTGTCTCAAATGTTTGGAATAAAAAATGCAATTTTCCAATGCCTACATAGTAAATGGAGTGGTTTGCACCGCGGTTACAATCTGCCTTTATACACGTGTATCACGTCAAGTATCATGAGCGCATCAAGTAGAGTATGTCTCCTCTGGATTCATTTCGACAACGGACCGCCGGCTCTGAATAGATCGGTTTTAAACACGGAGAGGGATGAAATCGCCGCTTCAAATAAATTTCTACGTGGTCTCCCCTTTGGCTGGTTGTGTTTATAAGGGCGTGTGTTCCAACAAACTCTTTGATGTGCTCGCTGGCCCAACTCTCATCCATAGAATGTACCGGTGGTGTAATGTATAATTATCACTGTTTTTTTAATTACAAAAAATTACAAATATTACAGTAAATATTCGGAATTAATTAATATTATAATATTAAATATTAATGATTTAAATGTAATTAATTTAAAATCAAATCAACTGAAATGTGATACTATAACTGCAATGGCGCTGTTGTATCGATCGATTTTCAAATTAATTACATATCATTTAAAAATGTAATGTTTCAAACCTCCAAAATTTATTTTAAACATACTGTATTAATATTAAATGTTTTACCTTCTTTCATTATACCATAAAATTGGAAATAATGAAAATATTTAAGGCTTGGTTGTGTTCTTAAGTTCAGATCAGTTTCATTAATTCAGGTACCTCAATACCAGCAGCAAAAATTTTGCTGCTGGTTTTGAGGGGAGTAAATTGAGGATCTAAACGTAAGAAAGTAGAGAATATGCAATGGACATATTTTAACATTTTATATTTTAAACCTGAAGGATATTATTCTATATCCCAGGATTCGGCCATTCAGCATAAATAAAAAAGGGTAAAGAATCCATTGAATTCCGACGACATAAATGGAGTTTTGGATTCACGTACAAATGGGCTTCTGGGATGACAAACGGAGTATATCCGAAAAGTTAGATCGTCGTTAGAAAAGTCAAATTATGGTTTACCAGGGTAATTTTGAAATAACACTGCCTTGACTCGATTGCATACATAATATATGAGAGATATCCAAAAGCAATAACTTAACGGTGTATAGGATAATCGGTGGTACAAAAAAAAAATTGAGTGATTTATAATTATTTAGAATTCTTCCATTTACTATATGTTATTCGGGAAAGTACAATAAATGTATGAATCTTGAGAAAAGGTAAAATTTCCCATTAACAACAAAATCAGGTTTATGGTGTTATTTTCGAAAAGTAATGTAAACACGAAGTTGATTTTTCCCATAATTTTTGATAATAGTATAATGTAAAGTGTCAGAAATTATCATAATTTTTCATCGAAAAATAACAGAGATATTACTTAATTTAGATCGACTGTCCTCCCAGTTCATTATATTTTAGCCATTTTCTAACTAACTGAACGAAAAATAAATGTTTGTAATATGTCACCCCGAACATTATAATAGTAGTTTTAATATTATATCAAGATAACAATATTCTATTGTTAAATAATTGAGTTAACCACTATTGAAAATGTGCCATTTTTTTTAAATTCAAACGCCTGTGAAAGCGAGATAGACAAACTGAAGCCTCCCGGCCCCTTCCACCCCGCGTAACACTACAAAGTGCAGAGCGAGATAGACTCTGAGGGTGGGCAGCTGTCATAAAACGCGAAGTACCTTCAATCCATGAATTTTCTTTATTAGTTTCTTATTTAAGAATTGTGCATTCGAAGAAGTAATATGGGTAGAGAATACAATATTTAATTCAAACGCAATGAACGGACAAAAAGTGTAAAAGCAGCACACGCAAGAAAGAAGATACTACAGGAGGATGTACAGAATAACGTAATTAAAAAAAAATAGCGAGGAACAAAATAATAAAAAATTGAGTGTCTACGAAAGTTCAATTAAAAAATTATAACTATATGTACAAAATTCAGGGCTAGCTGCAGCTATGAGGAAAACACCTGTCCCTTTTAATTTTTTCAAAAGGGGGCTGACCTCCGGCTAGCTCACGGAACCGGTGTTGCTATGAGATGGCGGTAGCAGACAAAAAGAGAGGATGAGTGGCAGATAAGCAAATGTAGCTCCGAAAATATTTAGTTGTTAGGCGGTGGCCTAGTGAGTAGAGCTCCTGCTCACGAGCCTCGTGGTCTTGGGTTCGAATCCCATCCGTGCGGTCACTTTTTTCGAAACGAAGAAGTGGCCGTGCGGGTCCATGGATGTCTAGTGTATGTCCCATTCATTATCAAAATTAAATCTCAACGTAATTATCGTTAGTGGCCAAATAGTACATGCTTACGCCAATTCCAAATCTAAAAAAAAAAGTTGCCACCGATGACGATGTTACCGATGTGTGGAACATTAAAAACCACTTAGGGCCGGTTTTTCAATAGCGGCTTTAACCAAGGTTAACCTTAAACTCGGAATAAGGTATTTTTAGGTGTTTTTCAATCATGGTTTATCGATAAGCCTAGCTTAAAGTGCGGCTTTCGTAAGCGGCCGACCACGGCCGCTTAGCGGGTAAAGCGGCAGTTTATAACCTACAAAATAGACAATACAAATATAATGTGGATTGATCAATTACATGAATTAACTGATAATGGATTATTACAATAATTTATGGACCTCCACGTCTGCCAAAAAGTGATCATTTTAATCTGTGGAGTGAAGTAGAGTTTGTGGACAGATCAGATTATCACAAGAAGCATGTGTATGGGTGCTCGAAACAATTATTTTTATTCCTGGTAAATACATATTTTCTGAAAAGGTATGAAGGGATATAATATGTTGCTAGTAACAAAAATAACTGAAATTAAAGCAAGTATTAAAAGGATATCAATAATTAAGGAAGCATGTACGATAATCAGCTGTTTATGACAGGAATTCCGAGAGAAAATTTTAGGTATGAAGATAGTCGCAATAGTCACATTTTAATGCCAACTCAAAAATATGTGGTAATATTGTATTGCCAACACAATTTTTGATAGGATAAGTAAACTTGGTTTATGTATTGCTTGAAAAACGCAATCGTAAATAAACTGCAGCTTAACATAAACTTCAGCTTACGTAATCTACAACTTAAGCCAACATTGAAATACCGGCCCTTACTAGTGAAGTATTTGTGACTTTAACCCCTTCTTCTTCCTGTGATAAAAGTTTCAAATCCTGCACTAGCAAGTTTATATTACTAATTATTAATTACTTTTTATTTAATTTGTAATCATTTTGTTTTTTTTCTCACTGTATTTACTCTGTAATTGGACTTTTGTCTGTTGGGTAAGATTATTATAATTATTATTATTATTATTATTATTATTATTAAAGTTCCCCACGTCAGCAACGTCGTGATCGGCGGCGAGTTCGCGATCGCAAAGGGCAAGAACAGCTTGGGTGACCTTGACTTTCGATTGGTGGATCAGCGGCTTTGACATTTTTGATATGCATCAATTGCATTTAAAATAAACAAAAATGCATCCAACTCTTTTGTATTGATAGGTAGAATTAGTGTTTCAATTTTGTAAGAATCGGATGAGTGGTAATTATTTAAAAATAATTGCGTTTTTTATTATAGGGACTGCCTTAAGAGGCCGTGGCCTTATAATTGAATGAACTTTAAAACAAAACCGGAGTTCTATTTAATACAAATTAATGTAAGGTACAAGACTAAACAAAACGTAAGTTTCTAGGGTGCGACATTGAGTTTTTTCAATGTTCACTTTATTTTTGAGAATTTTCCAAATTCCAGTTATTTAGGGTTGTTATTGCTTTTCGACAACTAATAATATAAAGGACAACTAAAATTGAAGCAAACATTACAACAAATCTCAATGTGTCCTCCTAGATAATTAAATTTTTACAATTTTTTAACCTTTCATTAATTTTTTTCAAATAGGACGCCGTAACTTTCGTTCATAGTTTTTCGAAAAAAAAAATCGTAGCGTGTTATTTGCTAAAAATAACAGTACAAAAAAATCAAATATTCTGAATATTTTTTAAATTCCAAATCGATTTCCCGAAAATAAAGTTGATAAAGATTTCGTGGTTCTGGCGTTTCATTTTTTTTATATCTTCAACTTCTTGTTCCGCAATTCAAATAATTTTATAATAATAGTTTTTCACTTAAAAATTGAAACATTTTCAAAAACCGAAACAATTTAAAAAAAAAAGTTGTTTTCGTGACTTTGGTGTTTCATATGTTTTTTTTTTTGTTTCTTTAATTTCCTGTTCCACAATTCAAATAATTTTATAATAATAGTTTTTCACTTAAAAATTGAAACACTTTCAAAAACCGAAACAATTTCAAAAATGTTGTTTTCGTGATTTTGACGTTTCATATGTTTTTTTTATTTCTTTAATTTCCTGTTCCGCAATTCAAATAATTTCTTTTTGATCATTCATAACTCCCTTAGTAATTGAATTATTTTTAAAAACCAAAATTACTTCGTAAAAATAAAACCTTTTCGGTTTTCTTTCGTTTTTTTAATTTTCTCTGACTTAACTATAATAGTCTTTTAAAACATTCACAACTCACTTAAAAATTGAAACATTTTGAAAAACCAAAATTATTTCCAAAAAATGTTTTTTTTATATTTGCATTCTTCGCTTCCACAACTCAAATAATTTTATAATTAAATAAAAAACCATCAAATATAATCAAATAATTTTATTTTAAACATTCATTACTCACTTAAAAATTAAAACATATCGAAAAACCAAAATTATTTCCAAAAAAATTGTTTTTTCTATTTCCAATCTTCGCTTCCACCACTCAAATAATTTTATAATTAAATAAAAAGCCATCGAAAATAATCAAATAATTTTATTTTAAACATTCATTACTCACTTAAAAATTGAAACATTTTGAAAAACCAAAATTATTTCCAAAAAATGTTTTTTTTTATATTTCCAATCTTCGCTTCCACAACTGAAATAATTTTATAATTAAATAAAAGAACCATCGAATATAATCAAATAATTTGATTTTAAACATTCATTACTCACTTAAAAATTGAAACGTTTTGAAAAACCAAAATTATTTCCAAAAACTGTTTTTTATATTTCCAATCTTCGCTTCCACAACTCAAATAATTTTATAATTATATAAAAAACCATCGAATATAATCAAATAATTTTATTTTTAACATTCATTACTCACTTTAAAATTGAAACATTTTGAAAAACAAAAATTATTTCTAAAAAATGCTTTTTTTTTGCTATTTGCAATCTTCGCTTCCACAACTCTAATAATTTTATAATTAAATAAAAAACCGTTGAATATAATCAAATAATTTTATTTTAAACATTACTCACTTAAAAATTGAAATATTTTGAAAAATCAAAATTATTTCCAAAAAATGTTTTTTTTTATATTTCCAATCTTCGCTTCCACAACTCAAATAATTTTATAATTAAATAAAAAACCATCAAATATAATTAAATAATTTTATTTTAAACATTTATTACTCACTTAAAAATTTAAACATATCGAAAAACCAAAATTATTTCCAAAAAAATTGTTTTTTCTATTTCCAATCTTCGCTTCCACAACTCAAATAATTTTATAATTAAATAAGAAAATCATCGAATATAATCAAATAATTTTATTTTAACTATTCATTACTTACTTAAAAAGTGGTTTATTTTCAAGAGCAAAAATTTGCGAGAATAAAACTTTCTCAGCCGAATTAATTTTTACAGCATTTCATTTCTTTCACTCAAATAATTTTTTTCAGCATTCATCACTTACTCAAAAATTGGAATATTTGTAAAAACTAAAACGATTTTTTATTTAATATAACCATCTCTGTTGTTAGTTTTTGCATAATTTTATTTCGGTTTCTCGTATATTTTTTCGATTTTCTTAATCAACGCCTCCACAATTAGAATTAAAGCTTTTGAAACATTCACAGCTCACTTAAAAATTTGTGCAATTTTGAAACAAAAAATGATTCTTAAAGAATAAAGACGAATTTATTGTTTTTCATTTTTGCATTGTTGTATGTTTTGGAGTTTTATTTAAATTGTTTCCCTCAATATTTCCATAATATAAACCAATTCATAAATAAAACACTTGCTTTGTTAATATCACACGATTTATTAATAGCGACAGTACGTAATCGAAACTATAACGCTATTAATAAATCATGTGATATTAAAAAGAGAAATGGTTTATTTATAATTCAAAATGTATCACGAAGTAATACTAAGTCAATTAATTTAATCGATTCATTTTAAATGATTAAAATTTTCTATTTCAAAAAACATAATGATTTCGACTTTATATTGTTTGCACATTTTTATTTCAGGCTTTCATATATTTTTTCGATTTTTTTCTCAACTTTTTCACAATTTTTCTTGAACATTCCTCACTTAACAATTGTTGTATTTGCAAAACCAACAATGGTTTTTAAAGAATTATGACTGTTTCATTTCGGTTTTTCATATTTTTTTGATGTTTTTCACAACACACATAAAATTTCTTAACATTTATAAATCACCTAAAAATTCGTGTATTTTTAAAAAACAAAAATATATCTTTCTCAGTTGATTTTACATAACTTGATTTCTCTTATAAAAATGATTTCATCTCTGCAAAATGTAATTTTACTTATTCGTACGAAGTATGGCAACTTCGATAAATACGAAAAATATCAAAAAAATATTTTCGGAGAAAGTTACTTGATGGCCATCACCATTTTTTATGGTGTTTTTATGTGGCCTGTATAATTACAGTCAAATAAAAATTAATCCGGCGCCTCCACCCGTTTTGCATTTACAAAATTTCGAAGTAATATCCACTAATTTTAGGATTTACGCCGAGTTTTCGATTAGACATCTACCGAATATTGTCAATTTTCAAAAAGTCATCGTCAGGCGTAGTTTAGGTTTAATTTGTGGCCAAAAATATCGAACCTAAACTACGCCCAACGACGACTTTTGATTTTTTGAAAATAGACGAAATATCATAGAAGTGTTAAGTTAAATAATTATTTAAGCACAAATGAAGAAAATGTGTAATTTTTCAAGACTAAATATTATTAACAAAGCCCCATAGAACATTTGTGGCCCAAAATATCGAACTTAAACTAGGTCTAACGATAAGTTTTGATTTTTTGAAAATTGACGAAATTTCATAATAGCGTCAAGTTTAAAAAAATTTTAAAAGAAAATAAAAAAATATGTGTTATTTTTTTATGTCTTAATATTATTAATAAAGCCCTATAGAACATTTGTGGACGAAAATATGAAAATATTAAACCTAAACTACACCGAACGATGACTTTAAATTTTTTGAAAATAGACGAAATATCATAAAAGTGTTAAGTTAAATAATTATTAAAACAAAAATGAATAATATGTGTCATTTTTTTAAGACTAAATATTATTAACAAAGCCCCATAAAACATTTGTGGCTGAAAATATCGAACTTAAACTAGGTCTAACGATGAGTTTTGATTTTTTGAAAATTGACGAAATTTCATAATAGCGTCAAGTTTAAAAATTATTTAAAAGAAAATAAAAAAATATGTGTTATTTTTTAATGTTTTAATATTATTAATAAAGCCCTGTAGAACATTTGTGGATGAAAATATTAAACCTAAGCTACACCTAACGATGACTTTTGATTTTTGTTTTGATTTTTTGAAAATTGACGAAATTTCATAGCGTCAAGTTCAAAAATTATTTAAAAGAAAATAAAAAATATGTGTTATTTTTTTATGTCTTAATATTATTAATAAAGTCCCATAGAACATTTGTGTCCGAAAATATCGAACTTAAATTAGGTCTAACGATGAGTTTAATTTTTTGAAAATTGACGAAATTTCATAATAGCTTCAAGTTTAAAAATTATTTAAAAGAAAATAAAAAATATGTGTTATTATTTTTTGATGTCTTAATATTATTAATAAAGCCCTATAGAACATTTGTGGATGAAAATATTAAATCTAAACTACACCTAACAATGACTTTAAATTTTTTGAAAATAGAAGAAATATCATAAAAGTGTAAGTTAAATCATTATTAAAGCAAAAATGAAGAATATGCGTCATTTATTTGAGACTAAATATTATTAACAAAGCCCCATTGAACATATACGGCCGAATTTTTTTTGAAAATAGAAGAAATTTCATAATAACGTTAAGTTAAAAAAATATTTCAAAGAAAACGAAGAATATGTATCTTTTTTTATGAGTTAATATTATTAATAAAGCCCGTTAGAACATTTGTGGCCAAAAATATTAAACCTAAACTACGCCTAACAATAACTTTTGATTTTTGAAAATCAACTATGTTTCGCTAGATGTCTCATCGAAAAATCGGGGTGAATCCTGAGTTAAAAGCTCATTGTTATTACTATGGAATTACAACAATTTAATTAATTATGTATGTTAATGCATTTTCTGTAAATTAGTAGAGATTACTACGAAGTTTAGTAAATGCAAAAATGGTGGAGGCGCCGGACTCATGGCTGAAATTTATGACTCGGTAGTGTCCGGTACTTTGAATTACCTGTTTTGTGGCACGCCACTGCATTCGTGTTGCCAACCGCTGATTTACGCTATCCCAAAAAGTTTACATCAGAACAAGATGCGTATATCCTCTTGGCCAATTTTAGGACTGCAACTTGAAACCCAGATGTATCATAGAGGTATTTTTTTAAATCATGTTTTGAACAATTTCTGAAAACATTTCCAAAAGCTGATGTAAAGTACAAATACTACAACTACAAATGTAATTAAAAACCGGGTTCAAGTTTCATTCTTACCTTTGATCGAGGCGCCTTTTACGGACGAACTAATAAAAGTCCACCAGTCGTCAAACTATTTATTTTTGTGTGTATTTTAAAAAGCAAGCGATCATTACTTACCAGTAAGCGGTTGCAACGATTGGTGTTTATACTTAGGTTAAGGTTAAGCTAAGCCCAAAATTCAAGACACCAACATATTTGGCGTAAGATGTTTATCAGACGCCCAGTATAAACTTTAGTAAGATTCCTGTATGCAACTCATCTAACACGAAAAAATATTTCAATATTGGCTGAAAGACCTCCGGTCGATAAACGGAAAAACGTACATTTTTATTTGTATGTTATATTTAATTGTATCAATTCTTAAATAAAGATGTTTGTATATATATTTCAGTATTTTACGATAACGATGTGTTCATTTTTGAAACTCTTACAAACTCCTTATGTAAATATTTAAAAGAAATTGCCGTATCTTGTTTTAATTTAATGTTTTTCGCGAAAACGTTAATATAAAACTGAGTTGATATTTACCCATGGGGCAATGTAATTAAAAATAAACAAGCTGCTGCCTGTTAGTAAAGAGCTCGACTGCATCAGTAAACATATTTAATAAAAATGGAACGAAAATCAAACCTGTTGCTCTGGCACTTACGTAAATGCAGTTAATACTTAATTTACAAACCTGTTTATATCGTGAATACACCCCACTGCAGTGAAATTCTTATTATTTTACACATCAAATATTTTTCTTAGATAAATAATGTTTACGAGTTTAGATCCAATTTTATACTTGTAGCAATATCCCAAGTTTTACGCTGGAGCATCCATGATGGGATTAATGCTTGTTAAAAAGTTCTTGAAATTTAACCAAAATCGAAGTGGCGATGCGAAAGTTGTTTGTATTACAAAAAGGTTTGATAAATTAGTAATGAATTTATAACAAATCAGCATCCGTTTTTTTAAATTAAACTTCGTCGTAAGCACTTGAATCTTTGAATAAATCGAGAAAGTTATTTGTTTAAATCAATTGCTTATTAGAATAATTATTTTAATAATAGTGATTGCGGCTTAGTAGGATAGTCTGACTCTTATGAAATACCGATGCAATTAGCTCATTATATCTCATGTGTCAAAAATGAACCAATCAGAACCAAAAAACGGCGGTGCAATTATCGTTAGCGGTAAGTGCCCTGGGTAATCAAAATCCGCATGGTTACACCACGTTTATGCATAAACGAACACATTTCTTTAAAACATCAGATACGTGAAATTGGAATGTTACTATTTGGTACGGCGAGGATATCATCAATCGATAATTTGAATTTTGTTTTTAATAAATAAATGTCATAGTTGTTAATGTGAATTTTATATGACAGAAATTATCTGACTGAATGGCGCTCGAGCAATGATAAATCCTTATAATTTTGGTATTTATGTCCTCAAAAACGAACTCAGCAATTAACATGAAACTTTAAACATAAGGCTTATTTGACAATCTGAAGAACTAAAAAGCTTTTGGTAAATGTTTTTGGTATATTAAAGACAACAAAGAATTTTGTTCGAAAACATTTTTCATAAAATCATTTTTTCAATTTTTGGTTTATAATTATGAAACAATAAAATTTTTACAAAAACCGGAAGCAAATACAGACATAACTTTTAAAGTAGTATTCAAAAATGATTAAGGTTTAATTTTGTAAGAAAATTAGTGCACGTCAATGACATATTTTTCGAGGCATTCGCCAAAAATGACGATTTTTAAAGTTGAAAAATATTTGGAAAAGCGTTAATTTTTCAAAACCTGAAAGTAATACAGAACTCCAAATTTTACAGCATTATTCAGAAATCATTGGGATTCGATATTCTAGAAAATCTAAGCATGTTAATCATTAGTTTTCCACATAATCACCACCAAACCCAGGCATTACCATTTTAAGCCCTTTAATATTAAAAAAAAACGTTGATTTTTCAAAACTGAAAACATTTGCAGACTTTTAACCTAATTCCGAAATCATTAGGCTTTGATATTAAAAAAGAAAGAAATCCCACCTAGTTGTTCATTAAATTACTATTAAACCCGAAAATTGGCATTTTCAACGCTCAAAAATCGAGAGAGCGTTGATTTTTCAAAAACTAAAAGAAATGCAGATCTCTAAATTTTACAACAATATTTCGTAATAATTTGGCTTTAATACTTATCGTTTTCCAGATAATCCCGATTAATCCAAGAATGGCTATTTTATAGCATAAATGTAATAAAGACGAAAAATAGCCTGAAAATATAAATATTCAGTCTGTTCGTGACTCTGCAACATTAAGTCTTATTACGATTACAAACAATAACTTAAGTTAATTTATTTTTATTGCGTTTGAAAAACGAGAAAGCGTTGATTATTCAAACCCAGAAACAAATACAAACTTTCACAGAATTGGTAATCAATGATAGGGCTTTAACATAAAAAAAAATTGTATGCCCGTTAATCATTTAGTTTTTAGATAATCACCATTAAACTCAAAATTTACGATTTTCAAGATTTAAAAATCGAAAAAATTTGGATTTTTCAAAAACCGACTTAAATACGGACTTTAAACTTTAACAGAATTATTGTCGAATAATTGAGCTTTAATATTCTAGAATAATCAAAGAATGTTTATTAATTCGTTTCCTAGATGACCACCAATAAATAAAATTATCATTTTCAGTATCACAACTTGAAAAAATTCAAAATCCTAAAATAATTGGAGAATTTTACAGTAATATTTATGAATAATTAAGATTTATTATCCCAGAAAAATCAAAGCATGTTAATTATTTAATGTTCTAGATCAGAGGTCTCCAAACAACGGCCCGCGGGCCAGTCTCGGCCCGACAGGTGATTTTATCCTGCCCGCGAAAATTGATTTTAAAATGTGTATCCATTTGATTGTAATGTTGCCGACATTTCAAGTCAGTTTCAAATGGAAATTCTTGATCTTAAAGCTAACGATCAAATCAAGGATAAATACAAGGAAAGACATTTGATCGATTTCTACAAATTTTTGGAAGCAAAAGAGTTTCCAAATTGAAAGAAATTTCCTTGTAAATTTATTTCTATGTTTGGCACTACTTATATGTGTGAACAAACTTTTTAAAGGCCGAAGTATCTGAAATCTGAATAAAGGGCAAATTTATTGGATGATCATTTGCAATCATTTATTGGTGTTTGAGATTTTAATTCCAATTTTGAAGAAATTCTTCAGGAAAAACAGTTCCATCATTCCCATTAAAAATAGCATGCAATCATTTTCGGTTTATTAAAATTTAGCCATGTTTGTTTGGTATTGATAGATCTATAATTTCCTGAAAAAAATTTAAATCTGCGTTAGTCATAATGAGATTTTTTAAGTCAAATTCACGTGCCCCGCGCAATCGGAATTAAATCCCAATCTGGCCCTCGCGGCAAAAAGTTTGGACACCCCTGTTCCAGATAATCAATATTGCCATTTTTAACGCTCAAACATCGAAACAGTATAGATTTTTCCAAAATTGATATTTTAGAATTTTTAGTTGGATAATTCAAAAACAATCTTCAGAATGTTTTGATACTTTGTTTGCATATTAAAGTCCTGATAAAATGATAAGGTTTGAGTGATAGTCCGTTGTGATTTGCTTTGGTTTTAACCGAAATTTCAGATTTTCCAAATATTTGATTAAAAAAATTGACATTCTTGATGTTTCGAGATTTCATAAATGTTTCTAACTTTTATGTTAGGCAGAGGCGGCTCGTTATATAGAGCCAAGGACCCATTGCACCAACTGTAGTTTCAAGATTTTTCCAAAATTGACTTAAATGTTGATTTCCAACTTTAACGGCATTATTGAGGAATAATTGGGCTTTAATATTACCAAAAATCAAACTTTTTTATTAACTTAGTTTTCTAGATCATCGAAATTAACCCAACAATTGCTATTTTCAACGCTCAAACATCGAAAAAGTATAGATTTTTCGGAAACTGACTCAAATACTGACTTACAATTTTATTAGCATTATTGGGGAATATTTGGGCTTCCAAATCGAAGCATGTCAATTATTTAGTTTTCTAGATAATCAAAATCAAATCCAAAAATGGTGATGTGGCCATCCTGTTACTTTCTCCGACTTGATGGTATCATAGCCATTTATATTTACGTTTTCATGGTTTATTTTCAATTGAAATCATATTTTAAATGTACATCGAGCGTTGTGTAAACTCGGATGAAACTGACGTTTAAAACGTCAAAATTATGAAAGAAGGAAAAATTATACTTCAAATTCAAAAACTAATTTTACTCAAAAACTAAAGGGATTTCGAAAAAAACTTGTTCTTTATAAGTTGTTTATTTTAGCATTCTATACAATTATTATTGACATGAATTTGCTGAAACTATTTTATAATTATAAACCAAAAATTAAAAAAAAAAAATACATTTTTTTCTCGAATAAAAATGATTTTATGAAAAATGTTTTCAAGCAAAAGATGTTAATTTCTTTGTTGTCTTCAAAGTTTGTTTAAATGTTTTTGTGATATTTTTCATATTTAAGAAAATATTGGCAAAAAAACAAAAAAACAGTTAAGGTAAACACCCACTTCCGATGTACGAAATTTTACCAAAAGCTTTTCAGTTCTTCGGATTATCAAATAAGATGTATGTTCAAAGTTTCATATCAATTGCTCTTTTAGTTTTTGAGATACAGCACGCACAGACAGACACACACAAACACACACACAGCAACACACACAGACATAAAAAAAATTCCAGAAATTGTTGAAATGGCATCTAGGAACCCCAAAACGGATATTTTCGTAAAAAGAAATTTTTAAAAAGAAATCACGATCACTATACTTTCTCGTTCTTCGTAACGGAGAAAGTAAAAAAGGCCATATTCAAGGTTCAAAAATCGAAAAAGTATTGATTTAAAAAAAATTACTGAAGGACAGACTTCCAATTTCATCAGCATTATTGGGGAATAATTGGGCTTCCATATTCTAAAAAAATCAAAGCGTGATAATTATTTAGTTTTAAATATTATTAAAATCAACTCCAAAAATGGCGATGTGGCCATCATGTTACTTTCTCCGACAAGATAATATCATTTATATTTACGCTTTCATGGTTTATTTTCAATTAAAATCATATTTGAAATGTACATCGAGCGTTGCGTAAACTCGGATGAAACTGACGTTTCAAACGTCAAAATTATGAAAGATGGAAAAATTATACTTCAAATTCAAAAACTCGTTTTACACAAAAACTAACGAGATTTCGAAAAAAACTTATTCTTTAGAAGTTGTTCATTTTGGCATTCTCTACAATTATTTATTCACATAAATTTGCTGTAACTATTATCGTTTGATAATTATAAACCAAAAATTAAAAAAACTTTAACAATTTTTTTTCTCGAATAGCAATGATTTTATGAAAAATATTTTCAAGCAAAAGATGTTCATTTCTTTGTTGTCTTCAATATTGGTTGAAATGTTTTTGTGATATTTTTCATATTTAAGAAAATATTGGCAAAAAACAAAAAACAGTTAAGGTAAACACCCACTTCCGGTGTATGAAATTTTACCAAAAGCTTTTCAGTTATCCGGATTATCAAATAAGACGTTTGTTCAAAGTTTCATATCAATTGATCTATTAGTTTTTGAGATTCAGCGCGCACAGACACACACACACACACATACACACCCACACAGCACACACACACACACAGACACAATTTTTTTTTTCCAGAAATTGTTGAAATGGCATCTAGGGACCCCAAAACGGATATTTCGGTAAAAAATTTAAAAAAAAAAAAAATCACGATCACAATACTTTCTCGTACTTCGTAACGGAGAAAGTAAAAATGGCCATATTCAAAGTTCAAAAATCGAAAAAGTATTTTAGACACGTAATTTAGTATTGCATCTTTTCTTTTTGAACATTTTCTACGACAGATTGCCTTTAAAATGTCTTAAAAATGAGAAGCTAATTTTGCTTTTATGTAAGAAATAGTTATTTCTTGGTTAGATAAAATGTAAGTGGTTTAAATTAGATTATTAGACACGAATTTTAGCAACGCATCTTTCTTTTTGAACATTTTCCACGCGAGAAGCTCACATTCATTTTGAAATTGCAAATAATGTAGACAATGAGAAGCTAATTTGTGTGTTCAAAAAAGCTTGTTTCTAGGTTATGTAAAAAGCGGAAGCTATAAAAATTATTTGATACGCATTTTAGTACCGCATCTTTATTATTTGAAGTTTTTCCGCGTGAGAAGTTCCGATTTCTCTTGAAATTGCAAAGAAAGTGAGAAATAAATAAGTAAATTTTGTTTTCATGTAAAATAATGTCGTTTCTCGGTTAGGTCAAAAGTGGCAGCTGTCAAAGTAACATCATTTGGCACAAATTTTAGTACCGCAACTTTTTTCTATATGAGAACACATATTACCTTTAAAATTGCTCAAAAATGAGACGCTAATTTTGTTTTAAGATAAAAAAATCTTATTTGTTGGTTAGATTAAATGTGACAGTAGTAAAAATAAGATTATTTGCCACGTACTTTAGCAACGCATCTTTCTTGTATATTTTTCACGCGAGAAGCTCAAATTCACTTTGAAATTGCAAATAATATAGACAATGAGAAGCTAGTTTTGCTTTCATGTAGAAAAAATCTTATTTCTAGGATAATAAAAGAAGTCGTTAATATGTTGTATTGTAACTTATAAAACCATTTCAGTAAATAAAATTATATAAAAATTGAGGGCGTTAAAAGTGCATTTTAAGTAAAATTCGACACCTATAGTGTAGAACTAGGAAATGAAAACCAACAAAAAATCATTCAGAAAATGTTAAATGCCGCAAGCATAAAAAAGAAGAATTTGTCACGCTCGCACGGATAAATCCTTATTTCCGGACTCGTAATGAAATATTCTATTTTAACCCAACATAATTTCCACAAGAATTTTCCATCTATCGATCGAATAAAAATGCAGACGTGTCTATGCAAAATTAAATTACATTGTAAAATATCCGTTGAGATAAAGCAGAATATATATGAGAAAGAAAGTGCCGGGATATAAAGAAATTGCTGGCGAGATAGATGCATGGGAGCAGAGAGCACAGGATCAAGTATTAGGTGCAGGAAATAAACCCAAAGTGCTGGGGATATGTAAAGAGGGAGAGCACCGGAGGAACTTAATATATGAGGGCCTAAAGAAACATTAAAGAGTAGTGCCGGGAGGATAAATACTGTTATGGAAAATGTTTGTTCCATCTGATTTTACAACATAAATAAAAAGGCAAGCGGAATTAAATTATGAATAGGGATCTCGGAAATAAAAACTCTTAAAAGAAAATACAAAATAACATTTTCAGCAGTGTCTGTCGAAACAGTTTTGATGTGAGCGAGGTCCAGGCCCAGTTTGCCTCCTCATAGACAGCCCTAAATATATAATAATAATTGTTATTACAGTAATACCTTATTGACGTAGTTACTATTTTCGTGCAATAATTTTAAAGTAGCGTGTTATTGTAAGCAGGCGGGGGCATTCATTTGTTTAGAAATTAAATTAAAAGATCGCACTACAAATTGGGCTATTTCGGTCATAATTTGTAGAATAAAATTTGATTATAAATGTAGTTTTACCCTCTTGCAGATGGATTGAATTAAAACAAGTCCAGATAAAAGGCAATATTTAATTTATATACAGGATAAGTCAAAATTACCGGAACACCTAAATAATTATCCAACAGTAAAAAATTCAAAAAATGTTTCAAATAGAAGTTTCTTAGAAATAAGCAAGCTATCATTTCAATATACTTTTAATATACAAAGTGTTTACCTGTGTGAACCTTTAGTCTTTTAAATAGAACACCCAGTATATTTTTACATTTTTTTAATTCTAAGATTGTTTTTTTTGTAGAAATATTTCTTTAATTAAATGCATAATTTTTTTGTTATAAGATTCCTGAACTTCAAAGTCGTCCTTACAGACCTACAAAAAAATGTAAATTGTAAAAACGTTACAATATTGTTATGAAAATGCAAATATATCATTTTTGCAGCTATTTACTAACTAAAACAGCTTATTTCTTAAAGAAATACGTATTTTAAAAAGTTTCAAATTAATCGGAATTAAAAAATTGTAAAAAATTGTAAAAAATGGTGATGTGGCCATCATGTTACTTTCTCCGACTTGATGGTATCATAGCCATTTATATTTACGTTTTCATGGTTTATTTTCAATTGAAATCATATTTCAAATGTTCATCGAGCGTTGTGTAAACTCGGATGAAACTGACCTTTAAAACGTCAAAATTATGAAAAATAATCTTTGTTAGAAAAATTACACTCTACTCAAATAATTTTGGTTTTTAAAAATCCAATAATTTTCAAGCGAGTTACAGATTTTTGAAATGTTTGATTTTCACGTACATTGGAGGAAGAAAAATTAAGAGAAAAATAGTACACGTAACGGAAAAATTACACAAAAATTAATTTTTATTAGAAAAATGACACTCTACTCAAATAATTTTGGTTTTTGAAAATCCAATAAATTTCAAGCGAGTTACAGATTTTTTAAATTTTTGATTTTCACGTACATTGGAGGAAGAAAAATTAAGAAAAAAATAGTAAACGTAACGGAAAAATTACACAAAAATTATTTTTTATTAGGAAAATAACACTCTACTCAAATAATTTTGGTTTTTGAAAATCCAATCATTTTCAAGAGAGTTACAGATTTTTGAAATTTTTGATTTTCCCGGCGTCAAATTTGTACATTGGAGGAAGAAAAATTAAGAAAAAAAATAGTAAACGTATCGGAAAAATTACACAAAAATAAATATTTATTGGGAAAATGACACTCTACTCAAATAATTTTGGTTTTTGAAAATCCAATAATTTTGAAGCGAGTTACAGATTTTTTAAATTTTTGATTTTCACGGCGGCAAACTTTCGTATATTGGAGGAAGAAAAATTAAGAAAAAAACTAAAGGAATTTAAAAAAAAAAAATTATTCTTTATACTCGTAAGTTGTTCAGTTTAGCATTCTCTACAATTATTATTAACATAAATTTGGTGTAAATATTATCGTTTTATAATTATAAACCAAAAATTAAAAAAAAATAATACATTTTTTTCTCGAATAAAAATGATTTTATGAAAAATGTTTTTAAGCAAAAGATGTTCATTTCTTTATTGTCTTCAAAGTTTGTTTAAATGTGTGCTTGTGTGTGCCTGTGTGCTTGTGTGTGTGTGTGTGTGTGTGTGTGTGTGTGTGTTGTGTGTGTCTGTCTGTGCGCGCTGTATCTCAAAAACTAATAGAGTAATTGATATGAAACTTTGAACATACGTCTTATTTGATAATCTGAAGAACTGAAAAGCTTTTGGTAAAATTTCGTACACCGTACAGTTTTTTGTTTTTTGACAATATTTTCTTAAATATATAAAATATCACAAAAACATTTAAACAAATATTGATGACAATAAAGAAATGAGCTAATTTTATGTAAAATCATTTTTCATAAAATCAGAAATCAGAGAAAAAAATGTATTATTATATTTTTAATTTTTGGTTTATAATTATGAAACGATAATAGTTACAGCAAATTTGTGTTATTAATTGTATAAAATTCCAAAATGAACAAGTTATAAAGAATAAGTTTTTTTCGAAATCGCTTTAGTTTTTGAAATATAATTTTTCCATCTTTCATAACTTTTAACGTGTTAAACGTCAGTTTCATGCAAATCTACAAAACACTCGATGTACATTTAAAATATGATTTAAGTAGAAAATAAACCATGAAAGCGTAAATATAAATGATACCATCATGTCAGAGAAAGTAACATGATGGCCACATCACTATTTTTTAAATTGTGTCTGAAATATTGGTCAAATTTCAACCAGAATTAAAGCATTGTTAAAAATGTAACTTGTTGCGTTATTGTTTTGCAAATACTTACAGATACGTTTGTATCTATTTACTAACCAGAACAATTTATTTCTTGGAGAAATTTTCACTAACATTAAAGTTGTAAATTTTTTAAATTGCGTCTGAAATGTTGATTAAATTTTAGCCAGAATTAAAGCCTTGTTAAAAATTGAATCTGTTGCGTTAGTGGTTTGCAAATACTTACAGATGCTTTTGCATCTGTTTATTGATCAGAAAAATTTACTTCTTGGAGAAATTTTGACTAACATTAGAAGTGTAAATTTTTTAAATTTTATCTGAAATACAGGTAAACAGTTTAATTCTCAAGAGAATTTCGACTAAGACAAAACTTATGAATTTTCGAAGTTGTCCCTGCGATAAGTTAAACATTTTAGAAAAAAATAAGAAACTGTGCTATTGATTTACTAATGCTAACAGAGACTTTTGTATCAATTTACAAACCAAAAAAACAGTTTAATTTTTCAAAAAAATTTGACTAAGACAAAACATATGAATTTTCTAAGTTGTCCCTGCGATTAGTTAAACATTTTAGATCGAAATTGAAAATTTACCACGAAGTTGAACGCCTCCAAGATTCAAGAATTACATTTTAGATAAAATTGAGAAATTGTAAAAAAAAATGAAACCGTTGCACTATTGCTTTATAAATGCTAGTAAAGACATTTGCATCTATTTAAAAATCAATACAGTTTAATTCCCAAAAAAAAATTGTCTAAGACAAAACTTATGAAGTTTCGAAGTTGTCCCTGCGATAAGTTAAACATTTTAGATAAAATTAAGAAATTGTAAAAACATTGAAACCGTTGCACTATTGCCTTACAAATGTTAGCAAAGACATTTGCATCTATTTACAAATCAAAACACTTTAATTCTCTAAAAAAAAATTGACTAAGACAAAATTTATGAAGTTTCGAAGTTGCCCCTGCGATAAGTTAAATATTTTAGCCCCAAAATCACGTTTTTTACAATATGTTCAAAACGCTTATAGATGGCGATTTGAAATTTTAATGAAAAATCACAAATAATTCAAGAAATATACCATTACAATTTCAACCCTTAAGAACCACCCCTTTATAATAATAATAATAATAATAATAATAATAATAATTCTTTCTTTATTTCAAGGTGTCATTTACATGTACAAAATGAAATTGTCGTCAGGATGTTTACAATTCAGTACTCATAGTTACCATAACTTAATCTAAACAATATAGTTAATTTACCATAGTTTCTATGTTACAAACGAAGATTTTAATACACTATTACTACCTTAATCTTTTTTTAAAAAAGGGATGCCAACCCCTCAAAGAAAAACGATAAATTTATTTTTTTTCCCGAAAGCCGGAAACGTCCTCTAGAGGTCCGTAAAAACCGCAATTTTCCAACACACCCCTAGATACACGGGGTGAATTTTTAAAAATCAATTTTTCGCGATGCAGAGGTTCGCGCCAAACCTATCTCCTCCCAGGATTTTTGAGTTGGAGGATTCATATATGGCTCAAAAAATCCCCAATACATCAGGACACAACGTTTGCTGTCGCACGTTGCCGTAAAAAAATCCGTTGCAACCCCTCAAGGGTTTTTCTAAAAATATCACATTTCGGGCGCTTCCGGAAAAAAGGGCGCGCTTCCTCTTATGGTCACGTCCCTGAATTTTACAGAGTTTTGTAGAACTAACTTTCTTCTATATTTTATGTCTCTTACAAATTTTTGATATCTCTAACCTCCGAGGAGTTATTCGAAGAAAACCAACCCTAATTTTAATAAGAAAAATATACAGCGGCCATTTTTTATCTCGCGCAAAAAATTTAAACGGCATGCCATTCGGAATGCGTCGAAAAGGTTAGGAATATATTTTTCGTGAGGCACACCGTTTACGATCTACGGCCGATTTTTGATTATTTTGCGGGAAATTTTCGAAGAATTTTGCGATTTTTTTTTATATAAAATTAACAATCTGACCACGGCATATCAGTCACCGATTTAATCCGTATCAAAGATCCCCATAAAGTTTTTCGATCTGATTTGTGGTTTTCGAGATATTACGTTATATACGGAAGGGGGAAGCGAAATTTAGCAGCGGGGCACAATTTTTTTTCTTTGATAGGAAATCTGATTACACCACCGGAAAGCACTTCTCAAGCCCAACAGAAAATACAAATCAAATTTCTCTATCCGACCACTCCTTCTAATTTTAAAAATTCATTAAACTTTTATTTATTTTGCCGGTAAATATTTTTGATCGTTTTAAAATGAATTTTTCTATTCCTTTTTAAATCACGAATCTAACGACGGATTATCATTGCGGTATTGTGTGTACGTAAAACAAACTTTGAATTTTTTAAATCGCCCGGTTATTAACCGAGATATGGATATTTGAATTATTGTCGTTTTTGAACGCTGAAAAATTTTCCCCTGAAAATCAATTTCGAAAAAAAAAAAATTCCGGGAGGGTTAGAACACTGAAACTTTGGGAAATCATTAGCGTTCCATTTGAAGCAGATCACCAAAGTTTGGTAACATTTCGGTCACCCCGGCAGCCACATCAAAGACCAAAACAACCCCTATCAGTACCGGCCTAAATTTTGTGTGTATGTTGGTTTGTAATGTGTATACGCTTCTGAGAGAGACTCACCAAATAATTTTTATAGTCCCAAAGTCAATGAAAAAAATAAGCTTCTTCCTGTTAACGTCCGAGTGCTTTCCAAACAGCAAATTAAGAAATGCATTGATAGTGCATTGTCATATTTGACAGATCGTCGGGTGAGAACTGTATTATTCTATGTCCACTTTTTTTCAAAAATGATATTTTTATGCCGTAATATTTTATGTCCAATGGTGCGTCTATTCCTCGTTAGAGATGACGACATAATATCAGTTTTAGGTGTTTTCTGATGTTCCATTTTATTCCATGTCCATTTCAAACAGTTAATTATTAAAACTGTAATATTCTATGTCCCTCGACCAATCACAGAGATATGGACATAGAATAAGTATACTACTACTTGTGAGCGTAGCTTGTTTCGGTTAATTACGCTGCATTTCAAAGAGTATTTAGTGCTGTGTTAATTGATAGTGCAAGGTTTACTACCTTAAATCATAATGGATTCGGATGTTGAACCATTTGAAGATTCGGGATCGGAGTTTATACCATCAGATACAGCCGATAGGTATTTTTATTCAACATGGTTTAAGGTTATGTCGCTACAGCTGCGAATTTAAATTTTCAGTAGTGAAGAAGAAGAAGATGATCCAAAAGGTTCTAAAAGTACCAAGAGTACCTCAAACGAGTAAGTTGCTAATTAATAATATTTTTTAAGTTTTATTTTAATTAATTATTTCGTTGAAACTGCAGTGCTAGAAATGCAGAAGAGGTGAATAAATCCGAGAGAACAAGAAAAAGGAAAGCGGACCCTAAGATGTGGAAAAAAAAGCGTAAGGTGTTAAGACAAAATGGAAAAGAGTATGTGAATTCTAAAGGGAATGTTGTGGCCCAAAAGATGCCTGTTATTTCTTGTGGTCAATGTAGATTTAAATGTTCGGAAAACTTTTCCAAAAATGATGTAAATGCTATCCACACAGAATTTTGGCAAAATTCTGATAATAATAAATCATTCTTTTATGACAAAACCACTCTTAGATCCATCGTTCAACGAATGCGTAATCGTGGTGAACGCCAAAAAACTAAATCATATTCTTATAAATATTTTTTATTAAAAGGCATCAATAAAATAAGAGTATGCAAAAAATTTTATCTTGGAGTATTAGCTGTGAGTCAGATTAGAATTTCATATTTTCATGAAAATAAAAAACAAGGTATAACTGGTACTCGTCAAGGTGATCGGAGAAAAAGTACTTCAAAATTAAATGACGGAACTAGAGAACAAATTCGAAATCATATAAATTTATTCCCTCGAATTTCATCACACTACTGCAGAAAAAATACTATTAAGGAGTACTTGGAAAGGTCTCTAAAGATTACAAAGATGTACGAACTGTATTTGGAGTATTGCAACAACAATCAAATTAATCCAGCAAAAAAGTGGTTGTACAGAAATATATTCAATTACGAATTCAACATCGAATTTCATAAGCCCAAAAAGGATTTGTGCCCAATTTGTACAGAGTATCACACTCATAAGTCTGGAAATACTTTAAGCGCAGAACTTGAGAATAAATATGAAACACACACAGTAGCAAAAAATTCCGCTAGAAGGGAAAAAAAAGAAGATATAGAAAAATGCAAGAAAGATAAAGAGACTGTTTTATTATGTTTTGACATGCAAAGCGTTTTAACAGTACCACAAACAAATGTATCTACATCTTATTATAAAAAAAAGTTTGCAGTTTATAATTTAACGGGATTTGATATAATCACAAAACAGGGATACTGTATGTTCTGGAATGAGAGCATGGGAGGACGCAAAGGGACAGACATTGCCAGTGCTTTGAGTGTGCTTTTAGAAAAACTTGTTAAGGAAAGACCTGAAGTGAAGAACATTATATTATGGTCGGACGCTTGTATACCACAAAACAAAAATTCTCACATGTCAGCAGCACTCTTACATTTCCTTAGAAATCACCCAACAATAACATCCATTACCCAAAAATATCAGGAACCTGGACACAGCTGTGTACAGGAAGTTGACGCAATGCACAGTGTAATAGATAGAAGAATTAAGGGCCTAGAAATTCATAGTCCACTTGCACTACTTCGAATTTTGCTGAGTGTCAGGTCGCGAAAACCTTACAAAGTGGTTCAACTTCGACCAGATAATTTTGTGGATTTCAAACAACTAGCGATTTTAATGGTTATCAAGTTACCTTACAAGAAAACTGTAAAGATAATTTATAGAAATGGTGTGAACAGTATATTATTTAGTAATTCGTACAATCAACAGAATGACATTGTTTCAATATTAAAAAATAACAAAAATCGTTTTTTGGAAAATATACCTGACCCAAGTATTTTACTGGAACCACCCTCAATTCCGGCAGACAAAAAACAACACATCAAGGATCTATTTGGAAACTTTTCAAAAGAAGATTTGGATTTCTGGAAGGCATTATTCAGGGAGAATCAGTTGTTGGTGGAAAAATAAACAATTTGTTTACAATATTTTTTTATTATGTTATGTTGCTTTGTAAGTTACTTGGAATTGTTCGAATAAACTTTCTATTAAAAAATAACTATTATTGCATTGTCCATATACGCTTAACACCAAAAATATTATCTTGCCATCAACACCTCGCAAGTTAGAGCCATATTATTCCATGTCCATTTTGTTTTTGTTTTTTTTGTGTTCAATATTAGTAGTAGTCCTAAATTTTGCAAAAAATTTACTTCATCATGATGTCTTTAAAAAGTGATTATATAACGCGTTGTATATAAATAACAGTTCGAAAATTATAGCAATTTTAAACTTAAAATGCCTCCCCTGTAAAATTTAACAAAATGGACATTGAATACTACAGTTCTCACCCGACGAGATGTCAGATTCAGAAACTGGGGTTACCACCAGATTACATTTCCGAAGTTCTCCGACGCGTGTGGTTTGTGAATGTTCATTTTAATTTTTCCTTGAATTCGTTCGTCACCTGTTACCTTCTTCAATTTTAATAGGCTGCGCACAGTTTGATTGCTTAATTTTAATAGGCTAGCGCACTAACGACGGCGCAGCGCAGCGGAACCGTCGTTCGTCAACGATTTTTTGCTCAATTCTAATAGGCTACGTACGGACGGCGGCGCAGCGCAGCGGAGCCGTACGAAAAAATACGTATCTCCGAACAAAAGAAAATCAAAGGGATGTATTGTAGGCTGGTTTCGGTTGGACACCCTGTGTAGGTTGTAAGTAGATTTATTTACGTGCCATGTCGTTACTAAACATCCTAATAAATGTTAGCGAACGTCGGCAGCCAGACTATAATTCGTTCAGTAATATTCCAAGCATAAATAATTATTTTCCATCACAAGACCCAACAACCTTTTAATTATTAATACCTGCATTGTGGATACCTTATGTCGATGCCTTTGTCTGCCAAATTAATTTATAAGATGTGCGGAGGCGGTTGGCCCTTTTCGCGCGTGACATTATCCCGAGGATAAGGTTTGAGTGACGTTGACTAGTACCTATCTCTTATTAAATATCGATTTTATCTTAAGAAGCTACTTGAGTGTACACGTTGATCCTGAGACTCAGCATGTTTCAAATGCCAATTAGAATGTAGTTCAAGCTTTTTTTGTTCCTACAATCTATTTAAATTTACCGTAAACTTTTTACATTATGTTTCTCTCGATTGAGAAAATACAGTGGCATTATATTTCATTGATATTATTCGATCTCTTATTGTAATTTTTATTTTACTCACGAATTTCTTTTTTTCATGCGAAGCTACCAGAGGTACCATTTAACTATGAGTATTGATTTTTATATATTTATATATAATCATTATTTATTTTATAATGAATGGGGGGGGGGGCATACACTGAACATCCATGGACCCGAACAACCACGAAAAAGTGACCGCCCGGATGGGATTTGAACCCACGACCACTAGGCTCGTGAGCAGGAGCTCTACTCGCTAGGCCACCGCGACCCCCGAATACGTTTTTAGTTCATAAAAATAAATGCGTTTAATCTGGAATTACTTTTTGTAAAATTAAATAAAAAAAAATGGTGATGTGGCCATCATGTTATAATAATAATAATAATAATAATAATACAACTTTAATTCCCAATAAAAGTTACAGTAGCTATACTTAGTATAGGAATAACGTCAAGAAATACATAATCATCTTATCATACAAAACTATAATTAGAAAATTCTTCGAGATTGTATGGTTCCATTAATAATAGTAGTGTGGTCAACTTATTTTTGAAACTATTTAATACTTTTTCCTTTTTTAAATTAGTCGGCAAGAGATTATAAAATTTCATACACCTATATTCTGGACTTTTTTCAGTGATTTTTTTCTCCGATTTGACGATTAGACAAAAACCTTGAAAATTCAGGCAAAACATTAAAAAATCGCTGCTTTAGGTTAAAAATCTAAAATATTCGCCAATCAAAAATTCGCTGATAGAAATCAATAATTAAACAATAAAACTAAACATAGGCCAAAAAAATCAAAATATCGAAAACTATGGCCTAAACATAAAAGAAAACGCAAACTAAAACATCGAAAATTTCAACAAACACATCCAAAATGTTGTCCAAAATAAAGATTATTTAGGCAAAAAAATTAAAAATTTGGAATAAATTGAGGCGAAAACAGGTAAAGATCTAAAATATGGACCAAAAAAATGCAGACCAAAATATTGTAAATTCAAGTAAAAGAAAAAATATTTAGCTAGCCCCTAAAATAATTCTTTGGCTCAAAATAAGTTTCCGATCAGAAACTCGAAAATAATGCAAAAAAAAATAAAATAAAAAACAATCATTCAGGTTAAAAAGTAAAGGGCAAAAAATCAAAAACCGACCAAAAAACACGAAAATACCGGCAAAAAATACGAGTATAACACAAAAAATCTAAAACTTAATCCAATAATTAAAGAAAAAAATACGAGTATAACACAAAAAAGCTAAAACTTAATCCAAAATAAAGAATATTTAGGTCAAAAATCAAAAATTTGGAATAGAAAACGAAGTTAGAGGCCAGAGATCCAAAAATGCAGATAAAAAATTCAAGTAAAGGAAAAATAGTTTGTTGTTTTCACCTTCAAAATAACCCTGTATCTCAGAGTAAGTTTCTCAACAGAAACTCAAATTAAAAATAAAAAAATCTAAAATATGGGCCAAGAATACAAAAAATTAGACCAAATACTGAAAATTTGGGACAAAAAAAATTAAAATAAGCAGGCCAAAATAAAGAATATTCAGGCCAAAAATCAAAACCTAAAAAAAAAAATAAATTACAGGCCAGAGATCTAAAAATGCAGATAAAAAAATTCAAGCAAAGAAAAATTGTTTGCTATGTTCACCCTCAAAATAAACCTGTAGCTCAAAGTAAGTTTCCGAACAGAAACTAAAATTGAAAATTGAAAAATTTAAAATACAGGATAAAAAAAACCAAATTTGGACCAAATACCGAAAATTTGGGGCTAAAAATGAAAAATACAGATTAAAAAATCGAAAATCTTAATAAACAAATGGAAAATTTTAGCCAAATAAAGAAATCTTAGGACAGAAGATCAAAAATTTGGACCAAAAAATCGAAAATACAGGTCAAAATTTAACAATTGTGGCCAATAGATTGAAAACATGGGCCTAAAAATAAAAAAAATGCCGACCAAAAAGTTAAAAAATCGAAAATCTTAACAAAAAAATCGAAAATTTTGGCCAAATAAAGAAATCTTAGGACATAAAATCCAAAATTTAGACCAAAAAAATCGAAAATACAAATAAAAATTCAACAATTATGGCAAAAAATCGAAAATTTAGACCAAAAATGGAAAGCACGAGCTTAAAAATCAAAATACTGACCAAAAAAGTCAAAAATTTCAATAGATCATTTTAAAATTGGGACCAACTTAAAGAATATTTATGAAAAAAAATCAAGAATTTAAAGGAAAAAAAACGAAGAAACAGGCAAAAAATATAAAATACGAGCACAAAAATTCTGGTCTAAAAATAATTTGCTCCAAAAATAACACAAGCTTAAATTGAGATACGATCCGAAACTCTAAAATAATGGCAAAAAAAATTAAAAAATGGTGTTACTTTTTCCGATTTGATGGTATAGTACTTTATGTTTACACTTTCATGGTTTATTTTCAATTGAAAATGATGTGCATAGAGATGAGACTGACGTTTAAAACGTCAAAATTATGAAAGATAAGAATGACAAATTATACTTCAAATTCTAATAGTCAATTTACTCAAAAACCAAAGAGATTTCGAAAAATACGTATTCTATATAAGTTGTTCATTTTGGCATTCTCTACAATTATTATTAAAATACATTTGCTGTAAGTATTATCGTTTCGTAATTTTAAACCAAAAATTAGAAAAAAAAAGAATTGCTTTTATTTTTCAAAAACCATACATTTCACGAAAAATATTTTCAAGCAAAAATGTTCATTTTTTTGCTTTCTTCAAGATTTGTTTGAGTGCTTTTATAGTACTTTTCATATTTAAAAAATGGTGATGTGGTCATCATGTTACTTTCTCCGACTTGATGGTATCATAGCCATTTATATTTACGTTTTCATAGTTTATTTTCAATTGAAATAATATTTTAAATGTACATCGAGCGTTGTGTAAACTCGGATGAAACTGACGTTTAAAACGTCAAAATTATGAAAGATGGAAAAATTATACTTCAAATATAAAAATTCAGTTTACTCAAAAACCAAAGAGATTTCGAAAAAAACATATTCTTTATAAGTTGTTCATTTTAGTATTCTCTATCATTATAATTAACATACATTTTCTGTAACTATTATCGTTTTATAATTATAAACCAAAAATTAAAAAAATAATAATACATTTTTTTCTCGAATAAAAATGATTTTATGGAAAATGTTTTCAAGCAAAAGTTGTTCATTTCCTTGTTGTTTTCAAAGTTTGTTTAAATGTTTTTGTGATATTTTTTATATTTAAGAAAATATTGGCAAAAAACAAAAAACAGTTAAGGTAAACACCCATATCCAGTGCACTAAATTTTATAAAAAGCTTTTCAGTTCTTCGGATTATGAAATAAGACGTATGTTCAAAGTTTCATATCAATTTCTGTATTAGTTTTTGAGATACAGCGCACACAGACAGACACACACACACACAGACACTAAACTTTTTTTTTCAGAAATTGTTGAAATGGCATCTAGGGACCCCAAAACGGATATTTCCGTAAAAAAAAATTTTGAAAAAAAAATCACGATCATAATACTTTCTCGTACTTCGTAACGGAAAGTAAAAATACCAGCAATTACCTCATCCGTTATTAATTATAAAAAATTCAAGTTTCTATAAACTGAATTAAAAAAATCGGGTCAATATTTTAATTCAGACTTGTACTAACGTTCACTACAATTTTTTTGTTTTGTATTTGATCCTCCGCATACGTATGCCCTCGCATATTTTACGGTAGTAATATTACCCGGAAGTAAATGTAACATACTTAAAGAGATAACGCGGTCATATATAAACATCACGAACTTTTTCACTCATTCCGAGTTATCCAAGAGTGAGCAAGTATATCAGGCTTGAGTTTTTCCCTTAAATCTGTAGGCTTATTCGAGGCCATCAAGCGACATTACATCCCTTCCATTTCGAGCGTCTAAAGACTCGAGCTTTTATAAGTGCTAATCTTGAAAACTTACTCATTTTTTCTTTGCGCTTTAAATACGGATTTCAGCCCACTTTCAGCGTCTCCGGCGGAACGGAAATCAAATGCATATATTTCTGTTTTAATAATATTGACAAAGAGAGGCGTTAGAGTTGATTATTTGATGGATGCCCGCAATAATTCAAACTGAAAATATTATTAATCAAACACCGAACGTTCGTTGGTGTGGAGACTTGTCATCCTGGCGCTCATCATTCACAAGGATTTATGAGTTACACGGGCGGGAATTTACAGTGTCCATGTGGGCGGATTTGGAGTTTTAATTTGTAAATATTTGGTAAAGATTAATAATCATTTGTTAAAATTATTTATGGATATTTTAAGAATTGATATAAAATAACGGGGGAAATATTTATAAAACTAAACTTTAAATAATGTTTTTGTTTATTTCACACTGTACACGTACAGTCTTTTTAACAAACAAACAAACATTGAAGACAACAAAAAAGTAAACATCTTTTGTTTGAAAACATTTTTCATAAAATCATTTTTATTCGAGAAAATAATTTATTATTTTTTTTAAATTTTTGGTTTATAATTATAAAACGATAAGAGTTACAGCAAATTTATGTTAATAATAATTGTATAGAATTCTAAAATGAACAACTTATAAAGAATACGTTTTTATCGAAATCCCTTTAGTTTTTGAGTAAACGTAGTTTTTGCATTTGAAGTATAATTTTTCCATCTTTTATAATTTTGACGTTTTAAACGTCAGTTTCATTCGAGTTTACACAACGCTCGATGTACATTTAAAATATGATTTCAATTGAAAATAAACCATGAAAACGTTAATATAAATGGCTATGATACTATCAAGTCGGAGAAAGTAACATGATGGCCACCATTTTTTTAAATGAAAGAAATGATCAGAAAACACAATATCATTCATATTACCACCTCAACATTTTCGATGACGTTTCTCAAGATGGGCGAACTGACTGAAAAGGTGTCGACTCAGGGAGTCTACTTGTCGCTCCCACGTTAAAAGTAAATTTCCTCCTGAAAAAGAGGTAAACCAAAACAAGGTCGTCACTTCCAAACAATTTTTCATGACTCAAACAGAACTGCAAATTTTTACAGAGGTCAATTGACTCCGCGACTCACTTCTCAGAGCTGACTTACTCACAAGTTTACCCAGCTCTACTTCCTACACGTGAAAACTGCTGCTGAACGTGAAAACGTGCGTCCAAAGTCCCAAAAAGTTGTCCGAAAGTCATGGAATTGAAAATCGAAAATTTACTTTATAGAATATTGTTAGGATGGAATTTTGGTTTCTGAAATTATATTTTCCAATGTACCGACTTTAAGGGTACACTCTACTTTGCAGGCTTGAAAAAAGGTGATTTTCGGTATTTTTTTTTGAGATGACTAATAAAGTTTTTAACTTGAATGTTTTTCCAGAAATTTGATAAGCATTTTTTTGATAGTTTTATATAAAAATGAACTATGTTGTCACATCGTCGATGTTGGGATGTCACACGGGCATGCCTTACTGGTGAAAGTTCCTCAGTCCACAAAAATAGTGTGAAATAAAAAAAACGACATAACGTGTTCAAATTTATTACATTTGCCAGTATTATGTAGCATGGAATTTTAAAATTCGGAAAAACAACAAAATGACGCTTGTTTGGAAAAAAAGTTCATTTTTTGTTTTTTTGGGGCTCGTTTTTTTGCAATATAAAATCAATAAATATATATTTTTTTAATTCATGCTATATAACCTTGTGGGTATATCCTTTGTATTTGGGAAAATTTTCAGATCGATTGCTGCATCCGTCTGCGCGCAGTCACTTCCACCAATTAAAAAAAAACACTGTTCTGAGAAAAACGCGTTTGAAAATCCCCGCCACGCGGTGCAGCTTTGTAAGTGGCTCGTTTAGGCCCGCCGTTTATAAGCATTTTAATCTGAAATATCAACTTGCCGTTTGGACACAATATTCTATACACCTACAGCTTCCAAAAAATGCAAAATAAAAAAAAATTGAACAAAGTAGACGGTACCCTTCAATTTAAATTTAAATTTAAATGCTATAGTTTTTTTTACACAAGTGATCCGCAGTTTTGTTTTTTGGAAAATTTGGCTGCAGATTTGAAATCGGCGATCTCAAAAACACCTAGATGCCTAATTTCGTCGGAACGCTACAAAAATTTCTGTTATTTTGGACCCGCCATTTTGTTCTTTAAACAATTGACTTTAGTTTTGAAATTAGCGACCACAAAAACATCCAGATGCTGAATTTCGTTGGAATCCTAGCATTTTTCACATAATTGGCCGGACATTTTGTATCCGCCATTTTGTTTAAAATTTGACTTTAGTTTTGATATCACCGATCTCGAAAACCTCCTGATACTGAATTTCGTCGGAATCCCATCATTTTTCACATAAGTGTTCCGCCATCCGGAACCCGCCATTTTGTTTAAAAAAAATATTGACATCCGTTTTAGAATCAGCGTCCTCAAAACTTTCCAGATACTAAATTTTATAATTTTTTAAATAAGTTTTCCATCATTTAGGATCCGCCATTTTGTTCTTGAAAAATGTAACTTTAGTTTTAAAATTAGCAACCGACATTTAAGATCCGCTATTTTGTTCTTGAAAAACGTAACTTTAGTTAAGAAATTAGCAACCTCCGAAAACTGCAGATTCCGTTGGATGCCCATTTTCACATAAGTGGCCCGACATTTTGGATCCGCCATTTTGTTTCTGAAAAATTTGACTTTTGTTATGAAATCAACAACCTAGATAACCTCCAGTCACTGAATTTCGTTGAAAGCCCATAATTTTTTTAATCAGTATTCCGCCAGTTTCTTTTCGACAAATTTGACTTCAGTTATCAAATCAGCGACCTCAAAAATCCCAAGATATTGAATTTGGTTGGACACTCATCATTTTTCATCTATGTGGCATATATTTCGGAACCGCCATTTTCGTTTTTGCAAAGTTCAAATAAATTTTCCGCCGTTTTGCATACGCCAATTTTCATTTTTCACATGAATCTCTGGACATCTGTGACCCGCCAATTTTTTTTTTTCGTTGGAACACTATCATTTTTCAAATAAATGTTCCGCTGTTTTGGATACCCCGATTTTCATTTTTCACATGAATCGCCAGACATCTGTGACCCGACATTTTTCTTTTCGTTGGAACACCATCATTGTTCAAATAAATGTTCCGCCGTTTTGGATACGCCAATCTCCATTCTTCACATGAGTCACCCGACATCTGTGACCCGCCATTTTTTTTGCAAAATTTGACTTTAGTTTAAAAATCAGCGACCTCAAAAACCTCCAGAAACTGAATTTTGTTAGAGCCCCATCATTTTTCACGTAAGTGTTCCACCATTTTGGAAACACCATTTTGTTCTTGAAAAATTTGACTTTAGTTTTAGAATCATCTACCTAAAAACCTCCAGTTACTAAATCGTAGAAACACTAGCATTGTTCAAATAAAATTTCCGCCGTTTTGGATACACCAATTTTCATTTTTCAAATGAATCGCCCGACATCTGTGACCCGCCATTTTTTTCCCGTTGGAACACCATTATTGTTTAAATAAATGTACCGTTGTTTTGGAAACGCCGATTTTCATTTTTCACATGAATCGCCAGACATCTGTGACCCCATTTTTTTTTCGTTGGAACACCATCATTGTTCTAATAAATGTTCCGCCGTTTTGGATACGCCAATTTTCATTTTTTACATGAGTCGCCCGACAACGGCGTCAAATCGTAAGATCTTAGTATTGTGTAGCCCGTTACGCCGTCTTGTTGAGACCAAAGCTCATTTACATTCTATTCATACAATTTCAGACATAAAAAGTTCAACACGATAACAGTCGGAATTCACTGAAGTTCCTCTTGGCATCTTCACATTTTCAAGGAATAACGCCGCAATAATTCCACCATAAGACGCAGCAAATTGTGACTTTGACGATGACGATGTTCGTGAAGAACATGTGGATTTTCCGAGCCCCAATTGCGACAATTTCGATTGTTGTTAATAATGTAGTCGTCGATGTGAACATGTGCTTCGTCGTTAAAGATGATTTTCGAAGAAACCTGTTCAGATCTTTCAATCATCCAATTGATTAATGTTCTGGGCTGCACATGATCCAATCACTCCAATTGTTGAATAGTTTAGGTCTTTCAAGGTTGCAGATGACGATGGCTTCCCAAAGTCCAAAAAAATCTAGCCAGAATATGAAGGTGTCGTTCAATTTCAATAAAATTTTGGTTTATGAGATTTTTCAGGTCGCCAATAATTTCGATACTAAATTCAAATTTTACAAAACAAAATGGCGGATCCAAAATGGCGAACCACTTATGTCAAAAATTACGGGCTTAAAACAAAATTCGGTATCTGGGGTTTTCTGAAGTTGCTGATTTCAAAACTAAGGTCATTTTTTTTCAAAAGCAAAATGGTGAATCCAAAATGAAAAAAATTATGGGGTTCCAACGAAATTTAGCATGTAGGGTTATTTGAGGTCGCTGATTTCAAAACTAAAATCAAATTTTTCAAAAACAAAAAGGCGTATCTAAAATGTCGGGGCGCTTTTGTGAAAAATGGTGGGCACCCAACGAAATTCTGTATCTCGGTTTTCTGAGATTGCTGATTTCAAAACTGAAGTCAAATTTATCAAAAGCAAAATGGCGGATCCTAATTAATGAATAACTTGTGTGAAAAATGATGGGAATCAAATTCGGTGTCTTGGGGTGTTTGAGGTCACCGATTTTAAAACTAAAGTAAACATTTTCAATAACAGATTTGCTGTTTAGAAATGGCGAAGCAAAATGATTGGCGTGCAACGAAATTTACTATCTGGACGTTTTTGCGGTCGCTGATTTCATAAAGTCAAATTTTGCAAGAATCCAAAATGTCAAACCACTTTTGTGAAAAACGATAGGCTTTAAACGAAATTCAGCATCAAGAGGTTTTCAAGGTTGCTGACTTTAACCCTAGAGTCAATTTTTTCAATAAAAAAATGTCAGAGCACTTATCTCATCGAAGAATAAGGATCCTATTCTTTTCTAAAAATAATGTGGTTCTAAATAAATTCAATATCTGGGGTTTTCTGAGGTTGCTGATTTCAAAACTAAAGCCAAATTTTTCAAAAATAATATGACGGATTCTATAGGATGGAAAACTTATATGAATAACAACAAAAATAATTTATTGGTGCTCATCACAGTCGTCTTACACAAGTTAGTAGAGTTAATGAATATAAATGACGACAAAAGAAAACGATTAAGGATCTTTAAAATATTCAGCGGGCAGATTTAAAATGCACTGTTGGCAAATTTTTCAAAAACAAAGTGGCGACTTCAGAATGGCCGAAAACTGGTGATGGTAAAAAAATGGTGATGTGGCCATCATGTTACTTTCTCCGGCTTGATGGTATCATAGCTATTTATATTTACGTTTTCATGGTTTATTTTCAATTGAAATCATATTTTAAATGTAAATCGAGCGGACGTTTAAAACGTCAAAATTATGAAAGATGGAAAAATTATACTTCAAATTCAAAAACTCAGTTTACTCAAAAACTAAAGGGATTTCGAAAAAAACTTATTCTTTATAAGTTGTTGATTTTAGCATTCTCTGTTAATTATTATTAACATAAATTTGCTGTAACTATTATCGTTTTATAATTGTAAACCAAAAAAATTCTCGAATAAAAATGATTTTATGAAAAATATTTTCAAGCAAAAGATGTTCATTTCTTTGTTGTCTTCGATGTTTGTTTAAATATTTTTGTGGAATTTTCATATTTAAGAAAATATTGGCAAAAAACAACACTTCCGGTGTACGAAATTTTATCAAAAGATTTTCAGTTCTTCAGATTATCAAATAAGACATATTATTTAATAGAACACTAACACAGTGTATGGTTTCAAATTATCTTTATTATTCTACGACAATTGTTTCACCACACAGTGGCTTCATCAGGTAGATGAAAAATAATGATCATTTTTAATTAGTGTTTTATTAAATAATACCATGGAGTTTCAACAAGTAACAGCCTCATCCATCCAATAAATAAGACGTATGTTCAAAGTTTAATATCAATTGCTCTTTTAGTTTTTGAGATACAGCGCACACAGCAGCCATACACACACACACACACACACACAGCACAATTTTTTTTTTCCAAAAATTGTTGAAATTGCATCTAAGGACCCCAAAATGGATATTTCCGTGAAAAAAATTTTTGAAAAAAAAATCACGAACACAATACTTTCTCGTACTTCGTAACGGAGAGAGTAAAAATGATGGGATTCCAACGAAATTCATCAATTATTACGTCATGAGACTAGATTAGTTCAATTGAATTAGATTTTAAAACATTAATTAATCTCAGACATAACTGCTATGTTTCTCTCTCTCTCAGGCATGGCCAACTCAGCAACAAAATACAAGGCTCACACCTTATAATTTTAGAAACCAAAATGTCACTAATAATTTTCTATTGAGAATTTTTAATTCAATTTCTCGACTTTGGGCCAGCTTTTTTAGACTGGATGCACGTGGGAGTCAGGAGCTGACTCGCGGGATCAACTCATTTTCAGTGAGTCACGAATTTTGCGAAAATGTAACTTTTACACATTGTCTGTTTTCGTACTAAGTTAAAATGCGTTGTAAGGTGAGGACCTATTTTTTTTGGTCTTCACTACTTTTTACTTTCTCCGTTACGAAGTACGAGAAAGTATTGTGATCGTGATTTTTTTTTCAAAATTTTTTTTTACGGAAATATCCGTTTTGGGGTCCCTAGATGCCATTTCAACAATTTCTGGTAAAAAAATTTTTGTGTCTGTGTGTGTGTGTGTGTGTCTGTGTGTGTGTGTGTGTGTGTGTGTCTGTGTGTGTGTGTGTCTGTCTGTGTGCGCTGTATCTCAAAAACTAATAGAGCAATTGATATGAAACTTTGAACATCCATCTTATTTGATAATCTGAAGAACTGAAAAGCTTTTGGTAAAATTTCGTACACCGGAAGTGGGCGTTTACCTTAACTGTTTTTTGTTTTTTGCCAATATTTTCTTAAATATGAAAAATATCACAAAAACATTCAAACAAACTTTGAAGACAACAAAGAAATGAACATCTTTTGCTTGAAAACATTTTTCATAAAATCATTTTTATTCGAGAAAAAAATGTATTATTATTTTTTTAATTTTTGGTTTATAATTATAAAACGATAATAGTTACAGAAATGTTATGTTAATAATAATTGTACAGAATACCAAAATGAACAACTTCTAAAGAATAAGTTTTTTTCGAAATCTCGTTAGTTTTTGAGTAAACCGAGTTTTTGAATTTGAAGTATAATTTTTCCATCTTTCATGATTTTGACGTTTTAAACGTCAGTTTCATCCGAGTTTACGCAACGCTCGATGTACATTTAAAATATGATTTCAATTGAAAATAAACCCATGAAAACGTAAATATGAAGTCGGAGAAAGTAACATGATGGCCACATCACCATTTTTTAGGGGGGAATTTACTTTTCACGTGGGAGTCATGAGCTGACTCGTGGGGTTGACTCATTTTCAGTGAGTCAACTCACAAATAAGAGTAATTTAGCCCAGTGACGGTTTACGGGTTTTTTTCTGGTACGGCCGAGGAACAAGAGGTGGTAATACAGATAGGTAGGGTCAGTTGCAGAGACCGCACCTATCTGTATTACCAGCTCTTGTTCCTCGACCGTACCAGAAAAAACCCCGCGAACCGTCACTGATTTAGCCCATCTCTAGTACGAACTACTAGCAACCTGACACCAAACCAGTTTTTTCCAAACTCTTCACAATTTTGCAGTTTCTGGGAACTGTAGGATGATTAAACACATGGAACTGATTACGAATTTTGCAAAATGTAACTTTATCAGATTGTCTGTTTTCGCGTTGTTCTGTTATTAATGACTCCATGTCTACACTACTTTATACTTGACATCTGTAAAAAAGAAAATTCATGGCACGTATGAGAGAGAGAGACAATACATTTATTGAGATACTTTTACAAATGACCTCACAGGCAATTAACCAGAGGTCTTTCAGCCTTTGGTACGTATGTTTTGACAGATATTTTGAAAATTGAAAAAAGACACCCTAAATTGCAGTTTCACTGTTATTTGAGGATTACAGCTAGTACGTACACAATTTAAACTACCAAATGAAGTTTTAAATTTTTAACCTGTTGCTGTCAATTTTATTGCTTACCACAATTTAACTAACAGAAAAATAATATAATTCTAAATTTAAATATAACCATTAAATCCCGGACGTAAATAATCTGATAATCTTGCATAATTGTAACAAAGGCACTAAGCTTAATGTCCTGGATTAGTTAGAAATTTTAAAACAGAGCAGAATTCATCAGTAAATCTCCTTAACGAGCAAACCTACTTAATGTTTTTGCCACTCTTTAATCTGGCTCAACCCCTCGGTCAAAGTCTACAAACATCTGGCGACAGGTAACTCACCCCTTACCCTAAAATATTCAGAATAAATTCAATAATTCCTCAATTCGTTTAGATTTACATGAACATACTTTGAAAATTATGAATATTACTTATAAACGCAGCAAACTAGGTATTTTTAGAAAGGCAAGAAAAAGGATCCTATATTTCTAATTAAATATACTTGGTGTCCCAATAAAAAAAAAATCTTTAAATTTCGCGAAGGTCTTATTTAATGAAAATGGTAATAAATTACTTAACAAACCTAATCATCTAAAAATGTAACATTTTTATTGTTAAAGAACGCTCCGACCATTTTATTATTATTTATCCGTGACTGTTCAAATATTGTTTTTTTTTTTTGCCCTAGAAACCAGAATAACTCAGAAATGGTTACATTTTTTTATTGCATTATTATTAAAAATGTTAATGTGGCTGTAATGTCATTTTTTCCGACCTCAAGATAATACATTTGAGTTCTGGTTTCGGTTTATAATTGTGATTTTAGTTATTAAAAAATGAATTTCCGGCCCTATTTATACAAACATGTAACTTAGTTAAAGTCAATTTAAAATTATAAACTATTTATACCCATAAAAATAACACTGCGCCTATTATGCAATCACCAATGCAGACGAGGGCAAATTACAATATTTCGAAAATTTGTCGCGATCCAATAAACATAAACACAAAATGGGTCACAGAAGGGGCCCTCGTTCAAGCAAAATAACAGCACCCCGGAGCCACCCCTCGGTGATATCTTTGGAAATAACGAGGAAAGCCTGTTCCGTTTCTTGAATAGTCTTTCTTTTATTCGCGCCTACGAAGTAATTCCGGATTACCAATCGCCCTTGATTGGTTTTTACAAGGGTGGTTCAATGTAATCCGAAAAAAATTCGACGAGAAATTACATTCCCCAATAGACCGCATTCAATTTCGCTTTAAAACTGAGTGCCGGGCGGATTCGCTGAAAAGAAAAAATAAATTCAATTAAAATTGTTTTTGTCGCCGCTCCGGCCGGAAAATTCGGATGAACATTTGTGTTTTGAAGTAATTAGACATTTGATACTGTTTAATATTCTTTCGGGAATTGTATTGTATTCCCGTTGCAAATATAATTTAATGGTGGAATTTTATGCTATTTACATTTATATCTGCACGAAAATGTATTATTCATTTAGAATATTTGTAACCAAAATTATTTGTTAGTTCCTTACTTTGTAAATAAAAGGCAATTATTTTACAATCAAAGATCAAGAAACGATCTTGGAAACGAAAGAAGATGGGCATTGGGAATGCTAGTATAGATCAATGCAGAATTGAATTCTGCGTCGGAATATGTGAAAATATACAGGATGTTCCATTAAAAAAAAACGAGATATGCTTTAAAGTTGACTAAATGTGGTATGAAATTTTGAATTTTATTTTTCCAAAAATAAATCATCACTGGGTACCTTAGGGTATTGGCTTTTTATGGCCAACATTACCCTTTAATTTTGTATTGTTCGAAGATACATATGTATTTTTAAAGTGAATTATGAAAAAGCACAAAATTTTTATTTCTTGAAATAATGAACAAAAATAGTATCACTAAATTCAGTTGTGTATGTCATAATAAATCCACGTTTCATAAAGTAAATAAATAATACACTTAAGAGATTGTATTGTGTTGAGTAGCTATAAATGATTTATAGGGTTGGCCATGAAAAGAAAAGGGTTTCCTAAATATAGAAACATTATTATTCCATGTTCATACCGAATGAATTATTTTACCTGACGTAATTCTCTTATATCTCCAATTCTTATAACGTAATGTAATATTTATGACATAAGTATTAATTCAATTATTAATACAAAAGTAGATCAGGGATTGAATTGATAGTAATAATTGGCTGAATTGCGAATTACCGCCAGAATTAAATTAACGTACGTTTAAGGTCTCATAAATGTAGTTATATCGGTTTTAATTTTGACAGAAGAGGCTTCAGAAAAACAGGGAATAAATTAAATTATTCTTTCTAGTTTACTTGTTCTTAATTTCATAGCGTGTAAATTAAATTATCCTTTCTTATTTATTTGTTCTTAATCACATTATCAAGTCTTATAAATAGTATGCATCTGCAGTAAAGAAGGAATGGCTTACTCATCAAACAGTTTGCAAGTAGATTTCATACCAATATAGCTACTGTTAAAGTTTCCAAATTCTGGAGATTTATTTACTAAATCACCATCTATTGAATATTTGATAAAGATCCAGTTTTCTCAAAGTAAACACAATTAGAATGTATTTATGCGAATAATGGAGATAATGGAAACAATACAGATTTACACAAGCATGTAGTTCCTATGTATGTATTCAAGTAATATTACGTCACGTCCTTGTTTATACAAACACACCAGTTTATGTTTACGTCCTTGTTTAAAATACAAATAAACGAATGAACAAAAACAATAGAATAGAAGAAACATCATTGAAGAGATACTTACCGACTAAAGCGCTGCACTAATTTCACTAATTGAGTTATTTAACGACAATTATAGAGAAGAATCAGAAAGATTTAATTCAACATGGCCCGCAATCATGATGTGCGTAATAGATCGAGCATTGTAAATAATAGTTCAAAACTATGGTAGTGTGGCAAAAACCCAGTATTCTGAATGCATCACAGTGGATGTTCGAAATGGGTTAAAATTTGTTGCGGCGTTCCATTCATGGCAAGTGGTAATGTTACTCTGGTTACTTCCATTTCAATTTTATTAGGGACATCTACAGAAATCGACCCCAAGAAGGAAGCCCATATAAATGTAAAGGAGCGATTATGTGAATTAAAAGTAGTAATATCACTTATGAAAGAAAAAAATCAACCCCTCGAAAATGAAAACAAATGCATCCATTTGGAAATTAAAAACTTCGAGTCGGTAATGCACAAATTCGATGAAAACGATTGTTCACATCTTCAACTTTAAAAAGTAAATCCCCAATCGTCTCTTCCAGAAGCGATTGAGAAGCACGCTAATGCATACGAATCACCAGAGAATAAAAATATTGCAAATAAAACCATAGGAATTCAAATTCAAACTTGAAGTGAGTAACATCGGATAAAAAAGATACGCGCCTTTATTAATACTTCTACTACAGCGCGCGCCTCACCCGTCAAGGCCAATGTGAGTGTAGCCGACGATCAGTTGCAAACAAATATTAGCGCTTCATAATCAGTGCAGACTCCGTTTCCGATGTATAGTTGGACAGGATAGAATTGAATAATCCCTAGGCAATAAAAATCTTAAGTGTGAGGGTCGTTCTATTACAGGTTTTAACTTTGCAGGTTTCAAGCGGTTAGAAACTGTCCCATTAATATAACAGAACTACGCCTAAAACCGCAGCCGTCGTAAAATATTTAAGATCTTCATTGCCTAGGGACTATTCAATTTTCTCCTATCCAACTATACTTGGAAACTGAATGGGAAACAGCCACTGATACTCCATTCACTGTTGTAAATCGCAAAGGGAAAATTGTCAAGAGAAGAACTTTACCATTTGGACTGGTAGTACTGGTAAATCATATATCCAAGCCGAACTTAGCAGAACTTTTGGTTATTTATCAAGCGCATCAGGAATAATGCGACACTAGAGGAACTTAGGAAGCATACCCAGCAGAAAAAGAGGCACTTAGGCCCTGTACAATGTGTAAAATCTCGTGCAGCAAAGAGTTAACAAACATTGAGGTTTTGTCTTTTGTAGCTTCTGGAACAAAATATTTCTTCACGAGATTGATGAAAAAATAATGCAGGTTACAAACGTGAAATTGAAAAGCTTAAGAAAACTGTTATTTTAAATGACGTTGCAGAAAGAGGTGTCAAGGGCATTCAAGATTATATTAACATTCTTAAAAACATTAATTTCTTTTACATGTCGTTGCCGGAGACCCTAGAAAATAGCTTTTAAATCTTTAGGAAAAAATTACCTTCAATGTTTTTTCGTTCATTATGTTTCGTTTGATTTAACTTTTCAGTTTTAATTATGCTTCAATAAAAGTTCAAACTAACAAATACTTTACAAATTACACTTCTTCATTTTCTCCATAAGAGGAACGATGTAGCTTTGTAGAAAAAAAACTAGAAGTTTGTTTTTGTACTTGTTTTCAATGTGCAGCAGATTAGATATAAATAGATAGTGCAGAAGGGTAACAAATATTTGACAGCTTTTTCTGAAAGTGTTCTGCGGGAAAACCAATTTTACATGACAGTTCTGCACGTTTATCCCAGTCTACTATTGTCAAATTATTAATTCAGATCTTTTAACTGACCCAAATAGGCAAATATCTGCAGGTACATTTTCATGTAATGTTGGAAACGATTAAAAAATCCCTTCTAATGGGATTTGTCCAAAATTCATTTTTTTAATGTGCCCTCAATTTTGTCCTAAACTTTAAAAATTTGAACCCATATATGTTGAAGATTTTAAATTTAGTCTGTTAAGGTAGGCAAAACAACCAGCGAAAATTATTCAATCTATTTTGAAGCCAGTTTTTTTTTGTCTATCAGAAATTGTCCGCGGACCGCTGCCATTAGCTCGCGGCCCCTTGAGGGTCGCCGGACTACAGTTTGGGAATCGCTGATTACTTCTATCTGGAAACGCAGCTTCCTAAGATCGATCTTTGAAAGCAGCAACAGAGAATATGAGAAAGTACTTCGAAACATTTTCACGGTTTTTGAAAGTTTGTATTTGTTTAATACACTTCCATAAATGCACTGCAAAAATAAAATAAAAAAAAAATTTAGTGCCCATTTGGAAGTATGATTTTTTAAGTGCTAGCCACGGATCAATGAGTTGCTCGAAATAAAAAAAAAATAGTATTGGTAAGAAATTCTTGGGGGCCGCGGTGGCCTAGTGAGTAGAGATTCTGCTCACGAGCCTCGTGGTCGTGGGTTCGAATCCCATCCGTGCGGTCACTTTTTCGGAACGAAGAAGTGGCCGTGTATGGGACATACACTAGACATCCATGGACCCGTCTAGTGTATGTCCCATTCATTATCAAAATGAAATCTCAAGTAATTATCGTTAGTGGCCGAATAGTACATGCTTACGCCAATTCCAAATCATCCGCACTTCCTCAACCCGAATTCCCGTCAACCATCTTTCCTTAAAAAAAAAGAAATTCTTAATAATACTGGTGTTGTTAAATGTATCTTAACGCCACTCGTTGCTAAGGAAATATTGGCACACAAACATTATTTCGCTTTTTGATGGTTTTATTAACCAGTTTTCTAAATTAAAAAAAATAGAAATAAGATCAAATAAACAATATTATGACGTACGTAACGTTATTTGTTTTGACTTAACTCGAGAATTGAGAAACACTCGCTCCTACCTCGCTCGTTGCTTTCAAACTTCTTTCTCGTAATGTAAAAAGCTTCATAACGTTACTTATATCGTAAATTACTATTACAAAAATGTGTTTTTTTACATCTTCTCATCTTTTAATTTTCTAATCGTTCTTCTCTATCTCTTTAGTGACATTATCTTTCTTTCTTAGAACTTATGCAAACTTTTCGAAATCTTCCCAATTTATTTTAATAATAATAATAATAAATTTATTCAACAACTTGGAATGCAGAAATACAACATAATTGTACAGACAATTTAACATGACATACTGTGAGTGTATTTGTTCCAAGCTTCAACAAGTAAAAAAAAAAGATGTTGATAAAAAGGCCAAAAAAGCGAGACAGCTTGTAATATACTTTATCCAAAATCAGGTGTAATAAGCGAATTACTGCCGTCATTTGAGGGAGTAATGTTGTTCATTACCCCCTAGTGAGAGAATAACTCGGGCTTACGGAATGATTAGATCCTTTGTAAGATTTTTGCAATAATTCAAATTGACACCATCCACCTCAAAATGTTTTGTCAGAATTTTATCAACATTTAATGCAATTATAGACCATTTTGGATAAAATGTTATATTATACTCATGGGGAATTACTCATTAGTCCGTTAAGGAAGAAAATTACTTTTTCTTGCGGGACTAATTACGAACATTTCACACTTGTATAATAAATAACGATTCTCAATCATACATTATTTCTATTTTCTTTTTTAATCACCAGCATGGGTAATTGTTTACAAATGAGAGGATAGAATATTAGAAAAAAAAACTGTAACGAGTTGTATTCTGGAGATGTTTCATACACAGTTAAACGGTGTCTTGGGTACATGTATATATTCAAGTTTCTTGTGTTATACCTGTGATCATTTTTGAAAATTTTCCTTATATTTCAAATTTAATTTTAATGTTTAAACAATCCACACAACGTCAACAACTCATTGCTTTTAAATTTCCCTCTGCATGTCCCTTTATAACTTAAATTCTGCATTATTCTTAAAGCTTTTTTTATATGTAGAAACGCCAAAGTGGCGGAATCTATTGCCTGAATGCTGTACTTGAACCAAATCCGGGTGGCTTTAACACCGACAAGATATGGACATTGCCAGCGGCGGCAAATATAACAATATTAAGGTGTTCTGATGGGGGATCAATATTTAATTTCTTTTTTTATATAGTAAAAACTTTCTCAAATGAGAAAGAAGAGCCAAAAAAAAAATCAGGCCATATCTAACTAATGATTCAAACGTCGATCGATATACGTAGTAATTAGTGACCAAGGACACGCTTGAGAATCCTTAAAGTGTAACACACACTATTTAGTTTTGAGATTAAGTGTTCACACTGGTCCAGTTAATCGTTGATATAGCGTAATTCCAAGGCATTTAGTTTGTTCTTCTATTTTCCCATTAAGATCGATGGGGGCAAGATATATTTTTTTAGGTAACAATGTAAGAAAAGATTATACCTTATAATAATAAATTTATAAAATTTCATTACCTAATTCTTCATTTAAATTTTCTCTCTCCCTTGACCAGGCATTACAATTTAATTCTTCTTATGAACAAAACTTACATTGCGCACTATCTAATTGTTTTAAATTTTGTAAAGGTAATCTCCGAAACATCCATGAGCACTCAAAATTTTGATAACAAAATAATGTTTTCCTTCTGTCCAACTTTTAATTTCTGGTATTAGTGTATTTGTCCATCTGCCCTTTGAACTAGTTCTCCATCTTTCTTACCATTTATTCGTAGTAATTTCTCTACTTTGTTTAATTATTTTTGTATTTACTCCTAATTTAGAATCTAAATATATTTTTGCTCTTTCTTCTATTAGTAAATCCCCTGGTGACTACTTAATACTTCTATAGCATTCGTTGAGATCGTTTTGTATCCTCGGAAAATTCTAAGTGCTCTTAATTTTAGGCCTTTCTTAACATGTACTATTAATGCAATTCACCTAACTGCCGCCTCATACGATAATTTTGAATTAGCACCCTCTCCTTATAGTCTTCTTTTATTTTCACCAGCATCACCTAAATTTGGTAAAATTCCGGCAATTGACATTTTGCAATTTATTACAGTTTTTACTTCTCTACGTACTTGATTTGCTTCACTCTTGTTATTGCCCAAAATTCCTAAATATTTAATAGATTTTTTCATTTCGATTTCATGTTTTAATTTTTTTAAATTTTGTACCCGTCCTTCTGTTCGATAGAAATGCTGCCTCTGTTTTTTTTTCTGGAGCTAATTTTAATCCAGTTTATGACTATTTCTAAACTTGAATTTGCTTTAATTTTTAGAGTATCTTTACATCTGCTTCTTGTACCTTCTGCCAAATCGCCTGCAGTCAATAATATTTGTGTCTACAGGCAACTCTAATTTCAGGACTTCATTATAGGACATGTAGTAGTGGACATGGCAATTTTTGTAGAGTTTAATTATCTTTAGTCACCTTTTTTTTTGAAAAGTCATTTGATCCAGATATTAAATAATCAAAGTTTTGAATTCTGTGCAAAAGTTTATGATCCTTTTTGTACTTTCCATAAAAAGATACGGAAGTAAAGAGATTAGAATAGAATAGAATATATATTTTGTGTACAAATAAGTAATTACATTATAAAAATAGATATAAATAAATTTTTACACACGTCAGCGGAATAAATTACTGAATTATTCAGTTAACACATTACAAATACAACATATTAAAATAATTAAACATTTAGAATTAGAAGCTCTGCGAAGTAAAAAAAAATGTATTTGAAAAAAAAGGCCGACTTCACATTTGCGGATCTTTATAACCATTTTGTCATCTTTTGTTTTTAAATTAAATAACACATATTCTTCAACAAAATATGTGCCTGTAAAGAGAACTAAGAGCTCTATAAAAGTTGGCCGTAAGCTATTATACATAAATATTAGTTAATGCAAAATTTTCTCCAAAACGTCTTTTATAATTTTCCAAAACAATTTATATGCACATCATTTAATCCGCCTTCGTCAGGACGCCATAAAGCTGCATTAAAAATAAGTGCAGCCATCAAAATTCCGGGCAATTTATGCGCATATATACATTTTAAGTTCGGCTTCTGAATTTCCTCAAATAACTGGGGTGAGATCTTTGTGAATTACCCTCGGCCATCTCGCATATTTATAAATTACTAATGTAAAAAACGATTTCCATTTAAAAAATTGCTAATGTTGTCATAAGTCAAACACTAGTGACGTCACAATATTTTTGAGTACGCCAAAAGGTGCGCAATAATGATCAAAAATTGACCTGTCGGAGCGATTTTTTTTTAACTTTTAATAGGGCATTAATTTTGTGAAAAACTTTATCGCCACACTCTATCTGGCATGCATATACGAATAGTATAATATAACACTGATGTACTAAGAAATATTCAAACGAGTCAAGTAAAATTAAAATTGTCAAAATCGAAAGTTTCAAAGACAACCAAATTCCGTTACTAATTTTTCAAAATTTCGCGTTATTTTATTATGATAATTTATATACTAAACTGTAGAGAATGTAGTCGGATTTTGGCAAAAAGATTAAGAAACATTCATGTCAAATGAAAACAAACGAAAATTGCCAAAATCCGAAATTCTCCAAATTCAAAGTCAACAAAATAGCGTTTTTCATTTTGCAAAATTGTCTAACTTCGGAGCTCGTAACTTGGTACTAATGATTTGAATGCCAAAATTCAGAGAATTATGTGTATTTTGAAAATTCCAATTTTCCAAGACAACAAATTCGCGTTAACGATTTAATTATGATAATTAAAATGCTTAAATGTAGCGAATTTAGTGTGTTTTAAAAAAGTATAAAGAAATATTCTTGCCATGGCAACAAAAATTGCCAAAATCTAAAATTTTCCAAGTTCACGATCAACAAAATCGCGTTTCTGATTTAGAAAATTTACGTAACTTCCAAAAGCGTTACATAATTTTGATGATTAAAATGCCAAATTGTAACTAATTTAGTGAGTTTTAAAAAATATAAAGAAATGTACATGTCGTTGCCAAAATCCACTGTTATTCAAGTTCAAAGTTGAAAAAATCTCGTTTTAGATTTTTAAAAGTTATTAAGGTGTCTTCTTGATTATGATGATTTGTGTGTTAAAATTTTAAGAATTTAGTCGGTATTAAAAAGGAATTAAGATATATTCATGTCGAGTCAATAAGAATTGCCAAAATCTGAAATTTTCCAAGTCTTTAAAACTTTAAACGTTTTATTTGATTCTATAGATTTAAATGTCAAATTGTAACCAATTTAGTCTGTTTGAAAAACTGGTAGGAAATATTCATGTCGAGTAAATGAAAATGGCCAAAATCCGGTTTTCCAAGTTGAAAGTAAAAAAAAATGCGATTTGGATTTTTAAAAATCACTGAAGCGTTAAAAGCATTTCTTGATTGTGATAATTTATAAAATTGCTTAACTCCCGAACACGTCATTTGATTTTAAAGATTTAAAACTATTAGGACATATTTATGTTGAGTCAATCAAAATTGTCAAAATCCGGTTTTTTCAAGTAAAAAAATTTTGCGATTTGGATTTTTAAAAATCGCTGAAGCGTTAAAGCATTTCTTGATTGTGATAATTTATAAAATTGCTTAACTCCCGAACACGTTATTTGATTTTAAAGATTAAAAACTATTAGGACATATTTATGTTGAGTCAATCAAAATTGTCAAAATCCGGTTTTTTCAAGTAAAAAAATTTTGCGATTTGGATTTTTAAAAATTGCTGAAGCATTAAAAGCATTTCTTGATTGCGATAATTTATATGCTAAAATATAAAGAATTCAGTATGTCTTAAAACTAATTAAAAAAGTTAAAAATTGTTAAAGTAGTTGCCAAAATCTAATTTTTCAAAATCAACATCAACAAAATCGCGATTTTGATTTTTAAAAAATTGCTTAACTCCCGAACACGTCATTTGATTTTAAAGATTTAAATGCCAAAATGTAGCGAATTTAGTCTATTTAAAAAACTATCAGGAAATATTCATGTTGAGTCAATGAAAATTGTCAAAATCTGTTTTTTCCAAGTTGAAAGTCAAAACATTTGCGATTTGGATTTTTTTAAATTGCTGAAGCATTAAAAGCATTTTTTTATTGTGATAATTTATATACTAAAATATAAAGAATTCAGCGTGTCCTAAAATGTATTAAAAAATTAAAATTTTTTGAAGTAGCGAAAATTGCCAAAATCTGTAATTTTTCAAGATCAACATCAACAAAATCGCGATTTTGATTTAAAAAAATTGCTTAACTCGCGAACACGTTATTTGATTTTAACGATTTAAGTGCCAAAATGTGGCGAATTTTGTCTGTTTGAAAAACTATTACGAAATATTAATGCCGAGCCCATGAAAATTGTCAAAATCAGTTTTTTCCAAGTTGAAAGTTAAAACATTTGCGATTTGGATTTTTAAAAATTGCTGAAGCATTAAAAGCATTTTTTGATTGTGATAATTTATATACTAAAATATAAAGAATTCAGCGTATCCTAAAACGTATTAAAAATTTGGAAGTAGCGAAAATTGCCAAAATCAGTAATTTTGCAAAATCAACATCAAAAAAATCGTGATTTTGATTTTAAAAAATTGCTTAACTCCCGAACACGTTATTTGATTTTAAAGATTTAAATGCCAAAATGTAGCGAATTTACTCTGTTTAAAAAACTATTACGAAATATTAATCTCCAGTCAATGAAAATTGCCAAAATCCGGGTTGAAGTAAAAAAATCGCGCTGTGGATTTAAAAATTGCCCAGGTGTTAAACACATCTCTTGTTTAAAAAAGAAATTTGTTAAAAAGTAGAGAGTTTTAGTATTTTAAATAGTATTGAATGTATTAATGCCGAGACAATGAAAATTGTTAAAATCCAAAAATGTTCGAACTTAAAATCAACAAAATCAATTTTTTCATTAAAAAAAAAATTGTTTCATTTGCAAACGCGGTGTTTGATTTTGATGATTTAAATTCCAAATTGTTTGAAAACACGTACGAATAGACCATCATGTCGAGTCAATAAAAAATTGCCAAAATCCGAAATATTCCTAGTTCAAAATCAACAAACTCTCGTTTTCAATTTTTTTAAATTGCCGATGTATTAAATGTATTTTTGATTACGACATTTCATGTATTAAAAATTAGAGAATGCGGTGTGTTTTAAATAGCATTAGAAATATTCTTGCTGAGATAATGAATCCAAAATTTTCTTGAAAAAGTTCAACGAAACAAGATTTTTTTGTTTTTTACATATTAAACAACTTTCATGCAAAATCAACACATCTTGGCAAATTTTCAAGTTTCTTTGATCTCAGCAAAGTTTAATAATATTTGGTTCCAATTTCGAGAGACAAAATCTTCAGTCACATTAATAATTTTTCTAGGCGATCTTAGTAATTACATTACATATGTTTCAGCGTTTATTGTTTCGTTGCTATGACAACAATTTCATTTTACACTAATAGCCTTCCCTGTTTTTTTTACTTTCTCCGTTACGAAGTACGAGAAAGTATTGTGATCGTGTTTCTTTTCAAAATTTATTTTTACGGAAATATCCAATTTGGGGCCTAGATGCCATTTCAAAAATTTCTGGAAAAAAAATTGTCTGTGTGTGTCTGTATCTCAAAAACTGACAGAGAAATTGATATGAAACTTTGAACATCCATCTTATTTGATAATCTGAAGAACTAAAATTTTTTTAGTAAAATTTTGTACACCGGAAGTGGGCGTTTACCTTAACTGTTTTTTGTTTTTTGCCAATATTTTCTTAAATATAAAAAATATCACAAAAATATTTAAACAAACTTTGAAGACAACAAATAAATGAACCTCTTTTGCTTGAAAACATTTTTCATAAAATCATTTTTATTCGAGAAAAAATATATTATTATTTTTTTTAATTTTTGGTTTATAATTATAAAACGATAATAGTTACAGCAAATTTATACAATAATAATTATAGAGAATTCCAAAATGAACAACTTATAAAGAATAAGTTTTTTTCGAAATCCCTCTGGTTTTTGAGTAAACTGAGTTTTTGAATTTGAAGTATAATTTTTCCATCTTTCATAATTTTGACGTTTTAAACGTCAGTTTTATCCATATTTTAAAATATGATTTCAATTGAAAATAAACCATGAAAACGTACATATAAATGGCTGTGATACCATCAAGTCGGAGAAAGTAACATGATGGCCACATCACCATTTTTTCTTCAAACGTCAGAAAATTATGTCATTTTTTAACGCAGTTGACTGCTTAATTTCCGCCAGCGGAAATTTTACTTTCCCTTTCGTGTTCCTTTCCCTGTCGGCGGAAGAGAAAGTGTTGCCATAGCAACAATAATTGAACAACGCGAAGCAATACTATAAATTAAATCAAACAACAATTAAACGTCATTTTTATTTGGTAAGATGATATTATAATATTAAATCTACAATTCGTAAGCGTCGCATTCTGAAAATTGAAGGCGTGCAAAAGTGTCCTAGTCTCTTGATGTGCATTTGTAATTGTAGATTGTGATGTTACGACCGGTCGTTTACATTTTCTGTGCTCGTTCCAGGTTTTGATGAATCATTTAAATCAAATATTTTTAGTACATTATCATTTTTGTTTCCAAATGATTCCTCTATACAGCATTCCGCGACACTACTCGACTTCCATCATCCGTGTCTTTTTAGAGAATCCAGATGAGTAATGTTTAAAATTATCACTGTCACTGTCAAATGCTGAAATAGTTTCTGTCAAGGAAACAAAAAACCATACGATGCTTTCTTTGATATTAAATTTATTTGTAAAAAATATATATGAAAAATACGGATTTTATCAATTGCTCTCTTAGTTTTTGAAATACAGCCCGCACAGACGCATACACAAACGCACACACACAACAGGCACAATTTTTTTTTCCAGAAATTGTGGAAATGGCATCTAGGGACTCTCGTGCTTCGTAACGGAGAAAGTAAAAAATGATTCAATCTTACGAAAATCAAGATATATATTTTAGCGCTGTGCACCCTTGGGGTCGCCGGTGACCAACTGCAAGATAACTGCGTTAAACATGATTACACTATTTAACTTGCCTGCAGTAATTAATATTTCACCATAATATGTAACCCAGCCGTGTAAAATTAGCGTGGCATGCAACTTGTTACGTATTAAACCATTATCGTTTAATTTTTCGATCAGATACTTAATAATAAATTTAATCAGCTTTTAATTATTACAAAAAAAAATAGTATGTAATAAAACACAAATCATTCTAACTTTCAAAGGAAATTAATTTAATAGTTATTGATGAGACTTTTAATGGAAAGATTTATGTGGGTTCGTTGATGTGGGAAAGTTGGCGGGCCGGGCTACAAAAAAGTTCACAGTTTATTTAAGCCACCGAGGAAGAAGTAATAAAGTTTATTGATGTTCTCGAGCTTACATCCTTAGGGAATCAGTCGTACCAGATTATTACCGGTTATTAAAACTACTATATCTTATATATGGGGAGATAAAACATAAGGACATAAATGTCTAGACGTAGGCAATAAACAGTTTAATGAATTTTAGGGGAAACCTCGTATATTGTATCAATTATTTATGAAGGAACTACAGAGCAAAAATATTAGGGTATATCCTAAAATGAGATTAAATTTTTTGATGTAATTTTCTCCAATTTGATGATATAAAAAGGATTTTTCTGATTTTTTTTTTTATTTATTATGTTTATAAAATATGAAAATATTTTTTATAAGTTGTCCATTCTATCATTATTTGTAATTTTTATTCATATAATTTGATGTAAAAATGGTGATGTGTCCATCATGTTACTTTCTCCGATTTGATGGTATAATTGTTTTATATTTGCACATTCATGGTTTATTTTTAACTATAATCATATTTTAAATGTACATCGAGCGTTTCGCAAGAACGTCAAAATTATGAAAGATGAAAGTGACAAATTATACTTCAAATTCTAATAATCTTTACCGTAAGTTTACTCAAAAACAAACAAAAAATCCTGAAAGAAGTCCTAAAAAAGATTTCTAAAATAGTCCTGCTTAAGAGGTCCTAACAAACCTAATAAAAGTCCTGAACGAGAAAATACTGAAAAATATTTCTAAAAATAGTCCTAATTAAAAAGTCCTAAATAAACTAGTAAAAGTCCTGAACAACAAAGTCCTGATAAAAAAGTCTTGATAAAAAGTCCTGACAAAAATGTCTTGCACAACAGTTCTGAAAAAAGTTCAAAAAAAGAGTCCTGATAATACATCCTAAATCTGTAAAAAAGAGTACTGAAAATAAATCTTGAAATAGTTCCGAAGAAATTGTTTAAAAATTTTTTTTCCCAAAAAGAGTCTTGAAAAAGTTCTTAATAAGAAGTCCTAAGAAAGAGTCCTATAAAAAATCCAGCAAAAAGGCCTGAAAAAAGTCCCCAAAAAATGTCCTAAATAAATACCTGAAAGTAAATGTTTTTAAAATCAACTTGAAAAAGAAAATTCTGTAAAAGTCCTGAAAAAAATATTCAAACAAGGTCGTGAAAGAAAATTCATGAAAAAGATATTCCGAAAAAAATGTCATGAAGAAATTCTGAAAAAGTTGTTCTAGAAAAAAATACCAAGAAAAAGTCTTAAAAACAAGGAGGTACTTCCCCAAAAAAAAATTCCTGAAAAAGAATTCCTGTTAATACAATTAAAAATAGTCCTGGAGAAACAATGTTGGAAATAAAATCTTGAAGAAAGAGTCCTGATAATTCCTTTATGAATGATTTTGTAGAGGTTGAGAGTCAGCACTTGTTTTGAATTTTGAAAAATTTACGTTTTTTTCGATTTTCGAGCGCAGCAATTGGTTATTTTTTAGTTTAACGGTGATTATTTGGAAAACTAAGTGATTAATAAGTCTGGATTTTTCTAAAATATGAAAGCTCAGTGTTTTACAAATCATTCTGTAAAAGTTAAGTCCGCACTTGTTTCAACTTTTGAAAAAACAACGATTTTTCGATTTTCGAGCGCATAAAATGGTTATTCTTGAGTTTTGAAGATTATTTGGAAAACTGCGCGATTCATGAGACTGGATTTCTCTAAAATATGAAATCCTAATGTTTTGCGATTAATTTTGTAAAAGTTGAGTCTGTATTTGTTTCAAATTTTTAAAAAACGATTTTTCGATTTTCGAGCGCAAAAATGGTAAATTTTGAGTTTGTCAGTGATTATTTGGAAAGCTGCGCAATTAATGAGCCTGGATTTTTCTCATATATGATAGCCCAGTGTTTTATTAATGATTCTATAACAGTTAAGAGTAAGTACTTGTTTGAAATTTAAGAAAAAACAACGATTTTTCTATTTTTTTAGCGCATAAAATGGTCATTCTTGAATTTGACAGTGATTATTTGGAAAACTATGCGATTAATAAGTCTGGATTTTTCTAAAATATGAAGGCCCAGTGTTTTACGAAAAATTCTGTAAAAGTTAAGAGTCCGTCTCTTGTTTCAAACTTTGAAAAAACAACGATTTAGTCATAAAAACGTCCTGCATAAAAGTCCTGAAAAATAGTCTTCGTTCAAAATACCAGAGGACCTGAAAAAGGTCATCTAAAGAGTCCTAAAATAAGTCATAAGAAAAGTTCTTAAAAAAATTCTCGTAGAAAGTTCTTTTCAAAATGTCCTTAAGTTTCTGAAAAAATTGTCTCAGAAAGGCTGAAAAAAGTCCTAAAAACACACAGACAGTATGTTATGTAGAGTAAAAATGGTGATGTGGCCATCATGTTACTTTCTCCGACTTTATATTTACGTTTTCATGGGTTTATTTTCAATTGAAATCATATTTTAAATGTACATCGAACGTTGCGTAAACTCGGATGAAACTGACGTTTAAAACGTCAAAATCATGAATGATGGAAAAATTATACTTCAAATTCAAAAACTAGGTTTACTCGAAAACTAACAAGATTTCGTAAAAAACTTATTCTTTAGAAGTTGTTCATTTTGGCATTCTCTACAATTATTATTCACATAAAATTGCTGTAACTATTATCGTTTCATAATTATAAACCAAAAATTAAAAAAAAATAATACATTTTTTTCTCGAATAGCAATGATTTTATGAAAAATATTTTCAAGCAAAAGCTATTCATTTCTTTGTTTTCTTCGATGTTTGTTTAAATGTTTTTGTGATATTTTTTATATTTAAGAATATATTGTCAAAAAACAAAAAACAGTTAAGGTAAACACCCACTTCCGGTGTACGAAATTTTACCAAAAGCTTTTCAGTTCTTCGGATTATCAAATAAGACTTATGTTCAAAGTTTCATATCAATTGCTCTATTGGTTTTTGAGATACAGCGCACACAGACAGACACACACACACACACACACACACACACACACACACACACAGCCACACACACAGACACAACATTTTTTTTCCAGAAATTGTTGAAATGGCATCTAGGGACCCCAAAACGGATATTTCCGTAAAAAAAATTTTTGAAAAAAAAATCACGATCACAATACTTTCTCGTACTTCGTAACGGAGAAAGTAAAAAATAATGTCACGCTGACACAAAATGTTGCAACAAAATAGTTCCATATTAAATGGCTATAAATAAGCCAGAAACGGCCAAAATAATACCAAAATGGTAATAATCTGAAGCTGATCGGGAATACCATCATGTGGAAGAGAATAATGGGTTTGAGTGGAAGAACACATTGTGAACTCCGCCTGCAAATCCTGTGTCCTAAATTGGTTGGGTGATTAACTTTATTTATATATTATTTTGCACATATTATATTAACAGGATATGTAAAGCTAATAAATAAATAAATACATTTTCTGTGCTAATGAGATAAAACAACATCTAAACATTTTGTCGTTGGCAGGGAAACAATAATTAATATTTACATTATTCTCGTTACAATTGTCACTACTTGGCTATTCAATCCAGTCAACTAGGAAAAGTACAACGTTTAAGTAATAATAATAATAATAATTTATTCATGCCAGAAACTACACCAAATTTCACACAAGTCCAAAGAAGAGAATCCAGTTAACAGGATATGTAATTTTAAAATATAATAAAATTAGGACAGTAGTTGTCGATGGCCCTTTCTAACTTTGTAATCCTTAGTTGGAATAAAGTTCTTTATTATTATTATTAAGCAGTATATGTCGTCGGAGTGGCATATCCATCCGAATATACTTCATTTATTTTAAAATAATTAATGTATTTTTATGGACGGCATATAATATTTTCTCGGCTTTATATTTCTAAGTTTTCACGTCTGTAAATTTTGCATAAAAAACTTAACACGTTCGCGAAAACGGCAGTAAAAAGAGGGCTTGACATCAATTTTACATCGCCCGCATTGTCACCCGGCATTTGTAGGAGCCTCTGCGGATGAAAGTGCAAAATGAATGTTTAGTTGAGGCGAAGCTTTTCCTCCCTGCACTCTTCGTGTCACATTAAGTTTTGTCGCCGGGGCGCTGAGGATCCTCCGAGGGAAAATCTCCGTCTGCGCGCCCTTAATGGAATTCTCGACATTTAGTATTCATTAGAGATGCGGATGGGGTTTTGGTGCAACGGGATGTGCAAATAATGAAACCGTTTCACCACCTCAGGACCGAGACGGGCGTTTTAGATAATCCGGTACATCAAACCTGCACGAATCCTGCCTGTTTTATGGCACGGGAAAGGGCGGATATATATGTTTCAACTTGAACTGTTCGCTTTATCACGTTGATTTGCATATTGTGTAACGTTTCTGAATACAAGCTGAAGTCGGCAAACAAAAGTTTCATAAGTTTAAGTACGTGATTGTTAATTCGTACAGATTATTTTAACAATATTTGAAAGTAGAATAAATGTTAAACAATTAAGCCCTCAGTATACAGGGTGTATTTGAAATATCAAACAGTCTCGTAACCACAAAGAGATTATATTATTTTTAAACAATATTCGCAATTATTTTGTTTATAACTGCAACAAAAAGCCCGCATTTAATTATTAAAGTTAATGAGTGAAAATACGCAAGTGGTAATGTGACCTAATTTTTAAACGGCATCGGCTTTAGATATCGAATTACAACAAGCGCGTAGGAAATATCTGAGTGATCTTTAAGCATCAATGAACATGAAAACTGTTTATCTTTTACAAAAAAAAAACGTTGCGATAACACTTCAAATTTCGGAGGCAAGAAATCGCATCTCATGCAGATCTAATTAAATGAGAAAAGCATCGGTTCTCAAAATGTTCAAAAAACCTCGAAAAATTAGGAAAATTCATTTTTTTTTTCAAATAAATATTGTCGGAAATGGGTTCACAAATATTTTGTGTATGTGCCCTTAAATGCCTGTTCGTTATTTCAAATTCACCCTGTATAGAAATGACACACTTAACACTTGGTTTGTTTCACATATTGTTTATTTATTTCGACTACTTTCGATTGTTACGTCATTATCAAAGAATGAACACAAAAGTGAAAGAACTACTAAGAAGACAGAAGTATCGTATATTTTCACTTGCAATTAATTTTTGTGCTAAAAGGAACGCATTATTAGCCCATTGTTCTAAATGCATCCATAATCCGCTTTATGCATTTCTGTATAACTTACGTGTGGCTTGGAGAACTTGGAAATCCTTAAGTTTCAAAGTATGAAGTTTGTAACCTTTATTATCATCACTACGACTTGGTGTTTCATGTTCCATACTGCATTAAAGTCTAATTTGGGAACTGTGTTTTTCGTAAGACTTAGGTATTTATTTTGTTGTTTTTATTGTAAATGTTATGGTAATTAAATTAAAGAAAATCAATGGTAGAAACTAGACACTTTAGTAACTACATCTAATATATAAAATTTTCGTGTCACAGTGTTTGTAACAAAACTCCTTCGAAACAGCTTGACCGATTCTTATGAAATTTTGTGTGTATATTGAGCAGGTCTGAGAATAGGACGTAAACTATTTTTAATACCCCTAAATGATAGGGGTGGTCCACCGCAAATTTTTTATTTTTATTTTTTGGACAAAATTTTTTATTTTTATTTTTTTATGATTCGGCATTAAAAAATACATACAACCCTAAATTTTCACCCTTCTACCACCAACCCCTATTTTTTAATAGCGATTTTAGTACTTAATAATTTTCTACTCTCGGCGATCGACCGCTCGATCAGTTATTCCTTTTCCATTGTTTGCGCCGACGGTTATTAATGGGTTTTAATGGGCTTACCCTGTAGATTCGTATCGATAAATGTAAATAAATAAGTAGCTGAAATTATAAAAAAAAATATAAACAAAATATTAACAGCAAATGCTGCACTGAGCTCAATTGCAACACTTGCATCCGATGAACAATTAAGTCGGCTTTAAATACATAAATTGGTGATAACGATTGATTTATAATACGCCCGCCATCTCTTGGTGGTTGGAATGTCGCTCGCGGTGGTGTTACTAATTAAAATATTCTGCGGAAGATTCTGTGCGCGGTTGAGAATTTTTTTAATAATTTTGCCATTTAGTTCAAATTCGTTGATAATTAAAAAAAATTATGAATTTTTGAAGCAATAATTGCATGTTAGAGCGATCATGAATTTCAAAAATTAAAAAAAAAATATTTCAACTGGCGATACATGTTTTTATTAGTAACAATACACTTCTTACATTCTTTAACTTTAATGATTTTGTTATTTAGTTCAAATCCGTTGATTATTAAAAAAGTTATGAATTTTTGAAACAATAATTGCACGTTAAAGCGATTATGAATTTCAAAAATTCTAAAAAAATATTTTAACTCGCGATACATGTTTTTATTAGTAACAATACACTTCTTACATTCTTTAACTTTAATGATTTTGTTATTTAGTTCAAATCCGTTGATTATTAAAAAAGTTATGCATTTTTGAAGCAATAATTGCACGTTAAAGCGATCATGAATTTTAAAAATTCTAAAAAAACAATATTTCAACTGGCGATACATATTTTTATTAGTAACAATACACTTTTTACATTCCTTAGCTTTAATAATTTTGTTATTTAGTTCAAATCCGTTGATTATTAAAAAAGTTATGAATTTTTGAAGCAATAATTGCACGTTAAAGCGATCATGAATTTCAAAAATTCTAAAAAAATATTTCAACTGGCGATACATGTTTTTATTAGTAACAATACACTTCTTACATTCCTTAGCTTTAATAATTTTGTTATTTAGTTCAAATCCGTTGATTATTAAAAAAGTTATGAATTTTTGAAGCAATAATTGCACGTTAAAGCGACTATGAATTTTAAAAATTCTAAAAAAAATATTTCAACTGCCGATCCATGTTTTTATTAGTAACAATATATTTCTTACATTCTTTAACTTTAATAATTTTGTTATTTAGTTCAAATCCGTTAATTATTAAAAAAGTTATGAATTTTTGAAGCAATAATTGCACGTTAAAGCGATCATGAATTTCAAAAATTCGAAAAAAAAAATTTCAACTGGCGATAGATGTTTTTATTATTAACAATACACTTCTTACATTCTTAAGCTTTAATAATTTTGTTATTTGGTGCAAATCCGTTGATTATTAAAAAAATTATGATTTTTTGAAGCAATAATTGCACGTTAAAGCGATCATGAATTTTAAAAATTCTAAAAAAAATATTTCAACTGGCGATACATGTTTTACATTCTTTAGCTTTAATAATTTTGTTATTTAGTTCAAATCCGTTGATTATTAAAAAAGTTATGAATTTTTGAAGCAATAATTGCACGTTAAAGCTATCATGAATTTTAAAAATTCTAAAAAAAAATATTTCAACTGGCGATACATGTTTTTATTAGTAACAATACACTTCTTACATTCTTTAACTTTAATGATTTTGTTATTTAGTTCAAATCCGTTGATTATTAAAAAAGTTATCAATTTTTGAAACAATAATTGCACGTTAAAGCGATTATGAATTTCAAAAATTCTAAAAAAATATTTGAACTCGCGATACATGTTTTTATTAGTAACAATACACTTCTTACATTCTTTAACTTTAATAATTTTGTTATTTAGTTCAAATCCGTTGATTATTAAAAAAGTTATGAATTTTTGAAGCAATAATTGCACGTTAAAGCGATCATGAATTTCAAAAATTCTAAAAAAATATTTCAACTGGCGATACATGTTTTTATTAGTAACAATACACTTCTTACATTCTTTAGCTTTAATAATTTTGTTATTTAGTTCAAATCCGTTGATTATTAAAAAAGTTATGAATTTTTGAAGCAATAATTGCACGTTAAAGCGATCATGAATTTCAAAAATTCTAAAAAAATATTTCAACTGGCGATACATGTTTTTATTAGTAACAATACACTTCTTACATTCCTTAGCTTTAATAATTTTGTTATTTAGTTCAAATCCGTTGATTGTTAAAAAAGTTATGAATTTTTGAAGCAATAATTGCACGTTAAGGCGACCATGAATTTTAAAAATTCTAAAAAAAATATTTCAACTGCCGATCCATGTTTTTATTAGTAACAATATAATTCTTACATTCTTTAACTTTAATAATTTTGTTATTTAGTTCAAATCCGTTGATTATTAAAAAAGTTATGAATTTTTGAAGCAATAATTGCACGTTAAAGCGATCATGAATTTCAAAAATTCGAAAAAAAAAATTTCAACTGGCGATAGATGTTTTTATTATTAACAATACACTTCTTACATTCTTAAGCTTTAATAATTTTGTTATTTGGTGCAAATCCGTTGATTATTAAAAAAATTATGATTTTTTGAAGCAATAATTGCACGTTAAAGCGATCATGAATTTTAAAAATTCTAAAAAAAATATTTCAACTGGCGATACATGTTTTACATTCTTTAGCTTTAATAATTTTGTTATTTAGTTCAAATCCGTTGATTATTAAAAAAGTTATGAATTTTTGAAGCAATAATTGCACGTTAAAGCTATCATGAATTTTAAAAATTCTAAAAAAAAATATTTCAACTGGCGATACATGTTTTTATTAGTAACAATACACTTCTTACATTCTTTAACTTTAATGATTTTGTTATTTAGTTCAAATCCGTTGATTATTAAAAAAGTTATCAATTTTTGAAACAATAATTGCACGTTAAAGCGATTATGAATTTCAAAAATTCTAAAAAAATATTTGAACTCGCGATACATGTTTTTATTAGTAACAATACACTTCTTACATTCTTTAACTTTAATAATTTTGTTATTTAGTTCAAATCCGTTGATTATTAAAAAAGTTATGAATTTTTGAAGCAATAATTGCACGTTAAAGCGATCATGAATTTCAAAAATTCTAAAAAAATATTTCAACTGGCGATACATGTTTTTATTAGTAACAATACACTTCTTACATTCTTTAGCTTTAATAATTTTGTTATTTAGTTCAAATCCGTTGATTATTAAAAAAGTTATGAATTTTTGAAGCAATAATTGCACGTTAAAGCGATCATGAATTTCAAAAATTCTAAAAAAATATTTCAACTGGCGATACATGTTTTTATTAGTAACAATACACTTCTTACATTCCTTAGCTTTAATAATTTTGTTATTTAGTTCAAATCCGTTGATTGTTAAAAAAGTTATGAATTTTTGAAGCAATAATTGCACGTTAAGGCGACCATGAATTTTAAAAATTCTAAAAAAAATATTTCAACTGCCGATCCATGTTTTTATTAGTAACAATATAATTCTTACATTCTTTAACTTTAATAATTTTGTTATTTAGTTCAAATCCGTTGATTATTAAAAAAGTTATGAATTTTTGAAGCAATAATTGCACGTTAAAGCGATCATGAATTTCAAAAATTCGAAAAAAAAAATTTCAACTGGCGATAGATGTTTTTATTATTAACAATACACTTCTTACATTCTTAAGCTTTAATAATTTTGTTATTTGGTTCAAATCCGTTGATTATTAAAAAAGTTATGATTTTTTGAAGCAATAATTGCACGTTAAAGCGATCATGAATTTTAAAAATTCTAAAAAAAATATTTCAACTGGCGATACATGTTTTACATTCTTTAGCTTTAATAATTTTGTTATTTAGTTCAAATCCGTTGATTATTAAAAAAGTTATGAATTTTTGAAGCAATAATTGCACGTTAAAGCGATCATGAATTTTAAAAATTCTAAAAAAAAATATTTCAACTGGCGATACATGTTTTTATTAGTAACAATACACTTCTTACATTCTTTAACTTTAATGATTTTGTTATTTAGTTCAAATCCGTTGATTATTAAAAAAGTTATCAATTTTTGAAACAATAATTGCACGTTAAAGCGATTATGAATTTCAAAAATTCTAAAAAAATATTTGAACTCGCGATACATGTTTTTATTATTAACAATACACTTCTTACATTCTTAAGCTTTATTAATTTTGTTATTTGGTTCAAATCCGTTGATTATTAAAAAAGTTATGATTTTTTGAAGCAATAATTGCACGTTAAAGCGATCATGAATTTTAAAAATTCTAAAAAAAATATTTCAACTGGCGATACATGTTTTACATTCTTTAGCTTTAATAATTTTGTTATTTAGTTCAAATCCGTTGATTATTAAAAAAGTTATGAATTTTTGAAGCAATAATTGCACGTTAAAGCGATCATGAATTTTAAAAATTCTAAAAAAAAATATTTCAACTGGCGATACATGTTTTTATTAGTAACAATACACTTCTTACATTCTTTAACTTTAATGATTTTGTTATTTAGTTCAAATCCGTTGATTATTAAAAAAGTTATCAATTTTTGAAACAATAATTGCACGTTAAAGCGATTATGAATTTCAAAAATTCTAAAAAAATATTTGAACTCGCGATACATGTTTTTATTAGTAACAATACACTTCTTACATTCTTTAACTTTAATGATTTTGTTATTTAGTTCAAATCCGTTGATTATTAAAAAAGTTATGAATTTTTGAAGCAATAATTGCACGTTAAAGCGATCATGAATTTTAAAAATTCTAAAAAAATATTTTAACTCGCGATACATGTTTTTATTAGTAACAATACACTTCTTACATTCTTTAACTTTAATGATTTTGTTATTTAGTTCAAATCCGTTGATTATTAAAAAAGTTATGAATTTTTGAAGCAATAATTGCACGTTAAAGCGATCATGAATTTTAAAAATTCTAAAAAAACAATATTTCAACTGGCGATACATATTTTTATTAGTAACAATACACTTCTTACATTCTTTAGCTTTAATAATTTTGTTATTTAGTTCAAATCCGTTGATTATTAAAAAAGTTATGAATTTTTGAAGCAATAATTGCACGTTAAAGCGATCATGAATTTCAAAAATTCTAAAAAAATATTTCAACTGGCGATACATGTTTTTATTAGTAACAATACACTTCTTACATTCCTTAGCTTTAATAATTTTGTTATTTAGTTCAAATCCGTTGATTATTAAAAAAGTTATGAATTTTTGAAGCAATAATTGCACGTTAAAGCGACCATGAATTTTAAAAATTCTAAAAAAAATATTTCAACTGCCGATCCATGTTTTTATTAGTAACAATATAATTCTTACATTCTTTAACTTTAATAATTTTGTTATTTAGTTCAAATCCGTTGATTATTAAAAAAGTTATGAATTTTTGAAGCAATAATTGCACGTTAAAGCGATCATGAATTTCAAAAATTCGAAAAAAAAAATTTCAACTGGCGATAGATGTTTTTATTATTAACAATACACTTCTTACATTCTTAAGCTTTAATAATTTTGTTATTTGGTTCAAATTCGTTGATTATTAAAAAAGTTATGAATTTTTGAAGCAATAATTGCACGTTAAAGCGATCATGAATTTTAAAAATTCTAAAAAAAAAAATTTCAACTGGCGATACATGTTTTTATTAGTAACAATACACTTCTTACATTCTTTAACTTTAATGATTTTGTTATTTAGTTCAAATCCGTTGATTATTAAAAAAGTTATCAATTTTTGAAACAATAATTGCACGTTAAAGCGATTATGAATTTCAAAAATTCTAAAAAAATATTTGAACTCGCGATACATGTTTTTATTAGTAACAATACACTTCTTACATTCTTTAACTTTAATGATTTTGTTATTTAGTTCAAATCCGTTGATTATTAAAAAAGTTATGAATTTTTGAAGCAATAATTGCACGTTAAAGCGATCATGAATTTTAAAAATTCAAAAAAAAAATATTTCAACTGCCGATACATGTTTTTATTAGTAACAACATAATTCTTACATTCTTTAACTTTAATAATTTTGTTATTTAGTTCAAATCCGTTGATTATTAAAAAAGTTATGAATTTTTGAAGCAATAATTGCACGTTAAAGCGATTATGAATTTCAAAAATTCTAAAAAAATATTTGAACTCGCGATACATGTTTTTATTAGTAACAATGCACTTCTTACATTCTTTAACTTTAATGATTTTGTTATTTAGTTCAAATCCGTTGATTATTAAAAAAAGTTATGAATTTTTGAAGCAATAATTGCACGTTAAAGCGATCATGAATTTTAAAAATTCTAAAAAAAAATATTTCAACTGCCGATACATGTTTTTATTAATAACAATATAATTCTTACATTCTTTAACTTTAATAATTTTGTTATTTAGTTCAAATCCGTTGATTATTAAAAAAATTATGAATGTTTGAAGCAATAATTGCACGTTAATGCGATCGTCAATTTCAAAAATTAGAGCCTAAACCGTTTTCGGCCACTATCGTCACCACTTTATTTGCTTAATTTAAATGGGCCACACGGACAACGGCGCAGCGCAGTGGAGCCGTCGTTCGTCACCAGTAATAAGCCACGTATTGACGACGACGCAGCGCAGCGGAGCCGTCGTTCGTCATCAGTTTATTTGCTTAATTTTAATGAGCGTCACCAGTAATAAGCTACATATTGACGACGGCGCTTCACAGCGGAGCCGTCGTTCGTTACCAGTTATCTTGCTTAATTTTTAAGGGCTACGCACGGACGACGGCGCAGCGCAGCGTGTATCATAGAGCATTACAATAATAAACACTATGTTTTTGAATATTTTCTTTTTATGAATTTTGCCAATTCGAATTCAATATTCATAGTTAAGACAGGACAACGTCTGTCGGGTCAGCTAGTTTTTCTATAAATTTTAAATTCTAATAACCGCCTTGAGCTGGCCATACAAACTAGTTTTCAAAGATATTAAAAAAAAATGTAACTTTTAATGCAGTAGTATTTATCATTTTAAATCAAACTGACAAACTCTTTTTAATCCCATGAACGATTTTTTTTAGTGCAAAGCAATTAAAACGTACTTACATATTGTATTTCTGATTAAATGAAAAAATATTAATAATAAGTAATAATCCATAATTATTCTGATTTGAAAAATTCACCATGTATTAACCAAATTAATTATTATTCCGTGAATTAATTTCAATTAAAAACTCTGGATATTATTCAACTGATAATAGAGCCCACGCATTATACGTAAGGTAAAACTCATAAAATTTACTCTTTAATTTTTACAATGTGAGTAATTTATTCTTTTATGTTCAACTAACAACAAATACTGTGCTGTTTTTCTTTGTATTTGTTTCTGATCAATTGCAACCAATCCACACTGTAACCAATATATGGAAAATAGGGACATAAATCATAGTTCACCAGGTTCTTAAAAAGTAATGTATTTATTGATGTAGGTTTACTCAAAATTCCATAATTTGTGAGAAAAAGCACTTGTATTGACCACTGAAGTTTTTCAATAACAAATAATAAAGAAAAAATAGCTTGAATATATGAATATTCAGCCTGTTCTGACTCTGCAACATTAAGTCTTACTAAGACATAAATATTTTTTTTTTTTGATAACGTTTGAATGATTATGTATTTCTTTGTTATTGATGAGTTATAGAGGAACAAGACCAATTAAAAAAATAAATTCATTAATATTCTCAACATTTTGGAACTTCCAGAATTCATTTGATGGACAAAACAAATTATACGATAACAAATTCAAATAAACGAATATTTATAGTTAAAGATCTAATGATAGAGCATGGTTTGTTATAATAATAGCAATTTCGTGTAACTACTACCAATTATAATAAAACTGCACGCAACATGCAAATCCTCTGTTATGAATGAAGTGGCTAAAATTACTCGCGATAAAATAATTATTTTCTGCGTTAATTATAACTATAAATAAGTACAACCAAATAACATCATTTTACACAGGCTTACAAACGCACACTAAACCCAAATATTAATAATAACTACAAACGTTGATGTCAAAGGCTTAATTATTACGCTAATGGATTAGAGAGTGAGTTAGATTTATTATGATAAATATCTTCACTCCTTTTGGGGAAAAATGTCATTTTTATTATTATTAAAATATTTAATGTTCACATTAATATTGTTATATTTGCCGCCGCTGGCAATGTCCATATCTTATCAGTGTTAAAGCCACCCGGATTTGGTTCAGTACAGCATTCAGGCAATAGATTCCGCCACTTTTATGTTTCTACCTTTAACGGTGGTAGGACTACTTATATTCCAAATAAAATAGAAACAACCTTACTTATTGCAGAGAGTATTAAATAAATTCAAAAAAACGAAAAATATATATATATTCAGGCTATATTTCGTTTTTTTGAATTTACTTATATTCCAATAGTAATCTCCGTTTCCCCATCAGCAACTAACTACACTGATGAGACCTGAAAGGTCGAACCCGGTCTGTAGGTGTTCTGATGGGGGAACAATTTTTAATGTTTATATTATTGAAATTATAAGTTGTGTATCTTTCCTTGTATAATATTGTGGTTTCGTATTTTTATTTTGTATTTTTGTTAGTTTAATATAATTGTATATTCTACTACATTTATCGATGCTTATGACGCGCGTAAGACTTACAGTTGTAAACACAAATAAATACAATTTAAAAAAGATCTTATTTTAGTTTTGAACTTATTTTATTTAACTGCACTACACTGCACTGTTCCGAGTTAGAATTAGTTTCCAAACTTGTAGTATTGACTCCTTCTTGATTGCATTTAACTTAATACATTTCTGTGCACCTTTCTCGATTTCTAATTCGCAACAGTTTTATTTAATTTCTTTCTTTCATTTACTCAGTGATTTCTTGCCTTTACCTGATGGTTTTGTGGGTGTAAATTTAGTTGTACATGCAGAATATTGCCAAGTAATAAATCAATGACGAGATCGGAGGAGTAAAATCCAGAAAAAAAGTTGTATATTTTATTGTATTTTGTTAATTAATTAAAATCACAAACCCCTTACTTGTTGCCGAAGCACTAAATACTTTAAATAACGACGAAAAGTAGCCTGAAGACTTAACCAGTTCACAATTTTGTAGAATTCTAGACGTATAAGATCAGATCATGTATAATTGAATTATTTTGCGTCTTGTAAATTGATTGTAAGGTGTAAGCCACAGAATTTTGTTTCAGAGTTGGCCATGCCCGAGAGCAGTCATGTCTGAGATTAGTTCATTTTTTTAAATCTAAATCTATTCTCATGACGTAATAATATGCGACATACCTCATTTATCTCACAGCCATCTCTGAAACAAATTTTTTTCGCTCACACGATATTATGTAAATAAGTATTTATACTGTATTATGTAAGATTTATTCGTAAAATGTTCTCCAGTTTTGGCGCATTTTCGAATTTTCTATTGTATATTTTTGATTGTGAAATAAAATACTTATTATTATTAAATTATTATTACTATATTGACCGTGTTGCCGGAGTTAACACTATTACTAGCGTAATTTAATTATTGTCCCGGCATTAGCCAAAAAGTGTTTGTTTCAATAAGTAATATAGCTCCAGCCTTACAAAGATTCATGGTGTATGTACATTATAAAATATATGATAATCATTAAAGATTAATTAAGATATTATAATAATATCCCGATGTATACGTATCTTGATAATAAATAAAATAGCTTTCAAAGTCAATAAATAAAATAGCTTTCAAAGTCAATAAATAAAATAGCTTTCAAAGTCAATTAATAAAATCATCTCCATCAGTATACAGAATACAGTACAGTAATAAACATAATAAAATTTCAATTTCAACGGTAATAAAATTCAACTTGACCCCGGCGCATTCACCATATATGCTGCTAGGTTATGGTGCGTGGCAATTATCTGAAATGGGTACAAATTAAACTTTATTACGCTTCGTTTTATTACGGCGAATTTCGTAGACTAATGAAGTGAAACGGCTGAGTAAATTACTTCATATTTTGGCGTCATTCCTTCCACGTTCATTGAGCGAATCCCCGTTTTATAAGTTTATGATTAAGTGCTCCTCATTAAAATAGTACATTATTATACAAGTTTAATAAGAAGGTCTATTATGGTACTGGAGGGACAGTAGCTCCAATAATATATGTGGTAAGTAAAACACGTGTGTTGAGAATTTTCACAGATTTTTAATATCGAAACACTGCGACATATATTTCGCCACACAGTGGCTTCATCAGGCAGATGATTAATCATATGTCGCAGTGTTTCGACATTAAAAATCTGTGAAAATTCTCAACACACGTGTTTTACTTACCACATATATTATGGAATTTCACCAAGTAACAGCCTCATCAATACAATATTTAGCTCCAATAATGATAATAACTTTCAAAGTATTATTTATCTAGCAAACTAAGCAAAAAGAACTTAAATTTATATTAAAATGTGGTACAAATAATAAAGACGAAAAATAGCTATTTTTTGTCTTTATTATTTGTATTTAATAAATTTGAAATAAGTGAGGTTGTCTCAAGCTAATTTAAAATATGGTGTTCGTTCCATAAAAAAAAATCTTCACATTTAACGAAGGTCTTCTTACTTCATAAAAATAGCAATTCATTAATTAATCAAACATAATTATCTAAAAATGTAAAATTTCTATTGTTAAAAAACGCTTCGATAATTTTAATAGTTATTTATTCAACAAGTGAGTAAAGTAGTACAATTCCTACAAGTGAAAAAAGTTTCTTTACTCTCGAGTTTCATACAAAAAATTTTCTACGTCCGTAGCTTTAAATAAATTCGATAAAACCTTAATCAATTTTTATAAGTAATAATCCTTTTTTCAAATGAAGAAAATAATAATCATTAAGTTTTCTTGATCGGAAATGAACCTCAAAATGCACTTTTGTCAAATACCTTGGTGCCAAATTGTGGTAGGAACTTCGTTCTTTGAGTCCTGAGAATTGATCAAATTTTAATGCCTTTATGGTGGATCGAATCGACAAAATTTTTCCAACTCCATAGACATCGTCAAAGTTGGACATGTTTCCTCAAAAAAACATTTTTGTTTTCACAGGGGTGCTAGAGGGGGCGGAAGGGGTTAGGTTTAAGTTCACATACATGACTTTAAAGAAGACACTTCAAAGTTTTTCGCCCTCAAAGATTCATCAAAATCGATTAAAAATACGCCGAGTTATGGCGGTTTGAAAATGGTCGAAATTTTTCGAATTATATACTATTTTTTCACAAACGGGAAATTTTAGGAGTAAAACGTTCGTTTCTAAAACCTAACCTAGAAAAAAATACTCTCAGCCGTGACAGTTAAAATAAATAATGGAACCTCACAGGGAGAGAAATAATCATTTCTGATTATTTCTCTCCCTAGGGAGAGAAATGATTACTTCTTTTCTTAGAGAGGAGAATGTTATTTCTCTCACGATTTCTACAGCGGAGAAATCGATTTTCTCTCCCGTTTGTGAAAAAAAATATTTTCCGTTAATTATAACTTTTATATAAATCATATTTTTCTGTTTTTTCTATTATTACTGCGTTTCTTTAACCACGACATATTTTTTATGGAGAATCTAAATATGCAATTCGTTTAACTGTAGCTTTTAAAATAGCGGAGAAACAATTGATAATTTTTGTTTTTTTAACAGCCGCCATATTGATTTTCTATATTATTTATTGCAAGATTTGGTTCTGTTTACGAAGATGTATCACACATTATGGTTACATTTTATATTTAATCCATAATTTTAAATTTACTATTTTTGTAATGCCTGATATTTGGGTCCTATCATTTACATTTTTACATATATCGTCATGAAATTTAGATTAGTGTTTTTAGGGAATAAAGTGTGTCGACATGTAGATTTTTAATAAAATTTGCACTTCCGGTTTAACCGGAAATGACCTTTAATTTTGATTTTAAATCGAACACCCTATATATTTTTACATAATTTAATTCGTCTTTAAATTCTGAGTTTAGAAATGTATAATAAGTTACCGTTTGATTGTTAGTTTTTTGTTTAAATTTAAATTAAATTTACAAAAAATAACAAATTTAAATTAAATTTAAACAAAAAACTAACAACCATAGGGACACTTATGATACATCTTTGAACTCAGAATTTCGAGAGGAATTAAATTGTGTAAAAATATACAGGGTGTTCTTTTTAAAATAGAAAAGTTAAGGTCATTTCCGGTTAAACCGGAAATAGAATTTTGATTAAAATTTCACTTGCTGACCCACATTATTATCTTAAAACACCATACTAAATTTCAAGAATATATATGTAAAAATAAAAAAGATATTCGAGGTCTACCAGAATTCAGTTACAACCGGTATATGTATTATAACTTGATTTGGTAATAAAAAAATTAGAAAAATCACTGTTTAACGCAATTTTCGCATTTCCAGATTGTTGCTGTTTTGTTTTCATTCAGAATATAACAACAATTGATTTTATAGATATTTTTAATTTAAAGCTTTTGGGGCTAATAATTATTTTTTTTACAATTTTTTAAATCGCCGAAAGCAGTTTGCGTTCATTGAGATAAAATTTGAATTGTATCCATTATATCTCCACGTGGGATATGACAATAGTACTCATGGAAAATCAGAAAAGATGTTTTTTTTGTTATGCAGATCCTAAGATTCTCGTTTTTTTTTTTTGATCATAACGAAAATTTTAAATTCTTAAAAGCAATTTTTGTTTTCCAGTTAAAGTTTTGATTGTTTCCGTTTTGTTTCAATGTGGGATTTGGCAATTATTTCAATGAAATTTTTAGAAATGTGTTTGTTGTTGAAGCATCCTAATTTTTTGGGGCTAAGAACAACTCAACTTAAGTTTTTATTTTTCTATTTTATCCTATAATGTAAACATGCCAATAACTCCTTAGCAACGAGTAACGTTAAGGTACCTTTAACAACACTAGTGTTGTTAAGAAATTCTTAACAATAGTAGTGTTGTTATATGTATCTTAACTCAACTCGTTGCTATGGAGATATTGGCAAACAAACTTGATTTCGATTTTTGACGGTTTTCATTAAACATTTTTACTTTCTCCGTTAAGAAGTACGAGAAAGTATTGTGATCGTGATTTTTTTTTCAAAAACTTTCTTTTACGGAAATATCCGTTTTGAGGTCCCTAGATACCATTTCAATAATTTCTGGAAAAAAAAAATTGTGTCTGTGTGTGTGTGTGTGACTGTCTGTCTGTGCGCGCTGTATCTCAAAAACTAATAAAGCAATTGATATGAAACTTTGAACATCCGTCTTATTTGATAATCTGAAGAACTGAAAAGTTTTTGGTAAAATTTAGTACACCGGAAGAGGGTGTTTACGTTAACTGTTTTTTGTTTTTTGCCAATATTTTCTTAAATATGAAATATATCACAAAAATATATCAACAAACTTTGAAGACAACAAAGAAATGAACAACTTTTGCTTGAAAGCATTTTTCATGAAATCATTTTTATTCGAGAAAAAAATGTATTATTATTTTTTTAAATTTAATTTATAATTATAAAACGATAATAGTTACAGCAAATTTATGTTAATAATAATTGTAGATAATGATAAAATGAAGAACTTTTAAAGAACAGGTTTTTTGCAAAATCCTTTTAGTTTATGAGTAAACTGACCATTAGTATTTGAAGTAAAATTTATTATTTTCATTCTTCATAATTTTGACGTTTTAAACGTCAGTTTCATCCGAGTTTCAACGCTCGATGTACATTTAAAATATGATTTCAATTGAAAATAAACCATGAAAACGTAAATATAAATGGCTATGATACCATAAAGTCGGAGAAAGTAACATGATGGCCACATCGCCATTTTTTTAAATAAAAAAAATAGAAATAGGATAAAATAAACCGTGTTACAACACACGTTGTTTGCTTTTACATTAATCGAGAATTTAAACTTTTCTCTCGTAATGTAACAACCTTCATAACGTTACTTGTATCGTAAATTACTATTATAATTTTTCAAATCGTTGAACCCCTTTTATTTTTAATTTAGAGTTTGAATTGATGCAGTTTTATTTCCACGTTGAGTTTGGCAATTAGTTTCAAGAGAAATCAATAGAGTATTGCATTTTACTGGCTCTTAAACTTCTAGGGCGTTTAATTTCCTTTATACAATTTTTCAATTCTTTGAACTCAATTTTTGTTATTCCTGTTCCACTTTAACACGTTGAGCTCTGCGTAGTTCTATATCATGTTATAGGCTGTCAGCCAGCGGTGGTTGTCGCGGCCTATGAGAAAGGTCAGTGTCAGCCATCGGTGGCTGACACTGGAGTTTCTGTTTAGGCTGCGTCATCCAGCGGTGGCTGACACTGAAATTACATTTAGGCCGCGTCAACCACCATTGGCTGACACTGAAATTACATTTAGGCTGCGTCTGCCACCGCTGGCTGACAGAGACCTTTCACATAGGCCGCGACAACCACTGCTGGCTGACAGCGTATAACATGATTTAGAACTATAAAATTTACACTGTTTTATGGAATTGCAGAAAATTTATTTAAAATTTGCTTAATTTTGACACATTACAGGATTACATGAAGTATCGAATGAATGAATGCCTATAGGCGTCTCGTTCTAAACGTAAACACTCTTCTACTGCGATAAGAGACATTGGCCTACAATATCAGCGCTTCTAAGTGGCACACGTGGCCTGAAGGGGACTGTCTTCAAAATTGGCGTGGCGCTCAACGTGTTAAACAGTTTCTAATTTCTTTCTGGATACGGTAATTGTTTTTACATAAAATCGAAAATCATTTTGAGCGTAAGGTGCTGTCAAATATTTAGATCAAACAGTTGTTTTAATGCTTGTTTTCGTTTTAAATTATATTATTATAATTATCATTGAAAATCATAAGTCTTCTTTACAATTTATTAGATTTAATTAATCGGCATTGAAAATTATCAGCAAATCTGCGGGTTATCAAAAGCGTGGAGTACTACAGTTTGTTTTTTTTTTTGTTGTGATTTATTATTTGTTCGTGCTGAAAGTTCTGAATTAATGCGAATACTTAATATAATTGGGCGAATCGATTACTCGAGTGAAGAGTTTATGAAATTTCTCTAATCAAGCCATAGCTCTGGGTCCATTAGCTTTACATAATTTATGGATAAATCCATGGCCCTTTTAGGATGATTGGACTTACGCCGGATTACCGTCTTGTATAACATTACGTGCTTGAGCGAATGTTAGAGTGTTAAGGATGAGGTTAAACGCAGTCTTGATTTGCGTAAATTATCAATAGTGTTAATATTTTAGACAAATAAATGTTTAATCAAAAAGGAAAACCGTAGAATTGTGTTGATAAAAACGTCTTGTTAATTCTTCTTAGAGATTGTACTTTGTTATAGATTTAAGATATGATATTAGAAACACTTATATATCTTACAAGTGTCAAAGTAACTTTTTGGCCTTCAACATTTGAGATAAAAAATATGATTTTTATGAAATTTCTAGATAATTATCGACTCTATAATTGGAAAAACTTTTATCTTGCATATAGCGGGTGTTTCACTGAAGTGTCAAAGTAACTTTTCGACCCTAAACATTTAAGATAGAGAAATATGATTTTTATGAAAGTTCTAGATAATTACCGACTCTATAAACGGAAAAACTTTTTGGCCTTAAACATTTATGATAGAAAAAATATATTTTTTATTACAGTTCTCAATAATTATCGACTCTGTAATCGAAAAATATTTTTATGTATACAGGATGCTCCACAACGGAGGAAAAACATAAACTAAATTTAACCGTTTCTAAGTTGTTATTCTGGTTTATAGAGCAAAAGCAAGCAATATTTGAACAGTCACAGAAACATAATAAGTTGATATTTTAAAATTATCGAAGCGGTTTTTTAATAATAGAAATGTTACGAGGGCAATCCAGATAGTGACAGAAGTTTTGGCCTGGCGCGGCAGTTGGCGACACTGGCACCACCATCTTGGCTACAGAATGTTTCTACACCTAGTACGCAACCAGCCGTGGTGACTACAGCATCGTGCATATTGTACTTTTTATACAGTGGCGTTTTAAAATGAGCGCTGCAATTGAAAATCCCGCCAGTTGTGAAGTGCGTGGTGTGATTAGGTTTTTGTTGGCGAAAAATTATAAACCGATTGAAATTTATCGCCAGATTTGTGACGTGTACGGCAACGGAACAATGAGTGAAAGCCGAGTGAGGCAGTGGTGCATTGACTTTAAAAATGGCCGAACCAATGTTGACGATGTTCGCAGTTGTAGGCCTAGTCTTGTAACTGATGAATTGTTGGTGAAAATGATTTATGTAAATTATAAATAAGATCGGTCCCAGAATCGAGCCCTGTGGCACACCATGGTTTATAGTTTTAAAACTTGATGAAATATTACCAATGGATACAGATTGTTCTCTACCTTCTAGATACGACTTAAAAAACTGAAATGGTACTCCTCTTATATTAATCTGTAATAGCACGCAGTGGCGGCTCGTGGAAAATGTTGATGGTAGAGCCACTTATACAATATATCCCGCCGCCCCCTTCCTTTTTTGAAGAAAGAAAGAAAGAAAGAACGATTTCCTGGACCAAGTAACTGGCGAAAAAGTATTAATTAAATATGCTTGCCGAGATTGAAACTACAAGTAGCGCCATGGCTCCTTGGCTCTATATAACGAGCCGCCCATGCTTCGACAGCAACATATACTACTTTTGACAGCTGAAAATACAATTTTTGACAGTTCATAATGTCGAAAAAAATTATTTTTATTAGCTGAAAAATACTGTTTTTGGCAGCTGAAACATAGCATATTTGGTAGCTGAAGAATACCATTTTCTACAACTGTAAAATACAACTTGAGACAGCTGAAATATACTATTTTCGACAGCTGGGGATTACCATTCTTGAAAGCCGAAAAATACCATTCCCCACAACCGACACATACCGTTATTAGCAGCTAAAAAATACAACTTTTGACAACAAAAACAAAATCAATTTTTGATAATAAAATAAAGAAGTTTTGACAACTGAAAAATGCCATTTTCGACGGTTAAAAAATGTCAAAAATGCTGCTTTTGATAGCTGAAAAATACCATTTATATAGGTGAGAAATGCCATTTTTGGCAGCTGAAAAATATCATTATTGACAGCTGAAAAATTATATTTTTGACAGCTAAATAATACAATTCTTAATAGCTGAAAAATACCATGCTTGATAACGGCAACACTCTATTATTGACTGTATATAACTATTAATGTTAGCTATAAAATAGAATTTTTAAAAGCTGAAAAATGCCATTTTTTGACAATTAAAAAAATGTCGAAAAATGCTGCTCTTGATAGCTGAAAAATACCATTTTTATAGGTGAGAAATACCATTGTTGACAGCTGAAAAATATCATTTTTGACAGCTGATAAATATAATTTTTGACATCTCAAAAATATAATTTTTGACAGCTGAAAAATACCATTTTGACAGCTGAAAAATATCATTTTTAACAGCTGAAAAATATCATTTTTGACAGTTGAATACTACACTTCTTGACAGCTAAAAAATGCCATTTTTAATAGCTGAAACATACTATTTTTAACATCTGCAACACACCATTATTAACAACTGTATCATACCATTATTGTCAGCTATAAAATACAATTTTTAAAAGCTGAAAAATCGTCATTTTTAACAATTAAAAAGTGTCAAAAAATGTTGCTTTTGATAGCTGAAAAATACCATTTTTATGGATTGGTAATACCATTGTTGACAGCTGAAAAATATAATTTTTGACAGCTGACAAATATTATTTTTGACGGCAGAAAAATATAATTTTTGACAGCTGAAAAATATAATTTTTGACAGCTGAAAAATATCATTTTTGACAGCTGAAAAATATCATTTTTGACAATTAAAAAAATGTCGAAAAATGCTGCTCTTGATAGCTGAAAAATACCATTTTTATAGGTGAGAAATACCATTGTTGACAGCTGGAAAATATCATTTTTGACAACTGATAAATATAATTTTTGAAATCTAAAAAATATAATTTTTGACAGCTGAAAAATACCATTTTGACAGCTGAAAAATATCATTTTTAACAGCTGAAAAATATCATTTTTGACAGTTGAATACTACATTTCTTGACAGCTGAAAAATGCCATTTTTAACAGCTGAAACATACTATTTTTAACAACTGCAACACACCATTATTAACAACTGTATCATACCATTATTGTCAGCTATAAAATACAATTTTTAAAAGCTTAAAAATGTCATTTTTAACAATTAAAAAGTGTCGAAAAATGTTGCTTTTGATAGCTGAAAAATACCATTTTTATAGGTTGGTAATACCATTGTTGACAGCTGAAAAATATAATTTTTGACAGCTGACAAATATTTTTTTTGACAGCAGAAAAATATCATTTTTGACAGCTGAAAAATATCATTTTTGACGGCTGAAAAATATCATTTTTGACAGCTGAAAAATATCATTTTTGATAGCTGAAAAATATCATTTTTGACAGCTGAGAAATATCATTTTTGACAGTTGAATAATACACTTCTTAACAGCTGCAAAATGCCGTTTTTAACAGCTGAAACATACTATTCTTAACAACTGCAACAAACCATTATTGACAACTGTAACATACCATTATTGTCAGCTAAAAGACAAAATTTTGACAATAAAAAAATGACCAAAAATGCTGCCTTTGATAGCTGAAAATACCATTTTTATAGGTGAGAAATACCTTTTTTAACAACTGAAAAATAACATTTTTAACAACTGAAGAATATATCATTTTCGACAGTTGAATAATATAATTCTTGATAACTGCAACAAACCTTTATTGACAACTGTAACATTCCATTATTGTCAGCTAGAAAATACAATTTTCGACAACACAAAAAATACAATTTTTGACAGCTGTAGAATCGTCAAAAATGTCAAAAAAATGCTACTTTTAACAGCTGAACAATACCATTTTTATAGATAAGAAATTCTTTTTTGACAGCTGAATAGTACCATTTTTGACAACTAAAAAATATTAGTTTTAACAGTTGAATAATACTCTTCTCAACAGCTGAAAAATACCATTATTGACAACTGCAATAAACCATTATTAACAACCGTAACAAGCCATTATTGTTAGCTAAAAAATACAAGTTTTGACAGCTAAAATAATGCCATTTTTGACAGTTAAGGAAAATGTCGAAAAATGCTGCTTTTGATAGCTGAAAACTACCATTTTCAATAGCTGAAAAATACTACAACAACTGCAACAAACCATTATTGACAACTGTAACATATCATTATTGCTTGCTAAAAATCCAATTTTTACTACTTTGACAATAAAAAAAAATTTGACAGCTGAAAAATAACATTTTAATAGGTGAGAAATACCTTTTTTGATATTAAAAAAACATTTTCGACAACTGAAAAATATCATTTTTTTACATTTGAATAATAAACTTCTTAACAGCTGAAAAATTCCACTCTTGACAATTACAACAAACCATTATTGGCAACTGTAATAAACCATTATTGTCAGCTAAGAAATATAATTTTTGACAACAAAAAGTACTACTTTTAAGACCTGAAAAATGCCATTTTTTGATAGTTGAAAAATATCATTTTGATAGGTGAGAAATGCCTTTTTTGACAGCTGACAAATGATGTTTTTCGATAACTGAAAAATATAATTTTCGACAGTTGAATTAATACATTTCTTAACAGCTGAAAACTACAATTTTTAATAACCGAAACATACCATTCTTGACAACTGCAATAAACCATTATTGACAATTGCAATACACTATTATTGTCCTTTTTTTATCTTATCGTTATTTATCTTCCTAGACCAAAGTAATTGCCGAAAAAGTGTTTTAATGATTAATTCAAAATTCTTGCTGAGCTTGAAAGTACAGGTAGTGCCATGGCTCCTTGGCTCTATATAACGAGCCGCCCCTGAGCACGTATGCAGCGGCTATATCTTCGCTAGACGAGGACGACATTTTGTTCACGACTACCGAAACAGTTGATTTCAGTAAGAACACAACAGCAACTCAACTAAAGTTGCGGTCACATGCAGTTGCGTCGCCGTTGTTAGTTGCTTTTGGTGAGAACACGGTTTACCTTCAAAATGTATATAATACAAATTAGTTTTTTCACATTGTTTATTTTTTATTTCAAAACGTCTTGCCCTCGTACATTTTTAGATGATTGGGTTTGTTTAAGAAATTAAATGCTATTTCTTTGAAATAAGAAGAATACATATAAAGAAACTTTTTTTTAATGGAACACCCAGTATATTTTAATAGAAATTTAAAGTCCCTTTTTAGTTATGATTAATGCGTTTATAAACTCATAGCGTAATCGATACCGACAAGGAGTTTACTTGTAGCTTCCATGCAGACCTAAACTTGGCAATAGAATGAAAGTATATCAACAAGTAAAATTTCCTCGAATCTAACACTCGCCATGTAAATGATATATTAAACGTCAACTCGCACCCTTCACGAAGAAGACACCTCATCTTTGTACTTAATATTAACTTGTCTCTTATATGGATGTTACTCTATTTGTAAACACATGCAAACTCCAACATTATTAAATACAAAGTGATCGATGATTTCAAGTGTGCGGTAATTCTTGCGGCGCGCTGAAGATTAATTTCAAGCGTCATGTGGGAAACAGGTTGATAATTGTGTTGGTTCTGTTATTGAAACTTGACGAATTGTCTAGTCTGGAGATATATTGTCTATGCCTGCTGGTAAGTCCAATTTGTGCCCCGCGTTTCTCCGTGGAATTTGAGGAAACGCCGAACTAATAACTAATTCAGACAGTTTCTGCTTGTTTATAAGTAGAAAGTACTTGAATTTCCGAGCTCGTTAATGGACATAATTTCTGGAAACTTGTAAGTGTTATATAACTTAAATGTAGAGAAATTCGTTAGTACTTAAAGGTATATTTAATGGAAATGCCGATGCCACGTTCTCTAAATCGTAAAACGTAAGTTGCTCAATACAAGATTATTATTATTTGTTGAATTTGGTCAAACATTTTTAATATTCAGGGTAGTTTCTTCTGCACCATACCTAGACTATGATATAAAAATCTAAACTAGTCGAAATAAAAAGTATAAAAAATTGTGATATCAACCAAGTGCCTCATTTTAACAACCCTAAAGATTTCATAATAAAAACACTTTTACTTTGTTGGTATAATACAAATTTGTTTTGTTGACTATAGTTTCGGCAACTCAACTAACCATTATCAAAACAAGTAACCTAAAGATTTTTATTACCGATTTTTTATGCTTAAGCGTATGCGTGTGACAGTTTATACTAAGTCACTTGTTATCATCTGTCAGAATTCATGCATTCAATTTAGAAAGAATGAAATCCCTAGCAAAAAAACGCGATTGTAAATTGGTTGGTTGGTTGTTGGAATGACCAGATTCGTGCATTCAAAAACAAATAAAATCGCCGCTAAAAATACGCGAATGGAAATTAATTGCTTGGATATTGAAATTACCAGAAAATTTTATTCGCCAATGTACGCAGAACTTTGCAGATAACTTATTGATTTATTGATATAGATTATTGTATGTATGAAACTACCCTCGGCGTTAATTAATTACGAGGTAATATGAAATTGGTGCTTCGAGTGCAAACAATGTTAGTCCGTTCAATGGATGCGGGCTAATAAATTGTGCTGTTTTATACGTGGGCTGTTGGTGCTTATGCGCCTTCGTTCTAACAGAAAGTAACGCGGGTTCGATATATATCTGAGGCCGTAATGTAGAAAATTAATGTCTGTTTCATAACATTTCCAGCGGAAATATGTAGGGTGCGACCCGACCGATTCTGTTTCTAATTTACGGTTGCATTAACCCTTTTACCATTAAATATGTATGTTTGTGTATTTTTTTTTACTTTATCCGTTACGAAGCATGGAAAAGTAATGTGATCGTGAAAAATTTCTTTTTAGCGGAAATATCTGATTTCAGGTCCCTAGAGGCGATTTCGACAATTTTTGGAAAAAAAAAATTGTATTAAAATGTTTCTCTAAATATGAAAAACTATTAATGTTTTGTTCTTCGTTATAAATTCTACTCTGCTCCCAGTGGGGTATTTGCTTTTATGTACATTTTAAAAGCTATTAGTGGTTAGTTATACAGGGTGTCCCAACAGTCTGGCATCGGAATATTGTGCCTACACTAAGAGCTGCAAGAAAAATCTGTTGATGGATTATCATATTGTAAAATCTATCAAGAGATAATGCATTTTTAAATTCCCATAAAAACAATTGATGCATCCCAACAGGAAACAAAGCCACAACGCTCAAAACTTGACAAGTAAGAGACGAAAAATGAATTCAAAGATTAGAAAAATTGTGCAAATTTAATCACTCAAAAAATTTGCTACAAAAAATTGTAAAATCTATCTAGAAACATGCATTTTTAAATTCCCATAAAACAATTGAAGCATCCCAACTGTAAACAGAGCCACGACGCTCAAAACTTGACATGTAAGAGACGAAAAATGCATTCAAAGATTTAAAAAATTGTGCATATTTAATCACTCAAAAAATTTGCTCCAAAAAATTGTAAAATCTATCTAGAAACATGCATTTTTAAATTCCCATAAAAACAATTGATGCATCCTAACAGGAAACAAAGCGACAACGCTCAAAACTTGACATATAAGTGACGAAAAATGCATTAAAAAATTAGACAAATTGTGCAAATTTAATCACTCTAAGAATATACTCCAACATTTCAAAATCCGTCGAGAGATCATGTATTTTTAAACCCCCATAAAAAACAATTGAAGCATCCCAACTGTAAACAAAGCTACAAAGCTCAAAACTTGACGTGTAAGAGACGAAAAATGCATTTAACGATTAAAAAAATTGTGCAAATTTGCTCCAAAATTGCAAAATACATCCAGAGATAATTTACTTTTAAATTCCTATAAAAACAATTGATGCATCATCATGTCTGAATGCATGTTCTAAAACTATTTTTTTTTATATAGAGGGGTTCCATTTTTAAGTTACGCACCGAAGTTTTATTTTTTTCTAATGGAACTCTCAGTATTTTATTCAATATTTAGACAGATCGCTTCAAAAGTAACAAATTCATGAGATACTGGGATGTTAAAATGATCAATTGTTTAGTTATTTACTCTTTTATATGAAAACAGACCCAACGTTAAAGAGTCACATCTTCGCCATTCTGAAAGAATCAATTTCTTTTACTTGATTAGAAAATATTCTAGTACTTCAGCTTTTAATGGGTTGTCATTTTGTAGCAATGTTGTGGACAATTTATACAGAGTGATAAAAAAATGTTCTCAATTTTTTTTAAATAGAACACCCTGTATATTATTATAACATTAAATTCGTCTTTTTACAAGCTTTTCTTTAACCCTTAACGGGCACACTTCGATATAATAACGTAACGGGCACTGTGGGTCTAATGGACCCGGATAACTTTGAAGCTTCGTATCTTCGTCATTATTGAAATTGAAGGTTAGAAAAAAATTACACAACAACTTAAGATATATTTAAATTCAGGTTAATGGATATGGTAGAAACTTAACAATTTTTTAGTGTCTAGAAACAATATTGAACAATTTTTAAAGAAAATTTTGAAAAATGTGCGTTTTCTTAGTAAAAATTAAATTTAAAAAAAACGTTTTGATATTTTTGGCTAAAAATTTCTGGTCATCCTGCTGAAATATGGCACAAATAAAAAAATTTAAGGTCTTCGCTGCAAAAACTATATTTATTTTTAAGTTTGAAATGAGGCAAGCATAGAATTTTTTTTAGTTTTCAGAGGGAATCATAGCAATAAATATTTTTTCTTAGAAAACAAATGAGGAAATATGGTATTTGATAGCAACATCGGAATCATCCCTTGAATCTGATCCTCGATAGCGGGGAATATCGTCCTGAAGAAGTTGTTGAGTGATATTTTGACGCAACCGCAAATTATAGGCCATCGTTCGAAAAATTCCATATGGTAAAAAAAGAACACAATTTACGTATATTAAATTATTTAATTGCTTGATAAATGTTTTACTTACATTTTTATTCACCAAAATACGAAAAAACGTGTGCGTTCGAATCTATCGGACCCACAATGCCCGTTAAGGGTTAATAATTGTAATGAGTTTACTCAAAAAAATAAAACACATTAACTTTAATCCTAAACCCATATAAAATTGGTATTAAATGTCAGCTCATAAAAAAATAATTCAAAATTATAAAAATATACAGGGTGTTCCACTTGAAAAAAATGAAAAAAAGTATATTTTTCGTTTTGGACCACTCTGTATAAATAGATCGCTACAAAATGACAACTCACATTAAAAGCTGAAGTAATGGAAAATTTCCTAACTGAATTAAAAAAATGAGATTTTTTCTAATGGTGTTGGTGCGACTTTTTAAAGTTGGGTCTATTTTCGTATAAAAGAATAAATAACTAAACAATTGATGATCGAAATATCTTACTACCTTAAATAAATTGTTTTTTCGCTACCTACTGTAGGTAGTTGTAGTAGGCAACCCATGTTACGGGACGTTGCCACAGATGACACGAGGTGTCGCAGGGACACTGTGCAGCAGTCGAGGCTGATTGGAAATCAGATTCCCTTTGAGAGCGTAGGTTCGAATCTTACCGACTGCGCCATGTGGTGACTTGATTTATACCATTTTTAGTTTTATTTACTTTATTAACACAGGACGTTGTAGGCAACTGCTGCACAGTGTCTCTGTGATACCTCGTGTCATCTGTGGCAACTTCCCGTAACATGGGTTGCCTACTACAACTACCTACACCGACAACGTAAATAAGCATTGCATTCATCGTTACAGGTATCGTAAGTGGCTGATAACGTTTCGTGGTGTTTGTTGTCCTTGACGACGAAACTTAATTTTTTTACTTACGGACCTAGGATAATAAGAAAATAAGACACGCAACGTTCCAGCATATAGGCGAGCAACACATTTTCGTTTATAGCGTCGGCATCCTTTTTACATAACCACTGCTTAAAAGCATCGTATACGTACTCATACCTCTTTTTCGATTTTGTCGGCAACAGGTTCTAACAGGCAGTATTCGCAGCTTCGTTAATATCCATGCCCGCAGAAAGTTTCACCGGATTGACACAAACAAAGTTCGACCTGTGTTTGTTTGTTTTCTCGATTGCTGGGTTACGCATAGGTGACTATAAAAATGTTGATCCCAAATGTTACAAGCCGAATTTTAAAATATTTTCTGATCTTTTTTTAAGTTTTATATTTCTGGTAGCGGAAAAAAATAATAAGCAACACGGAACGTAATGACAATTAACATTTTCGGTGTCCAATGGCAACCCAGCAACCGATAAAAGAATGTCGAATTTTGTTTGTTTGTGTCGATCTAGTGAAACTTTCTACTGTTGCGTTTCTGTTATTTTATTATTTTCCTAGGTCCGTCGTCAAGGATAATAAACACCACGAATATTATCAGCCACTTACGGTACCTGTAACCATGGATGCAATGCGTATTTACATTGTCGGTAGCGGAAAAACAATATTAGTTACTTGTATTTGTTCTTCAAGGTATTTCAAATATGTTTCCAATGTCTGTTTACAATACGTTTAAAAACTTTGGAAACAAAAATCAAAAATTATATAATAATTTCAAACCACGGAACTACCTTCCTTCCTTTGATAAACTTTCGCACATTAATAACATAAATCAAGGTGTGTATTCGACATTTTGGGCCTTACACGTTGTATCGAATGACCAAAGTGTCATATCGGCGTGCATTCAGAATTTGGGCCATCCTAATGGGTCGGTGAAAGTACACTTTGCCGAATGACCAAACTGACCAATCGCATTCGGCTCCGACGCTTTGTTTTCGAACGATGATGATAGCGGATTCTTAACGAGATGGCGCAGTGTTACAGAATAAAAAAAAATTGGCAAACATTTTGCAACTTATTAAAGTGGTACAAATTAAGCTCGTGATTACAGGAAAAATAATTTTTAAAATCCTACTAACAAATTGGGGTGGTTTTTAGGGGATGGAAATAGAAATTTCCAAATCAATTCTGAAACTTATGAAACTGGTTCAAATTAATTTCGTTAATACAGGCAAAATAGTAGTTACATTCTGAAATTTCATATTCATATAGAATTCGATCCAGTGTTGTAAAATTAAAATTTGGTATATTATCTAAGGTTTCACTGCACTGCACCGATGTTACTGTGGATGAATTTGATGGTTTTGAAGTTTGAGGTATAACTTCACCTAATATTTTATTGGTAATATTGATTCTGCTAGTTATCGAATTATCTATATAACTTTCTGCTACCTCCGTGGATTTCCATCCACCATGTCTTTTTAACGTGGTTATATCAGCACCTGCATCCGCCAACATTGTTGCAGACGAGCATCTAAAACAATGTCCCGTGAATTGTTCAGGGTTTTGTAGCTTTAGGAATATTGCTACTTGTTTGGGCATACTGCCAAATGTATTTATTCCGATAACTTGCTTAGTGCAACGTCCTTTTTGAAAATTTATGAAGAAATTATTATGATTTATACTTGCTGGCCGCAGTGCCCAATACTTTTTAAAAATTGCGCAAAAATGTCCTGTTATTGTGAACTTCCGTTTCAGTTTTGTTTTTGTATCCGGAACTCTTATTACAATTGCTGCTCCTAAATCTTGAATGTGATCTGTCTTCATTTGCCAAAGTTCGTGTTTACGACATGCACCCATAATCCCTACTATTAAAGCAACCTAAAATAAATATACGTAACTACAGATATTTTTTTATCAAATTCATTGTCTTACCTTTGTTACAAGATATATGTCATCTGGTGCTTCATTGATGATTTTTTTTGATTTCTTCTCCGCTTGAAGTTTTAGATTTTTTAGCTTGAAAACCATCAGATTTTCTTTTTAGAAAAATTCGCAGTTTGGCATAATTTGCCGAGTCAATACTGTGTTTTATGTTAATGGTGGATCGGAGCATAGAATAAATCTTCCACAAAGTGGAGGATTTCATTTTATTTGAGAGTTCACTGAAATAGGCCACCATAACATTTTCGGAACATGAATTTACGCAATTGATTTTTCTCCAATCCATAAATTGATGATAGCACTGTTCGTACACATGTTTTGACTTTTGAGGTAATAAATTACCTATTGTAGCTGTAGCTGCCTCTGTTATTTCTGGAGGGATACAGCTTTTGGTAAAATTTCGTACACCGGAAGTGGGTGTTTACCTTAACCGTTTTTTGTTTTTTGCCAATATTTTCTTAAATATGAAAAATATCACAAAAATATTTAAACAAGCATCGAAGACAACAAATAAATGAACATCTTTTGCTTGAAAATATTTTTCATAAAATCATTGTTATTCGAGAAAAAAAATTTTATTTTTTTTTAATTTTTGGTTTATAATTATGAAACGATAATAGTTACAGCAAATTTATGTGAATAATAATTGTAGAGAATGCCAAAATGAACAACTTCGAAAGAATAAGTTTTTTTTGAAATCTCGTCAGTTTTTGAGTAAACCGAGTTTTTGAATTTAAAGTATAATTTTCCATCTTCCATGATTTTGACGTTTTAAACGTCAGTTTCATCCGAGTTTACGCAACGCTCGATGTACATTTAAAATATGATTTTCAATTGAAAATAAACCCATGAAAACGTAAATATAAAGTCGGAGAAAGTAACATGATGGCCACATCACCATTTTTTTCTTATTTGATTATAAAAATTATAAATCAAACAATAATAAAAGAATATTTTCGTTTATATCCAAGTTATAAAATAAAAATAACTGTTATTATAGCAATTATTGTTTACTAATGAGATACTGATGAGAAAGTTTTCTCAACAACCATACGATGGCGCTACCTGTGACATTCTATAACAAGAGTGAGAATATTCTCGAACAATGTTACAGACAGTTGTAATGAATCAAGGGGGGTCATACACATTTATTTTTTTGACATTAATAACGGAAATATTACGCGAACTAGAAAAAATCTCACGTCGCACTTTTCGAAATAATTAAAGGGTCCATCCGGTGTCCAGACGAGGTAAGGGTGCGCGCCACTCGAAGAAGGAATGTGGAGGGCCCCCGCGGGCGCACATACAGATCCGCGCGAGAACAATTAAGGGGTTTTTGTTTAGTCTACAGTTTAGAGTATCAATGTGAATCAAGGCCACGGGATATCGGGAAAATTCCTATTCTCACGATCAAATTGATCTGTGATCATCAAACTAAATAGTGGATCAGGCAGACGAGTAAAAGAAACCAGTAATGAGATGCTTCACTATTTCAAAACGATATAAAAGGGCCCGAATCACAGCAAACGTGGTCAGATGACCGCCACTAGTCTTCCCTGATTACTGGTACTGACTAAAGGTAATTACAAGATGAATTTGTTATTAAATTCAACCATAGACATGGGTTATCGACGAGGTCTCCGTTCGGATTCGTCCGCGACTGGCGATCTGACTGATCTCACATGAAGACATGACAAACTGACCAGTCCTCAAGGGATTGTGTTTTTTTTGGTTTTATTTTTTTTTGAGTTATAACAAATGTACTAGAATTGGCACTTAACACGGGTTCTGGTCACGATATTAAAATGCGTAAATGGTAACTAATCGTTTTAAATTGAGAATTGTCAAAACTCATGATAAACAATTTCGGTGCATTTTTGATTTGAATAAACTACTCATTCGTTAAACTCATACCTGTTGTTTCATTGATTTATATGATAATGTCACACCTTTAATTCCTGTCCCTAAGAGATCCTAAAAGTACTTAATCGATTGCAAGCTGAAGTAAGTAAGTGAAACAGACCGTCAATAAAGAAAAAAGTATAGCACAGATAATGCACATTAACACCCGTAACGAACTTGTTAAATAATTAAGGGTTACTACACACACACAACGTAAAACAATACAAATTGCAAATTTGTATGATACCGGGGTTCGAACCATTACACAGTCAACGTTCTATAATTGAAAATGAATCAATAAAATTGCTATTCCATAATAGTCGTAGAAAAAATTTATTATCTCCTTTATTTATCTTTATTCACAATATTTTCATCTTCTTTTCGGCACACTACATATTTTTAAATTGAAAGCCATTACTTTTTTTTTCTTAGGCTTGTGATGGAAAGCGTCTCCATGTTCCTACAATTTATCCTCATATTTTATTTATAAACATTTACAAAACTATAGTATATTTTAGCTCGATATAACTGAACTTAAAAACCGGTAAGGAGAGATGTCTTAAAAGTTTTTTTACGGGTTTGAAAGTAATAATGATTTGGGCCACCTAGCGGCGTAGAGTGTGTTAAAAAAAGATGCATGGCGGAGGCCCCATGGAATCAGCTTCGTTGTTTTAACCTGAACGTTTTAATTTCAACGAAGAAGCGGAAATTCAAGGCCACATTAGCGTATCTGCGCGTGTATGGGTGGAATCTAGCCTCGTCGATCAGTTCATCATATGAACGACAGTGTTGATTTTAAAAGAGGGGAATATAAAATGCATTCGTGTAACGTGAATTAAAGGGTGGACCATCGCAAGGAATCTTTTTAAAATCTTTTAAAAACACAAACGGCTTTCATGATCTTGCATTTATTTTGTAGCCAATAGTATCCGGTTATACCTGGAATATGACATCAGTCTAATGGCTGCCACGGCTGGCCTTACAATAGTCCATTCTCTCGACCCCATTTTTCAGAACTTTTTCCAACGTCTGCGGCTCTATCTCAGCAATGGCATTTTGGATATTGACTTTAAAATCGTCAATTGTTGCTGGATCGTTGGCATAACAACGTTCTTTAACGGCATCCCAGAGATAAAAATCCATGGGCGTCAAATCGCAGCTCCTTGCTGGCCAATTCACATCTCCACGACACGATTTTCGAACTTAAAAAGTTTGCTATCATGGTCCTATAGCGGTTTCCGTTGACCGTTTCGCCAGATTCAAAGAAAAATGGGCCGATGATGTCGCCGGCCCATAATCCGCACCATATAGTCACTCGTTCGGGATGCATTGGCTGCTCAACGATCACGTGTGGGTATTCCGATGCCCAAATCCTGAAGTTTTGCTTGTTTACATAGCCCCCCAGGTGAAAATGAGCTTCATCGGAAAAAATAATTTTTCGCAAAATTCACCATCGGCTTCCAGCTGCTCAAAGGCCCAATCAACGAAGTTGTATCGAAGTGGATGGTCAATTCTCTTCAACTGCTGTGTTATTTGGACCTTATAGGCCAGTGGTCGGCAAACTTATTAGCCAAAGAGCCAAATATGAACATTACAACAATTAAAAAAATGGGAGCCAAATCTGCATGTTAAGTAAACTTTTATTACACTAAATAAGTAGTACACTAAATGAAACTAAATTTCATACTTAATAAATATTTACAATGTACTTGCATCTCCTTGGAAAGTTTGAGTAAGTCAGGTTTGTATGTTGTTGTTTTTAATTTTAGGCAAGATTCCAAGTTCTCATCAATAAGACGACTTCTCAGTTTACTCTTGATAATGTTCATGCTTAAAAAAGATTGTTCGCATATATATGTAGAACCGAAAAGGGAAAGAACAGCAAACGCCAGCTTTTTCAGCTGATCGTAAGAGCAGGGGCGGCTCGTTATATAGAGCCAAGGAACCATGGCACTACCTATAGTTTCAAGCTCAGCAAGAATTTTTAATTAATTCTTAAAATTATTTTTGTTTTCCATGTGTATTGTTTGATGTCGAAGAATGGTGTTACAGTCTGGGGCAAAATGTAAACGCGCGATAAGTACTCATAAATCATATTTTCAGCTTGTTTGAAATTATGATCCTTTACTTTAGAACTCAAAATAATCTTGGACTATGAAGATTAATCGTTCTTTCTTTCTTTAAAAAAAAAAGAGGCGAGGGCCTGCCCATATTGTAAAAGTACCATCAACATGTTCCACGAGCCGCTACTGAGAGTCACACTAACCAAGTGAATTGTTTTATTTGAATTATTCAAAATGTATCTACTGAATCTAAAGTTGTCGAAACTGCCGACACAAAAGGTGAAACAATAAAGTTAATGGTTTTATTTGAATTCTTTTTCAAATTAGTTTCACTTTTTTGGACAATTAAAGCGAAAATTAAAGAAAAATATTTTCCTATTAAAAAATAAATTGGGAAATGATTTTGAACAATAGAGTGATTTTTAGGACTAATTTAAACCATTTTCTTTCTACAATATTCTGCACATTTTATTATTAAGCCTGTATTTTCTATTTGTTTTTTTGACTAAATTTTGGATCATTTGGCCTAAATATTCTTTATTTTGACCTAAATTTTCGATTTCATTGTCAAAATTTTTGACTATTTAGTCCGCATTTTTTATTTTTGGTTTTTTAAATGTTGATCCGTATTTTTGATATTTTTGGTCAAAATATTATAACTTTTAGCCTAAATATCCTTTATTTTGACCTTTTGCGATTTAATTGTTTACATTTTCGACATTTTGATTTTCCCGCCGAATTTTTAATTTTTAGACTTTAAACCGGTATTTTCAATTTTTGATCTGTCGACCTAAATATTCTTTATTGTGGCATAAATTTTCGGTTTAATTATTAACATTTTTGATTTTTTGGTCGGCATTTTTGATTTTTCGGGCCGAAAATTTAATTCTAGTTCCAAATTTTTGATTTGATATTGGTTAAAATATCTATAACCTGAATTATTAATTTATAGGCGAATTTCTTTTAATTTTTTCCGGTATTTTCGAGATTTGTTTGTTGAAATTTTCGATTTTTTAGTCTGCATTTATTATCTTCAGGCCCGGGTTTTCGATATACTGTCTAAATGTTCGACTTTCTGGCCAACATTGCAGATATTTATTATTTTTTTTAAATCTTTCGACCTAAATTTTTCTTTACTTTGACCCAACTTTTCGATTTTATTGTTCAAATTTTCGATTCTTTTGGCCCCCATTTTTGATTTTTTGTTTAGTCTGCATTTATTATCTTTAGGTCCGAGTTTTCCATGTTTTGTCTAAATTTTCGACGTTTTGATCAACATTGTGGATTTTTTTATTTATTTGTCTGTTAAAATTTTTCTTTCCTTGGTCCACTATTTTTATTTTTAGGCCAGAATTTTAGATATTTGGTCTGAATTTTTTAACGTAGGTATATATTTCTTTGATTTTTGGTATATTTTGTATCCTATATTTTACATTTTTTAACTTGGATTATTGATTTTATTTCGTGAATTTTTTTATTTTTTACTCTTATTTTCGAATTTCTGATCAGAAACTTATTTTTTGCGGCTGAAAGTGGCAAATTATTTTGCTTCTGCCTAAGTTTTCGATTTTTGTCTGCTTTTTTTATTCTTGGATCAGGATATTTGATCCCTTGGCCCATATTTTAGATTTCTGTATTTCCGATTTTTTTAATTTATTTATTTATTATTAAACGGGTAATCCCAATAATATAAAATTAGAAACAAAAAAATAACATACAGATTAAATCAAATTGAAATCGCAAGAAAACAAATTAGCCATAAATTTTATCTTTTTTTTTTCTTTTCTTTATTTTGACCAAACGATTCGATTGGTTTGTAGAAATTTTCGTTTTTTTTGTCTGCATTTTTTATCTTTACACTCGTTTTCGATGTTTTGTCTAAATTTTCATCGTTTTACGCTATATTGTAGATTTTTTTATTTTTTAGTCTAAATATTTATTATTTTGACGATAAAATTCGATTGGTTTGTAGAAATTTTGTATTTTTGTCTGCATTTTTTATTTTTACGCCTGAGTTTTCGATGTTTTTTCTAAATTTTCACCTTTTTAGGCCCTATTTTAGGTTTTTACTTTTTTGGCCTGTTTTGTATTTTCGTTTATTTTGGTTTCAATATTTGGTCTTTTGGTCCAAATTTTCTTTATTTCGACTTAAATTTTCGATTCGTTTGTTAAAAAATTTGATTTTTTGGTCTACCGCTTTGATTTTTGGATATAAATTTTAGATTTTCTTGCGATTTTTTTTTATTTTCATATATACAAACATCTTTATTCACAGAAATAACATTTAAATACATTATGTTAAAAACTTGAAATCCGCTTTCCGTTGTCTGTGAAAGGGCTGTCGATTTTTATTTTTGTTATTATTTTCGAATTTCTCGTTGGAACTTATTTTAAGCTAAAAATACTTATTTTTGTGGCTGAAAATGGCAAATTATTTTTCTTTTGCTTGTATTTTCAATTTTTTGGTTTACATTTTTATTTTCAAACCAGGTTTTTTTGCCGATATTTTAGATCTTCTTCCAAATTTTTGATTTTTTGGCCAAAATATTCGATAAATGGTTCTTTGTTTCTTAAAAAAAGGAGGGGGATATTTTATAAGTGGCTCTACCATCTACATGTTCTACGAGCCGCCACTGCGTAAGAGTCAGGAATACTATTCCAAGCTTTGAAAATGATCATCTCTTCCTTCTATAGGTCAATCAAAGCAGACCACTTGTGTTGTGTAAGATGTAATTTTTTTCTTACCAAGTTTTTTTTAATGAAAATATTATTGCGCCTTCCGTGGATATTTGTGCCAGAGCCGCACTTAAGGAGCCAAAGAGCCACATGCGGCTCTGGAGCCGCACTTTGCTGCCCACTGTTATAGGCGAATAAACCGATGTCTGCATGCAAAATACGCCTCATGGTAGTGCGACTAATGTTCAATTGCTGGGAGCGATGACGAGTCGATGTTTTTGGATTGGCTTGCACAATACGGGCTACAGCAGCAATATTCTCGGGTGTACGAACCGGATAAGCATGTGGAGCTTTAGTACGGTTTACCAGCATACTAGTTTCACGAACTTTGTGCACAAATTTCTTCAGAACACTTACATTTGGTGCATATTCGCGACCAAATTTTATACGCGCTGATTCTGCAATACACGAATTATATTCAAAGTAAATTTTTAACATTTGCCAACGTTCATCAAGCGTACAGCGTGCCATTTGTTAACCGGGTGTTTTATACTGAAGAACTGTCATACATCAGATGTCAAATATCATGAAAGTAAAAATAAAGTGGTAGTTTAAAAAGATTCCAAGAGATGGCCCACCCTTTATAAGTATAAAAAAATAAAATATTATAATACCTCTGAGTTTCGGAAGTAATTTATAAAAATACCGATATTCTTCTTACGAAACATACAGAGGAGGCTCGGTCTCCGCTGCCTCCTCAGAGGAGTCGCCACTGTTGAGAACAAAACCTCATTACATGGAGACCGTGACAGCACATTACAAGTCATTTTTAAGCATTCAGTGGTACTTTAGAACATTTTTAGTCCAATTTGATTGCGCAGAAACTTGTGGCGGCACGAGATCATAATACTTAATTCTGTATGTTTATTGTCTGCAATACACTTTTATATACCGACGACAGGATGGGAAAAGGACCACTACTGCATCAGTTTACGACGTACCTACTATCAACTTGGCAGTAGTAAACTAAACCGTTTATAAATAATTTAATATTTAATGCACGTCATGCTTCTGCAATTTGATGCACAGCATTTCTATATTAAAACTTCACATTTTAGAATTATTTCCCGAGAGCATTAAAGTATTCCAGTACAGCAAATAAAAGATTACTCAACCCTGTGCAGCTGTTAAGGGATACAAAACGCATTCGCGGTGCTTTTTTGCAGTAAACCGCGACACGGCGCAAATATTAATTACCATCTCACCGGGAAAAACAGACATGTTTAATTTCACGGATAAATCACCTTTGCCGGCTTCATACATGAAACCTAACATTTCCACCGGGAAAACAAAAATTACGCCGCTTGAAATGGTACGCGACCCGATAACCCCGGGCTAAATAAAAACAAGTCCTCGTGCAATAATTTAACTCGCTAAATAATGGCCCGGAATAGGGGAGGATTTGTTCGGCGAAGGATGATGTCAAATGGTAATTGTCCTGCGGGATGATATCGGATTTGGGGTAATTTGATTGTTTAATGCTTGTCTAAATGTGGAACGTGTAAAAAGAGGGGGAGGGAAGGCCGCAGAGACTAAAATTATCTTGGGATTTTATCCGTTGGACTGTAAAGCTCTGCCTTTTTTACCTTTAACCGGAGATTGCAGATGAAATTGCGTTTATATAATTTTGTATTTAATTTAAAATCGATTACTCGGCCGTTTTTACAGTTGGATTATATTTATTCGCGATGTACGCGTCCATCATTTTATATTTAATTGCATTTGCTGTTGGATTTAAATATTTTATTACTGATGTACGCTTCTGTGCAATAAAATTAAACACACAAAATATGTTATAGTTTAAAGCGGACTTCCTGGTTACGAAAATATTGAAATTTGTCAATTTTCTTAATGTCAAAATGCCACAATTCAAAAATTAGAATTATAACTATTAGCTTTTTAATAAAGGTGTTATGGTGTTTTATCATTTATTGAAAATATTGCAGACTAGAATTACACAACTAAAATATTGTAAAAAATACTCATAAGATTTCTGCTTAATTTTATTGCACAGAAATGTACATTCAATTTAATTTTCTTGCAATACCATAAAATAGTACATTATTATACAAGTTTAATAAGAGGGTATATTCTGGCACGAGTGGGATTGGAGCACGACTCGCGCTGCGAGGAGTGCTCTAATGTAACGAGTGCCCCACAATGCCTCTTATTAAACAAGTATACTATCCTATTTTTTCTGCTTTGGTTTTAGTTAAGGAATTATTTCTAAAATAAAATATATACTTAAATCTAGTGAGTTTTATCTTTTAACATTTGGCAGCACTAAAACATTTGATCCTTTCGAACGAATTTAATATTTGACATACGTATTTCTACGGCGATTTCAATAGTTAATTTTAAAACATATTAAATCAAGAATATTACTTACACACCTCTAAAAATAAGGGAGGTTGCCAAGAGTGCGATAAACAAACTATTTCCACGTAAGTTGTAACCAATTTAAGCTTATAAAATAATGCAACGCCTAAATGATAATCGAAATTTAAGGTTATGTTTACATTTGTTTCTCGTTCCTTGTGTCAGGCATCGATCGACGCTAATTAAAAATCCACGCCGAATTAATACACCGACTCAAGCGGCTCTTTTTCGCCGCGAATGAAACATGCATTATACTCTTGCTGTTTCTTCCGTGATATTCGCTTTGCAAACAAAGTGATAATACATATAATAAATTACAAGCTTTCCTCTGTGTATGTTGTGTTGCCTAAACGTCGTCACCGAGAGCCAAGTGAATTCATACGTCCGGCCATTGTCACCGAGTTCCTACATTTCCACGCGGATAAAAAGTGAACAATATGACGCCTCCGTTTTCTTTAACCTTAGTGGTACTGGTGGCGAACTCCCCAATATGCATTCGAACATATTCAGTGTGTAACGCATTGGACGGTTTCAATTATCCTATGAATGAACGGCAATTTTACATTTTGATGTCGACATATGTCACGTTTAAGTACTGCCAATCGCAACAACTAAAATGTTACCACAAATAGTTTAATAATGAGCAAAACTGTAAAATAAAAATCTCATTATTAAACTATTTTTGATACAACAAAAGGTCGATTGTTGAACCAAAGTAGAAAAAACTGATTTATACCGTTATAAACTTAACAACATCTGTATTGTAACTGTGCGGTATATTATTATAAAATCAACGCATACTTGACAAATTTTAACAATTCCTATTATTTTCTAATAACCTAAAAAGAACTTGTATTTGTGGCTTTAAAACATATTCAGGTAAGTTAATGAAAACGTTTCGTTGAGTACTTAATTAAACTGCATATTAAATTATCCATGTTTAGCAGTTAATCAATAACCGGCCTTACAACAGATACAAAATAATCACTAATTGAACGTCAAACACATACATACAAGCTGATTATAATTTAAAAATAGCACTAATCTCTCTTTTCTGGCGATTATCTCGGAATTTAGTGAAGAAGTATTTTCACATTTTTACTTTATCATAAAGTAGAGTAAATTTTGAGTAAATTGAGAAAGTCTCAAGTTAGTGGCATTTGTTTTAATATTTTTTAAATCGTTTGGACAAATTATAATTTAAAAATAGGACTAAACTCTCTTTACTGGCGATTATCTCTGAATTTAGTGAAGAAGTATTTCCACATTTTTACTTTATCATAAAGTAGAATAAATTTTGAGTAAATTGAGAAAGTCTCAAGTTAGTGGCATTTGTTTTAATATTTTTTAAATCGTTTGGACAAATTATAATTTAAAAATAGGACTAAACTCTCTTTACTGGCGATTATCTCTGAATTTAGTGAAGAAGTATTTCCACATTTTTACTTTATCATAAAGTAGAATAAATTTTAAGTAAATTGAGAAAGTCTCAAGTTAGTGGCATTTGTTTTTATATTTTTTAAATCGTTCGGAAAAATTATAATTTAAAAATAGGACTAAATTCTCTTTACTGGCGATTATCTCTGAATTTAGTGAAGAAGTATTTCCACATTTTTACTTTATCGTAAAGTAGAATCAATTTTGAGTAAATTGAGAAAGTCTCAAGTTAGTGGCATTTGTTTTAATATTTTTTAAATCGTTTGGACAAATTATAATTTTAAATAGGACTAAACTCTCTTTTCTGGCGATTATCTCGGAATTTAGTGAAGAAGTATTTTCATATTTTTACTTTATCATAAAGTAAAATGCATTTTGAGTAAATTGAGAAAGTCTCAAGTTAGTGGCATTTGTTTTTATATTTTTTTAAATCGTTTGGAAAAATTATAATTTAAAAATAGGACTAAACTCTCTTTTCTGGCGATTATCTCGGAATTTAGTGAAGAAGTATTTTCACATTCTTACTTCATCATAAAGTAGAATAAATTTGGAGTAAATTGAGAGTCTCAAGTTGGTGGCATTTGTTTTTATATTTTTTAAATCGTTTGGAAAAATTATAACTTAAAAATAGCAATAAACTCTCTTTTCGGACGATTATTTCGGAATTTAGTGAAGAAGTCTTTCCATGTTTTTACTTTATATTAAAGTAGAATTAATTTTGAGTAAATTTAGAAAGATCCGAATTTCTGGCATTTGTTTTTATATTTTTTAAATCGTTTGAAAAAATTATAACTTAAGAATAGCACTAAACTCTCTTTTCGGGCGATTATCTCGAAATTTAGTGAACAAGTATTTCCATGTTTTTACTTAATATTAAAGTAAAATTAATTTTGAGTAAATTTAGAAATTTTTAAGTTTGTGGCAGTTGTTTTTATATTTTTAAATTTGTTTGGAAAGTTTATAACTCAAAAATAGCACTAAACTCTCTGTTTGGACGATTATCTCGGAATTTAGTGAAGAAGTATTGGAATTTAGTGAAGAAGTATCGGAATTTAGTGAAGAAGCTTTTACTTAATATTAAAGTAGAAACGCAGAGTCTAAGAGAACAGTAATCACGCGACATTTTTGTTTTTAAATAATTATTTACGAACTTGTAAACATTGCCGCTTTGTGTAATGCATTAGTTACTTTAAATCGAAGTTGCAAATTGATCCTTAAGTACAACGATGCGAATATAAAATCGTCAACGTTGTTTTGTCACATTTGAAGATGGATATTAAGAATAATAATTAAGTGCTTTCAAATTAGACAAAAAATGCACGCATTATTGGAAAAGTCGAAAGACCTATATCCATCGGAAATTTTCCGCTCTACAACTTTAATTATAATTTTTCCAGAAGATGCATGGTTTTGCGTGAAAATCCAAAAAATCAGCAGAAGGTCACAATTTGCGAAATTTTTCAACACTCTTCAACACTTCGGGAAATCCAAATGACCAATATCAGTCCGACATTTTTTGGTCTACAACTTTGATTTCTTGTAATTTTTCACCAAAATGCATAGTTTTGGCGCCAAGTGCAAAAAAAATGAAATTATATTATGTACTTTATTTTCCGCGCCTTCTAGCGGAAAAACAGGAAATTATAGAAAAATTCAAATGACCGATATCGATTGGGAATTTTTCGCTCTACAACTTTGGTTTCTTATAATTTTTCCAGAAAATGCATGGTTTTGGATGAAAATCGAAAAAATCAGCAGAAGGTCACAATTTGCGAAATTTTTCAGCGCTCTTTAGCGGAAAATTCGCTCACTTCGGGAAATCCAAATGGCCAATATCAATTCGACATTTTTTGCTCTACAACTTTGATCTCTAGTAATTTTTCACCAAAATGCATAGTTTTGGCTCTAAGTGCAAAAAAAAATGAAATCAAATATATACACTTTATTTTCCGCGCCCTCTAGCGGAAAAACGGGAAATTATAGAAAAATTCAAATGACCGATATCGATTAGGAATTTTCCGCTATACAACTTTGGTTTCTTATAATTTTTTCAGAAGATGCATGGTTTTGGCTGAAAATCGAAAAAATCAGCAGAAGGTCGTACGAAAAGTAATGTGTATAACTCGATCAAAAATTTTGCTTGTGTGTTTGTTTTACTCACTGATTGTCTTGATGTCGTCCGCATACCCCTTAATATTACATTTTAGGGTAATTTCATGTCGACAGAATATCGCCCAAATTCATCGTATCAGCTAGTATATTGCCACCATACTCGTCAGCCATCCACAGAAAAATCAATTCCTTATCTGCATCCTCCAAGTGTTCGGTTTATTTGCGATTTATACATTCAACCCTCTGATGTCACAAGTTTTTTCATAAACGATTTTATTAAGATCTAACAGTTATCTCATTAGTACCTGGTTATCTAATAAGTAAAAACATGATATAACTACTTGTTCACTTCTTATTTATAATGTAAAGTTGGTTCGATAATGCACCATTAAAAGTTTTAATGATATTAGAAACTACCTGCTTATATTAAGTTAAAATGCCCAAGACATAACAAGGTGTATCCTTCGTTGTATTATGGAAAATGCCATCTTATATAATGCAATAAAATACCCTTTCGGTGCTCCAGAATGTAATATAATAAAGCAGTCAGGACAGGCCTTGACTTAAATTCACGTTATACACTTGGATTCAGTAGCGGCTCGTGGAACACGTTGATGGTAGAGCCACTTTTACAATTTATTGAATCGGATGATACTGACATTTGAAACGTCAAAATTATGAAAGATGGAAATGACAAATTATACAAATGAAATACCGGCAAAAAAATAAAAAAATTGCACATAAAAATCAATCATGTTAATAATCTAAAGTATAGACCAATAAAAATTACGCTCTTAATTAAGGTAAAAAACTGAAAATATAAGCACAAAAAATCGAAAATTTACAAAAATATCGAAAACTCAGACCAAAAATCCGAATATTTCAACAAAAGTTGAACCAAAATAAAGAATACTTTGAGCAAAAACTTTGAAATTTGGAACGAAGAAATGAAAAAACAGGTCAAAGATCTAAAATATAGACCAAAAAAATAAAAAATGCTGGTCTAAAAATAAAAAATTCAAACCAAAAAATTGAAAACTCAAGAAAAACGAAAATAATTCGCCTTTTTCAGCCCCCAAAATAACTCTTTAGCTCAAAATAAGTTGCCGACCAGAAACTCGAAAACCTCAGTTCCTGGAAGTCCCACAACAAAATTTTATGGACAAATAGTGTTTAGAATGGTCTGTCTTGAAAAAAAAATGAAAAAAATTAAATTTAATCGATTTTATTCAAAAAGTAACCAAAAAGCAAAAAACTCGCCCATAAAAAATAATAACTCAAGTTAAAAATCTAAACTCAAGGGCAAGAAATCAAAAACTGTCAAAAAAACTTGAAAATGTCTTCTAAAAAATACAAAAAGTCGCGCATAAAAATAAATAATTTAGGTTAAAAAATCTAAAATATAGGATAAAAAATTCAAAAATTCGATCCTAAAAATCAAAATTTCGGACCAAAAGATTTTAACAAAGAAATCGAAAATTTAGAAAACAACTTGGGCTAAAGATTAAAAATTTAGACCGAAATATAAAAATCCGGGCTTAACGATAAAAAATGAAAACAAGGAGATTGTTTATTTTTTAGCAACAATTTTCGATGTGTTTGTTGAAATTTGTTATATTTTGGTTTGAAATTTTTATGTTTAGGCCAGAATTTCCGATTTTTGGTCCAAGTTTTCGATTTTTTGGCGAGGATTGTTACTTTTTAATTTTTTTGCCTATATTTTAGATCTTTGGCTCATATTTTTGGTATGGTTTCTTCAAATTCTAATTTATTAGGTCTAGAAATTCTTTATTTTGGCCACAATTTTTGATTGTTTATTGAAATTTTTGTCTGCAATTTTTAGTTTTAGGCCAGAATTTCCTATTTTTTGGCCACGACTGTTGATTTTTAATTTTTTGGCATATATTTCAGATTTATTACCTCTATTTTCGTTTTTTTTTGGTCTAAATTTTTTTATCGTCTGTCCTGATTCAATAGTGACATGAATTTTAAAATGTTCGTGCTGTCTGATGTAAATTATTTTAGAACACGTATTTTATTTATTTATTGCCCTATTTTAACTTCTGTAAAATTTTCTGACGATTGAAAGACTTGTCTGTCAAAACAAGTATAAATAACCATAACAATAACCATAATAACTATTTTCTTCATTTTGGCCGAAATTTTCGATTTGTTTGGTAATTTATTTTTAATCTGCATTTCTTTGAGCCCCGAATGTTTTATTTTTTGTCTAAATTTCTGTTTTTTAATTTAAAAAATTAACACTTGGTTTGTTTCAACAAACCAAGTGTTAATGTTTAAAAATTGCCATTTTCAGCACTCGGGGTGATTAGCCCCAGAAAACACAGAAAAAAACTTAAAATTTTGCTCCGCTGCGAAGGAAATTTGCACTCATTGTTTTGAAATATTGTAAAAAATTAATCACTTGTAGAATTAGCTCCAAAATTACTAAAACTATGCAGAAAGAGTGTACTTTTGAATATTTGTAAAAATAATTGCAATATTGCTACTGAAAACAACAGGAATTGACTCAAAACTGCACTGGAACGAACGAAAATTGCACTCATTCTTTTCAAAAATTATAACAAATTAATCACTTGCAGAATTCGTTTCAAAATTGCTGAAACCATTCAGAAATAGTGTATTTTTGATTATTAAAAAAAAAAAAACAATTGCAATATAGCATCTGGAAACAACAGGAATTGACTCAAAACTGCACTGGAGAAAACGAAAATTTCACTCAATGTTTTGAAAAACTGTAAAAATTAATCACTTGCAGAATTAGCTCCTAATTAAAATAAAAAACTAAAACAAACTGAAAATTTACACAAATATCGAAAATGCGCTGTTAAAAAAATGTAGACAAAAAATCCGAAAATTTCAACAACAAAAAAAATTAAAAAGTTTAACCAAAATAAAGAATATTTAGGGCAAAACCTCTAAAATTTAGAACGAAGAAATAAAACATACAGGTCAAATATCTAAAATGGAGGCAAAAAAACCAAAAATTTCGGTCTAAAAATAAAAAAATGCAAACAACAAAATTGAAAAATCAAGGAAAACGAAAATAAAATGCTCCAAAAATAACTCTTTAGCTCAAAATTAGTTGCCGACCAGAAACTCGAAAACTGTAGTCAAAAAGTAACCAAAATGTTAAAAAATTCGCCCATAAAAAATCATAATTCAAGTTAAAAAATCTAGGGTAAGAAATCAGAAACTGTACTTGAAAATATCGGCAAAAAAATAAAAAAGATGCGCATAAAAAGCAATCATTTACGTTAAATAATCTAAAATGCAGGATACAAAATTCAAAACTTTGACCAAAAATTCGATCCTGAAAATCATAATTGTGGACCAAACATTCGATCCTAAAAATCATAATTGCGGACCAAAAATTCGAAAATTGTAACAAAAAAATCGATTTAGAAAAAAATTATTTTCTTTGGAAATTTGTAAAGACACATTATTCAGAATTAATCAGTCACCTATTAAAATAAATGTGCAATCCCTACGTGAATTTTTGAAAAATGCGCCTTTTTGGTCATCAAAATTTTCTTTTTAGTGCAACCATTTTTGTTGTGGTAAACTTGCGATTATTTTCTTTGAAAATTTGTAAAGACGCATTATTCAGAATTAATCAGTCACCTGTTAAAATAAATGTGCAATCTCTACGTGAATTTTTGAAAAATGCGCCTTTTTGGTCATCAAAATTTGCTTTTTAGTGCAACCATTTTTATTGTGGTAAACTTGCGATTATTTTCTTTGAAAATTCGTAATGACGCATTATTCAGAATTAATCAGTCACCTGTTAAAATAAATAGGCAATCCCTACATGAATTTTTGAAAAATGCGCCTTTTTGGTCATCAAAATTTTCTCTTTAGTGCAACTATTTTTGTTGTGGTAAACTTGCGATTGCTTTCTTTGGAAATTTGTAAAGACACATTCTTCAGAAATAGTTTGTCAAAATTTTAACCATCTGTTGAAATTAGTGTGGAACTTCCACGCGGTGTTACAGGTGTTGTCTAACATTTAAAAAGTTTTTTTAAGAATCAGTTAAAAATTCTTGCTGAGCTTGAGTCTACAGGTAGTGCCATGGCTCCGTGGCTCTATCGGGTAGATTACTTGAGTTTTTGACACTTTATAGGAACGATAACCGTTTTGCTTCAAAATCCTTAATAAGACTGGCACGAATTCTATTCCACAGCAACACAAATTCTTAATTCGTCAAGTTCCTGTCCTTCAGTTTTAGGTTGAGGCCTTTTTGTAGTTTTTGGGAGAGAAACATCTTTTTTTCTAAAAATTCACCATTCGGTGTATTTCTCAAGCAACTCATGTATTCAATGCAACAAAAATAAAATAAAATAAATTTGACAACTAAATAAACTGACAGTGCACTTATTAAAACAAAATTATCAAGGTGCATGGTGTAAACGCATGACTGTTGTGCATGCCCTATGTTCCTAGTAGCTGCATTTACGTGTTCACTATTATAAATTGTAAAATGGTGATTGCCGTAACAGGGAGTCTACGCTAAACCGTTCGTTAAAAGTTTACGGGTTTTTTTTTAATTCTCATCACACGGTTGAATCAGTTCTCCTCGTGTGAAATATTTTCAACTTTCTATCACTTCCGGTTCCACCGGACTTTCTTATTTTAAATGAAACACCCCATATATTATTATATTTTTGGATTCCTCGCTTAAATTGCAACACATTTTGTAAGAACGTATGTATACTTATCTGTTTTAGTTTTCAAGAATTTTTTTTTTTTAATTCTGACCTCTAAAAGGTAGGCCTGAAATCTGTCTATAACTTCTCTTAGGAATAAGATAAAATTATGAATTACCGCTCTAATTGTACCTAGAGGATGCCTCTATGAGTAAAATATTTGGAAACTGTACACAATGTAATTGAAATTCTTAGACGGATTATAGAAGAATCCGGTATAGGGATCCTTATAATTCGAATCGCAAGCTTCGAAGAATCCAAAGAAACGAAGAGAAGTTCTAATACCGAAGTTTTCGATTTTTTCGAAGATTCAAAGTATCAAAGTTGTGAAGTTTCGAAGTTTTAGAAATTTTCGAAGAATTGACGTTGTGAAATTTTCTTACCTCTAAACCGTCAGGGATTTTAACTTTTATATAATTTCAAAATTTTTACCTCGAAAACCTAAGACGAAACTTAGGATGCGCATGCTGAGGTGCTGTAATAAAAAATGAATATTAAACATATACTGGCAAGTTAAATAACATATCTTGCAAAATTAGACGTTTTTAAAGTTTTAAAATAATTTTACATAAATTACCTTTTACATTTGTCAATATTCGCGAAATGAGACTTCTAAAAGCTTCAAATATTCAAATTTTCTAAGCTTCAAAATTGGAAATCTTCCAAAAAAAATTCCAGGCTTAGTCCGGATTATCGAAGTCACAGTGTATTAATAATAATCATTTCCCAATTATAGATTAAAAACAACGAAAATGTTTTTTTTTTCAATTAGCAATAATTTTATGAAAAATATTTTTAATTCATTTTTGTTATTGAATTAAAATTTGTCTTCAATTTGTTGTTTTACTAAAAATATTTTAATGTTAGTTTACGTTGTGGTAAAAAAGAACTACTGAGTAAAGAAATGTACGCTTTAATTAAAACCGCAAATAAAACATATGGGTTCTATAAAAAAAACAAAGTTAGTTGGTGTATAAATAAACAAAGCAATAAACCATTGATTTTGATAACGTTTTTCTTAAAATGTTTTTTAGATAACGTAATTTAATTTTTTCCTATTATATAACATGAAAAATTATATTTTCAATTCCAAAATTTAAAAACAACACTAAAAAGTAGTTTTTTGCACTATTGAACGCACTTTTTAGGATTTGACGATATTATCTGTTAAGCTACGCGCACACTTATCGGAATCGGACGGACGGCACGCATCGGCAAACATTGCTTAACACAGTTGTAAACGAGTAAACGCACATTTATCGGTACGGCATGGAACGGATAAATGTGCGTTGACTCGTTTACAACTGTGTTAAGTAATTTTTGCCGATGCGTGCCGTCCGTCCGATCCCGATAAGTGTGCGCGTAGCTTTATAGTTGTGATACTCTATATAAATCGATTAAGTGGATAAATGTAATTAAAACTAAGTGCGCACTGTAACTATAATGGATGTGAGAAGCGTGCCTAAGAATCATTATTTCTAATTATAATATTATAAAATGTTTTGATATACTAAAAATATAATTAACATTTATTTGAATATATATATAGTACACATATGTATGTGTGTGAGTATATACGTGTTTTGTAGCAATTTTACCCTAAAATCACGCAAAGGGGTGCATGAACATGTAAATGTAGTTTGTAGTTTATGTTATCAGTTCCATTTTTCTGGACAATTATTAAATAGTGTGTAGATAATACTGACATATACTAAAAATTCATTATATAAATGAATGTAATTATTAAGTTAACGTTTAAACGCAAGTGGTAATGGACACGTCATTTCCATTTTTGTGTTTATAAATTGATCATTATTTTGATGGAATTATAGGTCACAAATAGCACATTTTTTTTATCGTTTTCCGATTTCGGAAGTTGGAAAGTCGCATTTAGGGTTTTGCATATGGCGTGAATGAAAATGTAGTTTAAATCGTGTAATAAAAATATGCCGACACATGAATAGAAATAATGGTTCCTTGGCATTTTCTAAACATTTTATTTTATTATTGACATATTTAACACGTTAAGCCCGGACATGGAGTGCAAAATTTTGGGTTACGGGGCCCAAATTTGTTCCGCCAAGAAAATTCGGGCCCAAGAACATCATATGATCCCCGTAAAGGCTGCATATCGTATGCCAAATATTTAGCTTTAGACTAAACTAGCGTGACACCGCGTTGATGTCACGCCATCCGGTGGGCACAAACTGAGACACCGCGTAGATGCTGCGTCGTGCTGCTACATTTTAAATAATGAAATAATTGTAAGACTATAAACATATTGTAATAACAAAAACAGCATTTAATCCTCCCTAACAAACAAATAAATATATAATAATGCCTAAATAAAAAAAACAACGGCTTGTAAATTTACATCACGGTAACATTGCGTGTGATCGAATGTTGACAGAAATGTCACGGAATACGACCTGTCGTGTGTAACCTTTAAATTGAATTAGTGTCTGATTTGTTCGGGGAAATAAGAAAACCGTTCTCCACAATGTATGTTAAAAGTTTCTGTCATGTCAGAGGTGGCTCAAGAAGTAGTCGAGGTCCCTAATCTTTCAATTCAAATAAAAAAGTAACTTACCGCACTTATTACCTTTATTTTGCATCCGTAATTAAACTATTAAATTTAAACCATGTATTCCTAACCTGTGTAAAACGAAAGTTAGAGACACTAAACTGAACGAAAGAGAAGCTCGTAATTTACACACAAGTCACACGTCTAATAATTGTTTTTCTTTTGGCTCGTACGAGAAGAAATGTGGGTTCTCAGGCCGAATAAAATTACTAATTTCAGGATATTTACGCGGCAACTAATTATGCGCCCGAACAAGCTATCTCGACACCTTTTCAAAATATCGACAAAAGAAAAACATCAGGTTATTCGCAAGGTTTCTTTCTACAAAAATATGCTGAACTAAATTATTATTAATTAAATAAAACAGAAAATTGAGGCGAAAATTGTAGATGTTGAAATGGGCTGAACGCGCGCGATTGGATAGCTCGATTCCTCGGCACCTATACAAAATATAAAAAAGATAAACGGAAAACTGAAAACGGGAGGGTGTTCGTAACGTTTCTTGCTGTAAAATTTTGCTAAAGTAAATTTTGAGAAAAGAGAAAAATGAGGCGAAAATTTTAGATGTCCAAATTGGTCGAACTCGCGTGGTTGGGCAGCTATTTTTCGGCACCTGCGTAGAATATATATATAAAAAAAAAAACGAAAAACGTTATTTGTGAAATATTTGGCTACAAAAGTAGGCCAACCCCATCACTCTGACGTTATTCATTGGCGAGCAATTAAATAAATTCAACATCCAACTACAGAAATAATGAAAAATCCAAATGTTAAATTGTATGATAACCGTAGCTTGCAGAAGAAAACTGATTTCAGATTTGAAATCAGCATTGCCAAAATACAAACTCAGGATCAGTTGGAAAATCTGATGCGGCAGAAAATATATATATTTTTTTTGTTGCCCATCCATAAAGCATAATATTCTGCAAAAGTGCCAAATTTAAACGTACCCTTATGGTAAGCCTCGAGTTTGAAACACCCTGTATACTCATGGTAAAGTATGTTCATTAAAAAAAACCTCAAGTGTGCCATGATTTTTAATTTTAAAAATTTAAGTTGGTAACACATATTGAGGTTAAGTTACTTCTCAAAATTAAACATTAAACTGTAGTCAATTTATACTTACGTTAAATTTTTCACTATAAAATTATATCAAATGTTGTATGTGCCTTCCTTCTTCTTGAACACAAGCCTGAACTCTTCGTCGCACACCCTCCATTACGCTCAGCAACAACACTGGATTATTGTTAATTTCTATAAATTTATCTCGAATTTGTTGCCACATCTCTTCTAGATTGTGTACTGGTTGTGCATAAAAACAATTTTTCAGGTAAGGCCACAAGAAAAAATCGCATGGTTTTAAATCGCATGAACGGGGCGGCCAGGGAATCCGTGCATTTTGACTTATTATTCGGTCCTCAAAAACTTCCTCCAAAATGACCAAATTATCCACTGTACAATGAGGAGTTGCTCTGTCTTGATGGAGCAATCTACTTTGCAGTTCGTCATAATTTAATTCATTTATAAAAGGCAATAAAATTTCTGTACGATAACGGTTTGCAGTTATCGTACCTAAAATGAATGCACGGTTATTATTTTTTTATTATTAATAATAAAAATAGGATTTTACCTTCAAAGAATATCGGTCCAACTAATCTTCTCCCACTAATCGCTGCCCAAACGCCAACTTTCTCTGGATGTAGTGGTTTCTCTCGATATATACGAGGATTTTCATCCGACCAAATTCTCATAGTTTGGGAATTAATGTACCCATCCTTGTAAAACCAAGCTTCATCGGTAAAAAAAGTAATTTGTAAAACATCCTCGTTTACATTTTGTAAAAACCACTGACAAAATTCCAGTCGTCTGGGGTAATCAACAGGTAATAACTCTTGCACCGATGTTATGCGATAAGGGTACACTTGCAAATCTTTTCGTAGAAGCTTGTGGCATGTTCCTACCGATAAATTCATTTGCTGTGACAAATGACGCAGAGAAGTCGCAGGTTCATCTTCCAAAATTTCTTGGGCTGTGTTAATAGCATCTTGAGTTCGTTTAACTGGTCTACCACTTCCTGGTTTACGGAGAATACTACCCGTTTCACGAAACAATACAACAGATCGTGATAAGGTATTTTTAAATTCATCATAAATAACGGGCACGTTAGGAAATTCTTCCTGAAACTCTGCTAAAGGTGCGTCGAATAAATACAACCATCCACTTTAATTCCATTTCGGAAATAACTTTCAATTAGAAACGTTTTTTGCTGGTTGCTGTAAACCATTGTGAGCACGGAATAATTGTGACTTCTAGAAAGATCTGACGTTTATATGTCAATTCCTAACAAGTGTGCCAACTTTAATTTTTAAAACGAAAAAGTCATGGTGCACTTGAGGTTTTTTTTTAAATGAACATACGATACTAACCTATGAAATTTTTATACAGATTAGTTCTAATCCATCTTTTCTTTTATTTTCAGGGGGTAAGTTATGCTGCCTTTATTATCCATATTACGAGTTTGAACATTTGGTAAGCGATTTATATTTACTAATTATTTGCATTATTGTATTCATGGAACTTTTATTAATAAAAATACTAGAATATTTAATTTTAAATTAAGGCGCAAATAAAGCTATTCTCAAGAATAATAATAAACATACGTAATAAACAAGTTTGGTGTATAATCCGCCCCATTAAATTAGTGGATGTAATTACACTATTAATGCTTGATGAAACAAAATGAACAATTAATGCAGAATGAGAATAAGACCGGAACCGCCAGAGGTTAAAATGCTATCATAAAACATAACGACGCTTTTAATGTTGTGTACAGTAGTAATAGCAATAATAATAGCCTTATTCGTATCTGGCAAGTGCAGTTTTGCAAGCGTCTGAACAGAGCAATTAAACTATAAGCAGGAATAAATAAAATGAAAATAAACACAAAAATAACACTTCATTGTCTCACTGAAGCGTCAAAGTAACTTTTTCTACTTTGGTTTAACAATCGACCTTTTGTTATAACAAAAATAGTTTAATTTTACAGTTTTACTCATTATTGAACTATTTGTGGTAACATTTTAGTTGTTGCGATTGGCAGTACTTAAACGTGACATATGTCGACATCAAAATGTAAAATTGCCGTTAATTCATAGGATAATTAGAACCGTACAATGCGTTACACACTGAATATGTTCGAATGCATATTGGGGAGTTTGCCACCAGTACCACGAAGGTTAAAGAAAACGGAGGCGTCATATTGTTCACTTTTTATCCGCGTGGAAAATGCAGGAACTCGGTGACAATGGCCGGACGCATGAATTCACTTGGCTCTCGGTGACGACGTTTAGGCAACACAACATACACAGAGAAAAGCTTGTAATTTATTATATCTATCATCACTTTGTTTGCAAAACGAATATCACGGAAGAAACAGCTAGAGTATAATGCATGTTTCATTCGCGGCGAAAAAGAGCCGCTTGAGTCGGTGTGTTAATTCGGTGTGGATTTTTAATTAGCGTCGATCGATGCCCGACACGAGGAACGAGAAACAAATGTAAACATAACCTTAAATTTCGATTTTCATTTAGGCGTTGCATTATTTTATAAGCTTAAATTGGTTACAACTTACGTGGAAATAGTTTGTTTATCGCACCCTTGGCAACCTCCCTTATTTTTAGAGGTGTGTAAGTAATATTCTTGATTTAATATGTTTTAAAATTAACTATTGAAATCGCCGTAGAAATACGTATGTCAAATATTAAATTCGTTCGAAAGGATCAAATGTTTTTAGTGCTGCCACATGTTAAAAGATAAAACTCACTATGTTTAAGTATATATTTTATTTTAGAAATAATTCCTTAACTAAAACCAAAGTAGAAAAAATGGTATATTATACTTGTTTAATAAGAGGCATTGTGGGTCACTCGTTACATTGGAGCACTCCTCGCTGCGCAAGTTGTGCTCCAATCCCACTCGTGCCACAATATACCCTGTTATTAAACTTGTATAATAATGTACTATTTTGGTCTTAAATATTTAAAATAGGTAAATGTGATTTATGTAAAAGTTATAGATAATTATCGGCTCCCCATAACGAAGAGCCAAAACAAACTTATGTTTTTTTTTATGGAACATTTTTGTATTTTTATGCGTTGTATTTAATACTACTACTAATTAAACTGATAATAACCTTTATTGGGCTGAATTTAAACATTTCTAAGTTAATCTGTGTCTTAGGGCAAAAAAGAAGCAATTTTTAAGAGTCACAGAAAAATGATAAGTTGCTATTTTAAAATTATCGAAACATTTTTTAACAACAGAAATGTTACATATTTAGAAGATTAGGTATAATTAAACAATTAAATGCTACTTTATGAAGTCAGAAGATCTTCACTAAATGTAAAGAAACGTTTTTCTTTTAAATGGACCATCCAGTATATTTTAATAGAAATTTAAACCTTTTTTTCTTGTTTCTCTAAAAATACCTTGTTCGCTAAATTTATAGATAATGCTTTAAAAGTTATTGTTATTTTTATTTCGGTGGGAAAAACGTTGCTCATATGTACCGGGTGGCCTAGATTCGATGTTTTTATAGGCTATGTCAGTAACCTTGAGAGTTAAAAATCTGATATGCACGTTGTGGCTATGGCTACCTTGTTTTTCAATTTTCAATTTTTCAATTTTTTAATACTTCCTATTTTAAAATACTTTTTCTCAATGGCTATAAGATATACAAGAAAACAGTTAAATACTTATTTGTGCGGTTTCCTTCGCAGAATTCAGTGGCTTGACTATTTTTTTAATTTTGACTTTTAATTTAAGGGCTATGACACAAAGTTGCATTTTTTTTATTGAAACACCCTGTATATTTTTTATGTCATTGAATTTTAAATTTTTCGATTTTTTAATATTTTCTATTTTAAAATACGTGTTTTTCTCAAAAGCTATTGGATATACAAGAAAACAGTTAAATACTTATTTGTGCGGTTTTCTTCGCAGAATTCAGTGGCTTGACTATTTTTTTTTTTATTTTGACTTTTAATTTAAGGGCTATGACACAAAGTTGCATTTTTTTTAATAAAACACCCTGTATATTTTTTATGTCATTGAATTTTAAATTTTTCGATTTTTTAATATTGTCTATTTTAAAATACGTGTTTTTCTCAAAAGCTATTGGATATACAAGAAAACCGTTAAATACTTATTTGTGCGGTTTCCTTCGCAGAATTCAGTCGCTTGACTATTTTTTTTTTATTTTGACTTTTAATTTAAGGGCTATGACACAAAGTTGCATTTTTTTAATGAAACACCCTGTATATTTTTTATGTCATTTAATTTTAAATTTTTCGATTTTTTAATATTTTCTATTTTAAAATACGTGTTTTTCTCAAAAGCTATTGGATATACAAGAAAACAGTTAAATACTTATTTGTGCGGTTTCCTTCGCAGAATTCAGTGGCTTGACTATTTTTTTTTTATTTTGACTTTTAATTTAAGGGCTATGACACAAAGTTGAATTTTTTTAATGAAACACCCTGTATATTTTTTATGTCATTGAATTTAAAATTTTTCGATTTTTTAATATTTTCTATTTTAAAATACGTGTTTTTCTCAAAAGCTATTGGATATACAAGAAAACAGTTAAATACTTATTTGTGCGGTTTCCTTCGCAGAATTCAGTGGCTTGACTATTTTTTTAATTTTGACTTTTAATTTAAGGGCTATGACACAAAGTTGCATTTTTTTTAATGAAACACCCTGTATATTTTTTATGTCATTCAATTTTAAATTTTTCGATTTTTTAATATTCTCTATTTTAAAATATGTGTTTTTCTCAAAAGCTATTGGATATACAAGAAAACAGTTAAATACTTATTTGTGCGGTTTCCTTCGCAGAATTCAGTGGCTTGACTATTTTTTTATTTTGACTTTTAATTTAAGGGCTATGACACAAAGTTGAATTTTTTTAATGAAACACCCTGTATATTTTTTATGTCATTGAATTTTAAATTTTTCGATTTTTTAATATTTTCTGTTTTAATATGCGTGTTTTTCTCAAAAGCTATTGGATAAACAAGAAAACAGTTAAATACTTATTTGTGCGGTTTCCTTCGCAGAATTCAGTGGCTTGACTATTTTTTTTATTTTGACTTTTAATTTAAGGACTATGACACAAAGTTGCATTTTTTTGAATGAAACACCCTGTATATTTTTAATGTCATTGAATTTTAAATTTTTCGATTTTTTAATATTTTCTATTTTAAAATACGTGTTTTTCTCAAAAGCTATTGGATATACAAGAAAACAGTTAAATACTTATTTGTGCGGTTTCCTTCGCAGAATTCAGTGGCTTGACTATTTTTTTTTATTTTGACTTTTAATTTAAGGGCTATGACACAAAGTTGCATTTTTTTAATGAAACACCCTGTATATTTTTTATGTCATTGAATGTCTATCGCAAACATAAACTGATATAATAAAACCACGTATGCAATAAGCTTGAGCTATTTGTGAAACTTTACGACCCTTATTCTCCTCATAGCCTAATTTAGCCCTTATTACAGGTGAGCCTGGGTTTTGAGTTCTAGAAATGTGTCTTAATTAACGCGGCTTCCTCAAAACTTTTTAATAACACCCTCTACGTATAGAATCAAGTTTTACACAAATAACCAAAGCAGCCATTGTTGCTAATTATTAAACACAATGTAATTATTTAATGAAAGGGATGTTTTTCAAGTTTATGGAGTTGTTAATAAATTTTTTGTACTTTACTGTTCAGGGGGAAAATTTCAATACAGGTATTATGTTTTTTCACAGTATAGTTTGGCATTGTAAATAAGTATATACAGGGTTATTCGCGCTATACGGCACGGAATATTGTGGTCAACATACGTGACTTTCAAAAAGTTCAACTTTTGGGATATACAGGGTGGATTTGAAATAACGAACAGGCTCGTAACCACAAAGAGATTATATTATTTTTAAACAATATTCGCAATTATTTCGTTTGTAACTGTAACAAAAAGCCCGCAATTAATTATTAAAATTAATGAGTGAAAATACGTTTGGGGGCAGTGGTAATATGACCTAATTTTTAAACGGCATCGGCTTTAGATATCGAATTACAACAAGCGCGTAGGAAATATCTGAGTGCTCTTTAAGCGTCAATGAACTTGAGGACTGTTTATCTTTTACAAAAAAAAAAAACGTTGCGATAACACTTCAAATTTCGGAGGCAAGAAATCGTATCTCGCGTTTTAAATAAACAAACACACGTTCCATGCAGACCTAATTAAATAAGAAAAGCATCGGTTCTCAAAATGTTTAAAAAATCTCGAAAAATTAGGAAAATTCAAAAATATTTTTTCGAATTGGGTTCACAAATATTTTGTGTATGTGCCCTTAAATGCCTGTTCGTTATTTCAAATACACCCTGTATAGGGGCCTATTATGGTTACTTTTTAAAATAATTTCACATCATACAGGGTGTTCCAAACGCCCTAAAACTATTAAAGTTGTGTTTTTCTGAATTGAACACCCTGTATTTTTTGTCAGTGCACCTGTCAAAGTTGACGTTTGGCCCCAAAAAGTTAAAAAAAAACACTGCTATAAGCCATCCTTCACTAAATAAAATAAAATTTAAATTAAATCTTATATTTTAAAAGTGGGTTACAAACACAACTTAGCTATAATGTAATGCTACAATAAAAGGATAACACAAGAAGATATATTTATGTAATCTATCTAGCTATGAAGGAAAATAATTGAATGCAATTTTCAGCAAAGGTCCCTTTGACATTTATACATTTAATCCAATAACACCACAATACCTTCGAGAAAGGGATTAAAACGTTAAATTCTTAGTCCGTAAGTATTCATTCACCTATAATGAATATTCAGCCGACATTTATATATTGATTGCAAACTTCAATCAGATACAGATTTACAAGTTCGCTTTTGGGGAAATATATTTAAGTTTGCGGCGTCGAATTAATCCTACGGTGAAATCTCAAGTCCGCAGTTTAAAATCGAAGTTTCAAACTTCCTCACAAATTCAACCATTACTGCTTAAGGCGTTTCCTCTTTAATTTGATTTATTTATCTCACACGCTGAACAAAATGCTTCTTTCGTTTTCACATGGAGTGTTTTTCTTAAACGATAAATGTAATAATTAAATTAAAGCACTTTTTATCTTGTTGGTATAGCAACTAACTTGTTTTTTTTAATAGAACCTATGTAATTTTTGCATTTTCGAAAAGAGCGACAGATTGTCTAAGTCAACGGTCTCCAATCGTTTTTGATCGCGCACTTCTAAGATAGAACTTTTTTGATCGCGCACCACTAGAAATTCGTTTGAACGCAGAAAATAAATCCTCACAAACTTATGTAGAACCTAATTGTGTGTATAATAGCCATCATTTGTTAACGTCTTGCGTACCCCTGCTGCTTTTCATTGGTTTATTAATACACACTAAAAGCTCAAGGCCAAAATCACGTTTTTTTCAAATATTTTTAAAACCCTTATAGATATCGATTTGAAATTTTGATAACGGGGTGACCGAAATATTACCAAACTTTAGTGGTCTGCTTCAAATGGATCGCTTAATGTTTTCCCAAAGTTTCATTGTTCTAACCCTTCCGGACATTTTTTTTTCTCAATTGATTTTCCGGGGAAAAATTTTCAATGTTCAAAAACGACAATATTTCAAATATCCATATCTCGGTTAATAATTGGGCGATTTTAAAAATTCAAAGTTTGTTTTACATACACGCAATACCGCAATGATAATGCGTCGTTAGATTCGTGGTTTAAAAAGGAGTAGAAAAATTCATTTTGAAACGATCGAAAATATTTACCGGCAAAATAAATATAAGTTTAATGAATTTTTAAAATTAGAAGGAGGGGTCGGATCAAGAAATGTTATTTAGATTTTCTGTTGGGCTTGAGAAGGGCTTTCCGGTGATGTAGTCAGATTTCCAATCGAACAAAAACATGTTTTGTCCCGCTGGTCAATTTCGCTTCCCCCTTCCGTATACAACGTCATATCTCGAAAACTAAAAATCGGATCGGATTTTTAATTTTCGAAAAAAAAAAATTGTAAAATTCTTCGAAAAATTGCCGGAAACCAATCGAAAATCGTCCGTAGATCGTAAAATGTGCGCCCCGCGAAACATATAGCCCTTACCTATTCGACGCAAAATTAAATTCCAAATGGCACTCTGTTTAAATGTTTTGCATCCGATTAAAAATGGCCGCTCTAGAATTTTTTATTGAAATCTGGGGTGGTTTTCCTTGAATAACTCTTCAAGGGTTGGAGATATCAAAAATCCGTAAGAGACTTAAAATGTAGACACGGACTCGTTCTATAAAACTCAATGAAAATTCTAGTCGCGACTGTAAAGGGGGCGCGGCCCAGCTCGCCGAAGCACGAAAAAAGCGACCACCGCAGAGAAAGGGTTGTAGCAAGCGAACGGAGAAGAGCACTTCCAACACAGTAACTAACTTTTATGTACCAAAGTATTTGTGATTTTTTGCACCATATCCGAACGTTCCAACTTGAAAACCCAAAATGCCTTAACATTTGGCGTAAACCTTTGCATCGCGAGAAATCGATTTTCAAAAATTCACCCCGAGGTTACTGGGTGAGATGGAAAATTGTGGTTTTCGCGGGACCCTAGAGGACGTTTTCGGCTTTCGGGAAAAAAATAAAAATTGTAAAAAAATTTTTTTGTGAGGTTGGAAACACTTTTTTAGTAAGTGTAAGTTGAAATTTTAATAGTAGTTGTTTCACTAATTACACAAGTAAATTAATTCATCACACTAATAGTGATTTATTTGTCGCATGAAACACTAAAAAGTCGACGTGTGCGCTTCGTGTAAATCGCATTAACAACGCAAGCGCAATTGAGTTTTGTATACATTAAGGATGATGCAATAGTTAGAATTGTTGAATCATGCCGCGAACTACTTCCAAAAATTGCCGGTTAGTGGAAAATATAATGTTAAATAACTTCTGCGATTTCATGGTACTCTATATGAAGAAAGTAGATTTGTTTGAAGTATCGATAAAAAAATTGAATATCTAGAATATGGCCAAATATGAAATTATTGTAATAGAACCATATTATCTTTAGTTGCGTTATGCAAAGCTTTGATCTGCAGAACTTTTTTTATATTAATCACCAATTATCCATAAAATATTGTGACGTGGTCGTTACTTTCTCTGGTTAAGTAAATATAAGGATAAATAATTGTTTTCCAACTGCAAACAGATTTCTGGTTACTGGTCATCAGTTCTGTGCGTCCGTTGATATAGTCTGTTCGCTGGAATCTGGCGGCTGAGGTCGTAAAACGGTCAGTCCTCCCTGAGGACCGATGCACCCCTCGAAGAAACGGTATTGGTGGTTCGTCTAATTACATTCGGTACATTTATTACTGTCCTTCGCTCCTATTGGTATAAGCACTTTTACACCAGTACTCAGGAAAGATTGGATTGAGATAAAAAATATTACGGCCCCTACTTACCGAGCTGCGACCTTCTTTTACGACCACAACCGCCAGATTACAGAGAACCGGCTATAGGAACACGCTTTACTCGGCGATTTTAAAATAGTAGAATAGTTTCCTACGCCATCCAGTAGTCATCCCTAAGTCGCAAAAACATGCATTAGAGATTGAACCATGTCAGGCCTTCTCGATCTCTAACACATACTGTTCGAACAAAATTCCTGAGGGGACGTGTCTGTCTGGAGGAGCTGTATGCTTGCAATGTACATTCGGTACATAAGTATTTCCGTGGTAAGTTTGAGTAATAAAATTGTCGCTCTGATGACAATTTTAATTTTAAATATTAAAACAGCGAGATTAAGCACAATTACTGGGGCGCTATGTGGAGGAGGTTTAACGCCTGCTATGAAGCGCTGTGGGTTCGAACCCCGAAAAAAATCGATAAACCTGGCCAACGTAGAAAAGCATAAAAAACAATTTTCATTTCCCGTGTTCAATATGTATTTTTTAAAGGTCCAAAATAATAAGTTGTAGTAATATTTTAATGAAGTCAAATTGTATCACGAAGATAAGCGAGTTCAAATGTACACGTGAAATATTTTTTTATCATTAAAATGATTCCCGAAAGAATCATCAAATTTAGTTGAAAAGTCACTGAGTCATGTGCGAAAAACCTCAAAATGCACTTTTTTTTTAACACCCATAACTTGGTGCTAAATTGTCGTTCAAACTTCGTTCTTCGAGTTCTGCATAGCGAATTGATCAAATTTTAATTCCTTTATGGTGGATCGAGTCGACAAAATTTTTCCAACTCCGTAGACATCGTCAAAGTTGGACATGGTTTCCCGAAAAAACTTTTTTTCACAGGAGCGCTGAAGGGGGGCGGAAGGGGTTACGCTTAATTTCGCATAAATGACTTAAAATAAGACACTTCAAAGTTTTTTCGCCATCAAAGATTCATCAAAAACGATTGAAAATACGCCGAGTTATGGCGGTTTAAAAATGGTCGAAATTTCACGTAGTGTTTTTTTTCCTTCAGTGGGGTAGGTGGGGGCAAAACCACGCAAATTCTTGTTTTTAACGATTGTTAAAAGAGGGAGCTATGTATGTTTCACTCCTATGCGGGAGTATTAGGTAGGAATCTTACCTGCAACTTTCTTAAATTATATGAGCTCTATGATTATTAGTTAAAAATAAATCAAATAATTTGCAAACAAATTTTTGGCTTGGCCTTGCCCCGCGGTGCGGGATTTTACCTCAACAGTGTAGAAAAGGGTCAAATGAAAAATAATTTTATGAAATTAATGTTTATTCTTCCCAAAAATAAATGAACATATTTTACTAAGTTGTTTAGAACATAGTATAGGACGTCAAGTCCTCTGTGAAAGAAATGACTTTATGAAACCTTGAAGAGTTTATCTCAGTAGGTTTTGACAATCTTAAAACTATATCCTCATCAGCAATGAAAGACTCTTCAGTCGTTTCCAAAAACTTGTAAGCATTTGGTAGTCGTTTGTGAAATACTCCGTCATAACCTCCAATAAACACCAATAATCCTAGCTACGTAGTGTCGAAAGGAATTCTTTGTTTTGCCCTGAACTTTTACCACAGCATAATCATTCGGTACCAAACTTTCACAAATTTGCTGTGGGTTTTCAATTTCCTTCTGAGGTTCATCCCCATCCTGAGACGAAAAATCGAAATCAGAGCTAATGTCATGAAGAGAATAATCTGAGCTGGAGTCTGAAGAAGAGAGCACCCTGGCATTTTTCTTTCCCCTCTTTTTGAATTGGCGGAAAAAAGTCGCTTAGTTGCATTATCTTTCAACCGTGTTTTCCTATTTATGGAACGTTTCTTCTTCTCAGTAGCTTGTTTTTCTTTCTTAGTCATTTTTTCTTCTATGCGTTCTTTATTAGGTGTTGACGTCAGCAGCTGAGACTTCAATCCTTTGACTTTGCGTTTAATCTTTATTTATATTTTAGGCAAAGAAATAATATCTCCTGGGGTACAACAAGTGGATGGAGATTTTTCCTTTAAAGGTGTTTTATTAACCAAATGACTGCTGTTTTTTTGTATAATATCCTGCTGTATGAAGCTTCAACTGAAGCTGAAGTAGACGGTTGATCATGGAATATTTTTTGGGAAACTGTAGTCAGATCTGCTATCTCATTATCATTATTAAATATTATCATTCGATTATCATCGTTGTCCAACTCTTCATCTTGTGGCTGGTTTGTAACCTCCGATGGTAAAAAATCAGCGTCTGAGAAGGTGTTCGCGTTAAAGGGATAAATTCCAGTAGACTTAAAGGACTGTACTGCATTTTCAACAGTGCTTGCTTCTTCAAACGCTAGCTTGAATGATCCAGCAACATTATAAACGCTGAAGGTTTCCCCTGGATGAGAAACGTCCGACGAATCCACGACCGCATCGTAAAAAGCCTTGAGTGGTCGAAAAATACATCGATCGAGAGGTTGTGTCTTTTGTAAGCTTGGTTGCGCTGTAGTGACATTAATTCTTGAAACAAATCAAGGCAACACTATAGAACTAAATGGTCCGCTGTAGCGATTTGAATTCCCCCAGATGTTTTAGGTTCGTAACACTTTTGGCTTCGAATTCGAATTTCTCAAGATTTTGCTGACATTTTGATATGAAATTCTAGCGCATTTCTCCGAGATTTGAATTTGCCGTCAATAAATTCCCGCAGATTATTCATGTTGGCAACTCTTTTGCATGTACAGATCGCTAGTTTTACTTCCAATTTTAAAGTAATTATTGTTAGCTTGTTAAATGGCTATCGACCAAAGGTTACCCGAAATATTCTTAATTCTATAATTTTATTATTATTATTTTTTTTCTAAGGGAAAGACGTGGATGGAACTGTGGGTTATGGGTGAGTGAATGATTTGGGAATGAGGCCATCTGCCACAAACGTTGCTTTATAATATTATTTAGAAATTAGATAAATAAATGAATAATGAAAAACCACGGACCCGAGCGAATACTTCTCGATCCCCGAAAAATCTTTCGCCCGGGCTGGGAATCGAACCCACACGGCACCGCTACGAGCGATCGCCTGTACTCACTACACCAACGGGCTGCCAGTTTTATATTTTCGTATCAGGAATCAGGAAAGTAGTTGTTTCAATAAGTAATTTGTTCGTATTTATGTCTCATAAAGAATTTGATCATTTTCAATCATTACGAAAGTTAAATTATTTAAATCGAAATATAATCGCTAATCTGTAATTTCATTCCATATACCGGGTGACCCAGCGATCTGTAAAAGCCCCATAACTTATTTTCTGTTTGAGATATCGACTTCTAGTTTTCTTGAACTGGTACCCACACTTATTCTACATATTTTAAAAATATGTATGTTTTTGTACGGGGTGTCCCAATATACATAACAGAACAAAGTTATGTTTTTTTAAATGGAACACCCTATATTTTATACTTTATTTTCAACCCGCTTGAGAAGCTGATAAAACTAGTATGAGATAGTATGGGTCTATTATGGACGGTTGGTTAGTTATGGGCAAATTTGTGGCAAAAACATGTACACATTGAAAACATTGCAGAAGCGTTCCTAGCAAAGATACCATCATTATTTATACACTAGAAAATGTCCCACATCATAAAGAATAATACACATCGGCTTTGGTTCTCTTTTATTGATAGCGCTATACAGGGTGTCAACATAAGCAAAACAATGGATAACTATTTTTTTTCAAATGGAACACCCTATATAAGTTGCCACTAATCGATGGAATTTTTAATAAGCTTTCCAATGATATACAGTTTGTATAACAAAATATTAAGCATTCTTGAGGTTTATCAATAAAAACATATTTGTTTCGTCACCTTCTGCTGATTTTTAGATTTTCAGCCAAAACTATGCATTTTCAGGAAAAATTATAAGAGACCAAAGTTGTAGAGCGAAAAATTTTCGATCGACATAGGTCTTTTAACTTTTAAGATAATGCGTGCATTGCCCGCCAGAGCGCGCAAAATCGTGACCGTATATGCATTTTAGCGTTTTCTTTTCAAATTTTTTATTAATAAATTGCACTATACTTTATTTTCTTCACCCTCTAGAAGAGAAACGGAAAATTATAGGGAAATTAAAATGGCTCATATCGATTCAAAATTTTCCGCTCTACAACTCTTAATAGAAGCAATTTTTGCAAAAAACGCATAGTTTTCCCTAAAAATGCAAATTAAAAATGTATTTATCAATTTTTGCGTTTTTCAATGTTTTTTTGCATTTTTAGCAAAAACTATGCCATTTGGGCAAAAATTGCTTCTTTTGAGAGTTGTAGAGCGGAATATTTTCAATCGATGTAGGTCATTTAAATAATTCTATAATTACCCGTTTCTCTGCTAGAGGACGTGGAAAATGAAGTATAGTGCAATTAATTAACAAAAAATTTGAGAAAAACGCTAAAATGCATATACGGTCACGATTTTGCGCACTCTGGCGGGCAATGCACGCATAATTGGAAAAGTCGAAAGACCTATATCGATCTAAAATTTTCAGCTCTACAACTTTGATCTCTTATTATTTTTTCAGAAAATGTATAGTTTTGGCTGAAAATCCAAAAATGAGCAGGAGGTGACAAAAGAAAAATGTTTTTTGGATAAATCTTAAGAATCCTTCATATTTCATTATACAAATTGTACATCATTAGAAAGCTTATTAAAAATTCCATGCATTGGTGGCAAGATATATAGGGTGTTCCATTTGAAAAAAAATAGTTATCCATTATTTTGCGTATGTTGACACCCTGTATAGCAGTATGAACAAAAAAGAACCAAAGCCGATTTGTATTATTCTTCATGATGTGGAAAATTCTTTAGTGTATAAAAAACGACGCTAGCATTGCTAGATGCGCTTCTGCAACTTTTTCAATGTGTCCTTGTTTTTGCCACAAATTTGCCCATAACTAACCAACCGTCCATAATAGACCCATACTATCTTATACCATTTTTATCAGCTTCTCAAGAGGGTTGAAAATAAAGTATAAAATATAGGATGTTCCATTTAAAAAAACATAACTTTGGTCTGTTATGTACATTGGGACACCCTGTACAAAAACATACATATTTTTAAAATATGTAGAATAAGTGTCGGTACCAGTTCAGGAAAACTAGAAGTCGATATCTCAAATAGCAAATAAGTTATGGGGCTTTTACAGATCGCTGGGTCACCCGGTATGTGACAGGAATTGACCGGGTATATTTAGATATTATTAGCTTAGTAAGACTGGATTGTAATATTTCTTAAAATATATTGGAATATAAAAATATTATAAACATTATATATAAACATTATATTTTTTTCTACGGCACTGGTTGTAAATTTGTATTTTATTAGGGGAGTTCAGAAGTAGGAAGTGTAAACAGTGATTGTAAAGCTATACATAATTTAAATTAATAAAATCATCTTTTCGTGGAAACCGTGGTTACCTCAAAATATGAATGTTTCTTTCAGTTTACTTTAGTGGCGGGAAATTCAAATCTCCGATGATTTACGGAATTAAATCGGAACTCGGAAGTTCTACAGTGTTTCCAAAAGGGCATACGATTTCCGGGAATTATATTCGCTTCCATCCCCAAACCGGCAACACCGTACAGTACATTGTTCCATGGACATATATCAAATATTAAGCTATTTATTTCACTATTAAAAATGACTGTGTAATGAAGCCAATAAACCTGTCACTGCGATAAGGCATTAAAAGTGTCCTTTGGCTTAGGCCTACCTTAAAATATTGCGAATTTCGTAAAATTAGAAGGCGTGATTTTTATTCTGAGCAACATGCTATGCTTAATTATGTTTTTATAATCGAGCGTTATTCTGAAGGTAAGAATTACTAAATTACACAGTTCTTACATCTCTAAAGATCAACTTGAACACAAACATGCAAATTTAAGGAAAAAAAAAAATCTGGCATTTGTCAAATAAAGCAAACATTGGTTCCGTGAATTTTACATGCAAAAATAAACTTTAATGTTCTATCTTCAAAGTAGTATCGAAATTACCTGCTATTTGACGTTGACATTTTGAAACAGAACATGCTTCAACCTCGCAATTTAAGGATAAGCAGCGTACTAAAAAAATTGAACTAATGCGTCTTAGTTTGTGTTTTCAGCAAAATTGATTTAGGAAGGCAAACTAAGAAAATGAAGCATTGCCTTTAGTTAGCATAAAAGTTGCTCATTTGTTGATTAAAAAAAGGAAAACGTTAATGGATGGAATCATCGTTAAACAGCGTATGATAGAAGCTGTTGGTGAGTTACGAGGGTTGTCCTTAAAAAAAAGTTCCCAAGGAGCTGCAGACGTAAGGAACGCTGTTACGTGGGATTTGGCGACACTCGCGTGTAGTTTGGCTTCCTCTCTTCCAGTCTCTGCGACTCTCGATTTTGCCTTGGCAGCCGTTAGAGGTGGAGCTCCCACTCGTTTCTTCCGCCAGGTGCAAATTACGCTCTGTGATTCGTTTTTTGTGTGCAAAAAACACTGCGCCGCGGAAGTTTAAACACTGTCTGCTGGAAAAGTGATGGCGAGCGTCTTTTGGGACAGGAATTGGTTATTGTTGTGCGAATGCATGCCTGTCGGTACAACAATCAATGCGATCTGCTTCTCGATATGAATTCAAAGGGAATTCGGTTGTTTCAAAATCCATTACACTGCAATGTTGCCGACGTTTCAAGTCAATTTCAAATGGAAATTATTGATCTTTAAGCTAACGTTAAAATCAAGGATAAATACAAGGAAGGAAACTTGATCGATTTTCAAAAATTCTTGAACGCTAAAGGGTTTACAAATTTAAAGCAATTTGCTTCTAATTTTACTTCTACGTTTGACACTACTTATTTGTGAATAAAAAACTTTTTTCAGGATGGAGTATCTGAAATCTAAATACAGGGCACATTTATTGGATGACCATTTGCAATAATTGCTTATAATTGGTGTTCAGATTTTAATACCAACTTTAAAAAAATTCTTCAGCAAAAAACACAACCATTATTCCATCAAATCGGAGAAAGTGACATGATGGCCACATCACCAGTTTTCATTTTCCATTATAATAAGTACGCTTTCATTTAATGTTTGCCTTTTATTTGTTAAGATGTGCTACAAGATAAAATGTAAATCTTTTACATGTTTAATGTACCATGGGAGATAATTCCTTGAGTGTTTGAGGCTGTACAGATTTAGACCATTTAGATTAATTGAGTAGATAGAATGCGCACGCTGTTTTATTAAAAATTTAAATTAATGCTCCCCTCGCGAGAGCAGGTCTTATATTAAGATCAATTTCTATTTAGTATTCCATACGTTACCATCACACTGATGTATTAATAATGTGCTAATTAATACTAATTACCCCTATAGCACGTTAAGTTATAATAAGGGAAAATTAAATTATTTGTTGATGCGTAATGATAATTAGTTGTGATATTAACACATTACTTTTCAGTATCCCAATTGTCTTATCGGCAGAAAAGTCGGCTTTTTGTTGGAAGTAATTATTGACAGACCCCAGAGTTCGTAGAATATTACCACAAAATAGTGCACTATTTTTAAATTAAACAATATCACGTGTAAAGAGATAAAAAAATAATAATTACAAGAAACACATTTTAAAACTACCTTTACTGAACTAGTCAAACATATGTGGGGCCCATGGTTATAAATAATTTAATTGGTATTTAAAAACGCTATTAAAACATTGGGACCGGATCTAGCAAAAGGCTTTAAAAGAGGGTGGTAAAACACAACGGATTCACTTAATTAATGGCCACAGATGCATCTTCATTTAGCAATTTTCGTTCAACTTTTCATTCGTTTCCTCTTAATGAACCATTTATTAGGGTCGTTCGTTCGCTTACATAATGGATGACTTTTACTTTAGTTTAACGTTATAAAAATGGTGGTGTAACAAATAAATCCCCAAATAAACACATATGTGAAGCTATACGCAACACTTTGTTATGGTAGTTGTTGTAATATTAATGCACTGAATAATTTTAAAATTACCTTACCTTAGTTGCCATGGTTATCTTTGTAAAGAATTAGGGGTATAAATTTAGGAATAGGTTTCAGCAATAATATTTTAAAATAAAATTGATTATAAAAGAAAATTTAAGAAAAACCCAAATAGAAATTAAAGCGCTGTTATATTAATAAGTGGTCACATGGCTACCCCTAATATTTTCAACCCTATAATTATTTAGCGCACATATAGTTACTGTTTTTTTTGAAGTTTACACATCGCTATAAAAAAAATAAGCGTCGGTAGATTTTGCATAAACCACACTAACTAATAAAATAAACAATTCGAATCACTGAATCCGGAACACAATGCGAATACGCGCAGTATCCTAATAATTGCAAAAAATTTCAAAGTTTGCACATCGCCATAAAAAATATATGCACTTTAATAGTCTCCACATTAACCACGCTAACTAATAAAATAATAAAATTCATATCTCTGAACTCAAAACACAGAGAAAATAACCAATTTCCACTCTCGAACAATAAATACGCGCAGTGTCTTAGTAATTGTAAAATGTTTTAAAGTTTGCACATCCCCACACAAAATTTATGCACTTTAGAAGTCTCTACGTTAACTATACTAACTAATTAAAAAATAAAATGCATATCCCTGTAGTCAAATCACAGAGAAAATAATTCATTTCGACCCTCAAGCACCGAATACGAGCAGTGTCCGATTAATTGCAAAATTTTTCAAAGTTCGCAAGTTGCCACAAAAAATATTTGCACATTATTAGAATCTACATTAACCAGTAAAATATTAAAATTAGTATCACCGCACCCGAAACATAGATAAAATAATTCATTTCCACCCTCTAACAACGAATACGCGCAGTGTCCTAATAATTACAAAAACTTTCAAAGTTTGCACATTGCCATTAAAAATATAAGCACATTTACTGATTCTGTAATAGACATACTTATAAAAAAGTAAAATTCTTATCAACGAGTTCGAAACACAGAGAATATAAATAATTTCCACCCTCGACCAACGTATACATTAGTTCGCTCATTGCCATAAAAATATAAACACATTATTAGATTCTACATTAGCCCAGATTTGCTCACAGTCCTATAAAGGACGGTAATTTTAAAGGCTCTTCTTAAATTATATGTAGAATATTGTCAGCGCCAACTTTCAGTTTTTCTTCGAATAAGTACGTTTCTGATTATTTATTGGACTTTCACGGAAGAACGAAAAATAATCTTTTTTGTATTCTCTAAATAATAATCACTTAATTTAGACAAGCATAATATTTATTTTAATTTTATTTAAATCTCAGGCAAATGTGGGTTAATCGTACTAACCAATAAAAAAATTAAATTTGTATCATAGCAGCCGGAACACAGAGAAAATAATTCATATTCACTTTCGAGCAACCAATACGCGCAGTAATTACAAAAAAGTTTGCACATTGCAATTAAAATTTTTAAATCTATTGTTGAAATATATTGCTGAAACTTCACATCCGTTAAATAATACATTGAATAATTTCAAACTTGTACATGGGAATCGGTAGTTGTTGATATTGGACGCTAAACAGAACTCCCACTTCTCGTAATGAAGGTCCTTGAATTTTTTCTCTGTAGAATACATTTTAATTTCCAGGAATTAAGAAATGGAATGAATCAAAGTAAGGTTCTTTAAGTTTCCATATTTTGACAGCTTTGAATTTCCCAGATTTGAATTTTTCGCCACTAAATTTCCCCGAGATTTTTTAAGCTAAACAGCCCTTTTGCGAGCGGTCACTTAGACCCTCCGGAAGTGACCTTGACATTAACCCCTAAGTCAAAGTCAAGGTCACTTCCGGGGTCAAGGTTAAGGTCACTTTCTTGGTCAAGGTCAAGGTCACTTCCGGGAGCACTTCCTACTAAAAGTGGTACTTTTATTTTTGCATAAATTTTGTTGAATTCTTTCAGCGCTGTACTAATATGTTGAAAAGGTATTATGATGATTGCATCTGTGTATTTTTAATAAATAAATCATAAACAAACATACCTTCTGCGTTGCTGGATAAAGCTACCCCTTAATTTGCATTTGAAGCTTCCTGTTTTCTTTGAACTGGTGTTTTAAATCGTATTCCAAAATTTGTTTATTAAACATGGATTATTAATACAATTGCTGAAATTACATCTACTGCTACATTTATTAAAAACCACAACTACCAGTGATAGATAATTCCAAAGCGTTTTTGACCAAAAATTATTTTTCTAACAAATCAGAATCGGACATTCATTTCCAACCAAAGAAAGCATTGTTTACAGCGTATGTACTCAAGCAAAGGCCGAAATTATATAGAGGAAATTGGAAATAAAATAAGACACAATATAATAAAATTTAATTCCAAGAACCGATACATGTAGTTAAAATTTAACAAAGTATAAACAGACAGTGTACAGACTTTTGCCAAAGTTTTGCCTCTTATAATAAATTGATTTTTTTTTTAATTTAGTAATCTCAATAATTTATTATTTTTGGCAAAGGACTGTTCTACCGGTAACAATAAAAAAATTCTGTAGCTTCAAATTCTATAAGAAAGTATTAAAGCTTCGACTTGCAGGAATCTGGGTTTGTGATCTCGTTCCACCATGTCGGCCTCGAAAACACCTCTTCGCAGTTCTTAAAACTTTGTCTCAAGTGATTGTAGACCTTAATTGATATTAAAACACTGGCATCAATAAAATATAATAATTTGAAAATAAATAAATGTAATATAATTATTTTAATTAAGGGGTCACCCCGCACTCGCACTGTCAAGAAATAAGGTATGTCTTATGATTTTTTTTAAGCCTCGTTTAAATATTTTTTTGACAATTTAATTTTTTATTCGATTAGTACAACAAGTTGTTAAAATATTTTTGACATCTCAAAATAGTCACAAACAAGCGAGTTTGAAATAATTCCGTAAAGGGCCAACAAAGAAATGACCTCTTGCGCCATTTTGCACTGGATCATCTTAGATATATAAAAAAAAATTGTTTAAATTTAAAGTGACCAGTGAATGGAATTGTAAAAAAATGTATTTTGGCGACTCAAAATAAAATATAGAAACAATTGCTATCGACTGGAAATTTTCCAAAATGTCTCAAAATTCACACGTGATTGATTCCGTGAAAAAAGTACTTAACATTCCAACGTGGGATTTTATCAAAAATTGTAATGATTTTGGCGACTCAAAATAAAATATAAAAACAATTGCTATCAACTGGAAACATTCCAAAATTACTCAAAATATACATGTGACTGATTTTGTGAAAAAGTACTTAATATTCCGACGTTAGATTTTGTCAAAAATTCATGTGATCAGCGAATTGTAAAAAAATGTAATCATTTTGGCGACTCAAAATAAAATATAAAAACAATTGCTATCAACTGGAAACATTCCATAATTACTCAAAATTTACATGTGATTGATTTTGTGAAAAAGTACTTAATATTCCGACGTTGGATTTTGTCAAAAATTCATGTGATCATTGAATTGTAAAAAAATGTATTCATTTTGGCGACTCAAAATAAAATATAAAAACAATTGCTATCAACTGGATACATTCCAAAATTACTCAATATTTACATGTGATTGATTTTGTGAACAAGTACTTAATTTTCCGACGTTGGATTTTGTCAAAAATTCATGTTATCAGTGAATTGTAAAAAAAATGTAATCAATTTGGCGACTCAAAATAAAATATAAAAACAATTGCTATCAACTGGAAACATTCCAAAAGTACTCAAAATTTACATGTGATTGATTTTGTAAAAAAAGTACTTAATTTACCGACGTTGGATTTTGTAAAGAATTCATGTGATCAGTGAATTGTAAAAAAAAAATGTAATCATTTTGGCGACTCAAAATAAAATATAAAAACAATTGCTATCAACTGCAAATATTCCAAAATTACTTAAAATGTACACGTGATTGATTCCGTGTAAAAGTACTTAATATTCCGACGTTGGATTTTGTCAAAAATTCATGTGATCAGTGAATTGGAAAAAAAAGTGTAATTATTTTGGCGACTCAAAATAAAATATAAAAACAATTGCTATCAACTGGAAACATTCCAAAATTACTCAAAATTTACATGTGATTGATTTTGTAAAAAAGTCCTTAATATTCTTAATATTCCGACGTTGGATTTTGTCAAAAATTAATGTGATCGGTGAATTGTAAAAAAAAATGTAATCATTTTGGCCGCGTAAAATAAAATATAAAAACAATTGCTATCACCTGGAAACATTCCATAATTATTCAAAATTTACATGTGATTGATTTTGTGAAAAAGTACTTAATATTCCGACGTTGGATTTTTTCCAAAATTCATGTGATCAGTGAATTGTAAAAAAAAAATGTAATCATTTTGGCGACTAAAAATAGAATATAAAAACAATTGCGATCAACAGGAAGCATTCCAAAATGAATCAAAATTTACATGTGATTGATTTTGTGAAAAAGTACTTAATATTCCGACGTTGGATTTTGTCAAAAATTCATGTGATCAGTGAAATGTAAAAAAAATGTAATCATTTTGGCGACTCAAAATAAAATATAAAAACAATTGCTATCAACTGGAAACATTCCAAAATTACTCAAAATTTACATGTGATTGATTTTGTGAAAAAGTACTTAATATTCCGACGTTGGATTTTTTCCAAAATTCATGTGATCAGTGAATTGTAAAAAAAAAATGTAATCATTTTGGCGACTAAAAATAGAATATAAAAACAATTGCGATCAACAGGAAGCATTCCAAAATGAATCAAAATTTACATGTGATTGATTTTGTGAAAAAGTACTTAATATTCCGACGTTGGATTTTGTCAAAAATTCATGTGATCAGTGAATTGTAAAAAAAATGTAATCATTTTGGCGACTCAAAATAAAATATAAAAACAATTGCTATCGACTAGAAACATTCCAAAATTACTCAAAATTTACATGTGATTGATTTTGTAAAAAAGTACTTAATATTCCGACGTTGGATTTTGTCAAAAATTCATGTGATCAGTGAAATGTACAAAAAATGTAATCATTTTGGCGACTCAAAATAAAATATAAAAACAATTGCTATCAACTGGAAACATTCCAAAATTACTCAAAATTTACATGTGATTGATTTTGTGAAAAAGTACTGAATATTCCGAAGTTGGATTTTGTCAAAAAATCATGTGATCAGTGAATTGTAAAAAAGAAAATGAAATCATTTTGGCGACTCAAAATAAAATATAAAAACAATTGCTATCAACTGCAAATATTCCAAAATTACTCAAAATGTACACGTGATTGATTCCGTTTAAAAGTACTTATTATTCCGACGTTGGATATTTTCAAAAATTCATGTGATCAGTGATTTGTAAAAAAAAATGTAATCATTTTGGCGAAGCAAAATAAAATATAAAAACAATTGCTATCAATTGGAAATACTCCAAAATTACTCAAAATTTACATGTGATTGATTTTGTGAAAAAGTACTTAATATTCCGACGTTGGATTTTGTCAAAAATTCCTGTGATCAGTGAATTGTAAAAAAAAAATGTAATCATTTTGGCGACTCAAAATAAAATATAAAAACAATTGGAAAAATTCCAAAATGACTGTAAATTTACATGTGATTGATTTTGTGAAAAAGTACTTAACATTCCGACGTTGGATTTTGTCAAAAATGCATGTGATCAGTGATTTGTAAAAAAAAATGTAATCATTTTGGCGACTCAAAATAAAATATAAAAACAATTGCTATTAACTGGAAACATTCCAAAATGACTCAAAATTTACATGTGATTGATTTTGTGAAAAAGTACTTAATATTCCGAAGTTGGATTTTGTCAAAAATTCATGTGATCAGTGAATTGTAAAAAAAAATTTAATCATTTTGGCGACTCAAAATAAAATATAAAAACAATTGCTATCAACTGGAAGCATTCCAAAATTACTTAAAATTTACATGTGATTGGTTTTGTGAAAAAGTACTTAATATTCCGACGTTGGATTTTGTCAAAAATTCATGTGATCAGTGAATTGTAAAAGAAAAAAATTAATCATTTTGGCGACTCAATATGAAACATAAAAACAATTGCTATCAACTGGAAACATTCCAAAATCACTCAAAATTTACATGAGATTGATTTCGTGAATACGTACTTAACGTTCCGACGTTGGATTTTGTAAAAATTTCATGTGACCAATGAGGATATATAAAAATGTATTCATTTTGGCGACTCAAAATAAAATATAAAAACACTTACCATCGACTGGAAACTTTTCAAAATTACTAAAAATGCACACGTGATTTTTTCTGTTAAAAAGTACTTAACATTCCAACGTTCGATTTAGCCAAAATTTCATGTGATCAGTGAATAGAATGTAGAAAAATGTAAACATGTTGGCGACTCAAAATAAAATATAAAAACAATGCCATCGCCTGGAAATTTTCCAAAATTTCTCAAAATGCACACGTGATTGATTCCGTAAAAAAAGTACTTAACATTAAAACATTGGAATTTTGTCAAAATTTCATGAGATCAGTGAATAGAATTGTAAAAAAATATTTTGGCTACTCAAAACAAAATATAAAAATAATTGCCATTGACTGAAAATGTTCCAAAATTACTCAAAATTCACACGTGATTTATTTTGTAAAAAAAATAGTTAACTTTTTAGCGTTGGATTTTGTCTGAATAGAATTGAAAAAATAATGAAATATTTTTTTTGACTAAAATTAAAATATAAAAACAATTGCTATTGACTACAAACTTTCCAAAATTAATCAAAAATCAATACGTGATTGATTCCGAGAAAAAAGTATATAATCTTGTATTAAGAAATTAAGATATGAATTTGTTAAATAATGAGTTTTGCTTGATAAAAATAATAATAGTAATTTTATAACACTGATTTCTTAACACTAAACGCACTCTTTCTATTGAGGAGTTTATTTACTTTTATATAAAAAAAAAATCAAGGATTGCATAATTAATAATTATTTTTTTTTTACTGTACAACCATTTGTTAGGTTCTTAATTTTATTAACTGTATATTTATTCACGTAATGTTTAAACTATTTAATGTATTTGACTTGTGTAAAATGTTGTATAATGTTAACGCACCAATAAAATTGAATTGAATTGAATTAATGTATTTGTTTTTCTGAACCATTTGTCCGCTTTTCTATATCGTAGTTACATTCCTTACATTCCTTTATATTTGTATTTTAAGGAAACGTAAACAATTTTCATCAAATTTTACGAAATGAGGATATTTTAAAATGTTATCACAACTTTTGAACGTGCAGTGGCGGTTCGTAAATTTTCGTAGAAGAGGACAGATGTGACCTCTTTGGCGTGGAATAGAAAACTTGTTGAACAGTTACGATACTATAAGGGTGCACCTGGCATCTTCTTTATATCTTTTTCTTTTTACACTACAAATACTGGTGTGCCACTACAATACCTTCTTCATTTGAGGAGCTCATGATTAAAAACTGTTAAAAAAGGGCCAATCCACTTAATCTGTTGCTCATCGTAAAGCGTATCGTATTGCTTCAGTGAGTATGAAACTGTTGCTCAGGTAAATATTGCACGATAGTAATCATATTGAATCGCGAAGCATATATCGCGCCAGTGTGAAAGATGTTATCTCGTCTCCATAACAACCGCTTGGGATACACTACATCACTTTCACTATCCCAAGCAGAGTTCACTCTAGCAAATAATTACTTGTTTTCAGCAATCGAATCGGAATATACTGTTTTAACTAAATAATTCATTCAAACATACCAATTTCCCCATTACATACCTGTCCATCAGATTTTCCCAGCACCGAATTCATGAGGAAATCACAGTGCGCGATCACGTCCACCAGTGCAACAGCGTCGTCTTTCAAGTTCTGGCACAACTCAAGAATACCGTTCTGCACCATCAGTGCCGGTCTCTCCCCAATAAAGAAGCCTCCTTGATACAGATGGCCTATATGTTTCTCGAGACAGAATAGGCCGAATAAACCGAAAAGCCTTACCAGTACTTTTTTCAGGTGTGGATCGTCACATGCATTTATTTCTTCAAAGAATTTTTGCAGGAAGAAATGCTGTAAAAATTAAATTCACTTGAAAATTTGTACTGTTAAAAAAATCGCAGTCGCCTATGAATTGAAATGCATATGTCATAGTTGTCATTCAGACAGTTAACATCAAAAATGTTCACCATTGTGCAAACAGAGATTTGCGCCATTCGATTTATAGTCAACTGATATTAATTTCTTTTTGAATCACACGATAAAACCGTCCCAAAATCAAGTGAGAAAAGGGATGCCGGAAACTCATAATTTATCAGAGAGCGTGAACGCGTAAATATAGACACAGCATCGGTAGCTAAGTGATGATTCATATTCTGTTCGGTGGTGCAGCCACGCGTAGATTTGTTATTGCGTTCTCTCCGAATACTTTATCCTTAAATGTGACGTTTTACATATACATTCATATTTTGTATGGCTGTGTAATTTAAATAAATCTGTGTTTATGTTTATGTTTTATGTTTACCTTGGGACGGCTCTATCATGTTCTTCTTAAGCTATAATTGCATGAGCGACAATTAACTCTGTGAAAACTTATTACACATGAAACAATAATTTTGTATCTGTAATGTAAAACAATTTCACTTTTTACCTGAATATAAACGACTGCTAAATTCCTGGAGTAGAACACCTGATTATCGTTCTTTGCCCAAAATCGTCCTTTTCCCCGTGACAAACTCTCTTCGTGTTTTTCGTGTGACATTTTTAGTAAATAACATGTCAACCATTGATACATTCTTAAAATATCTACAAATTTAACAAGATTGATACATTCTTCTAATATTTGCGTAATTTATTTATTTGATTTATTTATTTCCCAACAGGACAAGTCCCAAAATAGGGGAATATCGTAATTAACAATAATAAAACAAAACTTGTAATTACTTACATTCTGGACGTGCTGTTTGATGCAAGTTATCCGCATCGAATGTATGCGTTAAAATTTGTTTCGCGTGATTCAAAAAGTTTACGGATCCCATTGGATACTTTAACGTCTTCCCTTGCAAAACTTTGGGCCACAATTTTAGGAGCCAGTTGCTAGTCTGTTGGGTCAGAATGTGGTTTTCTCCTTCGTAGGTATTATTCGCGTCATGGTCGTTCCTAAGGTCACCAATTTTAGCTTCTGAAAAGTAAGTGAATGATATAATTTAATTTGTTGTTGCATGTTTTGTATTATTGTATTTTTATGACATAAACATTAGCTCTAGTTGTTATCTATTCTATAAAAAAAGTGATGTGGTAATAATAATCTACCGTCTGAATTCTGAATGGCACTTAACAATTTTGATATTGCGAGCTAATGGACTATTTAGTGCATAATTCAATCTGTGAAAATCAATATGTAATATATTTATCATTTTATAATTATAAACCAAAAATGACAACAAAGGACCCCGCACAAATCTTATGGAAATTGAATTTCGGTCAAATGACTTGAAATTTTCAGAAGAGTTTCTACAAGTCATGCCGAGAAAAAGTCCTAATTGGCACAAACTTCCTAGATGTTTTGGAGCCGAGATGTAAGCGATGGAGTTTTGCAGAATTTTAACATTTTTACTAAAGAAAACGTATAATTCAATAAATGCTAAAGGATTTTCTATAAAAAAAATATTTTTAAAATCACTTCATAGCTAATAAGATTAAAATTTTACAAAAAATAAGCTTTTAAAAACGTTTAATTATTTTTTTTTTCTTTGATATGATTGCACATTTTAATATTTTAAATGAATGTTTATAAAAAAATTAAAACATGAGAAAACATAAAAAATGCCCCAATGTTTCTTTTTTTAACTATTAAATATTAGGTATTATAACTATCAGTGATGGTTCGCGGGGCTTTTCTGGTACGGCCGAGGAACAAGAGGTGGTAATACAGATGGGTAGGGTCAAAATACAAAAGGAAAATACAAAAAAAAAACGATTAAGATGAACACCCACTTTCGGTGTACAAAATTTTAGCAAAAACTATTCAATTCTTTGGATTGCCAATTTAAGCTTATGATTTAAAAAGTTTAATTTAAACATTATTAGTAGTATTTGAGATAAAGACGTTTTTCAAAAATGGTCAGAATCGTTTCGGAGGACCTACAAATGGATATTTCCGTTGAAATTCCGATTTCAATACTTTCTAGAACTCTGAAGAGAGAAAATAGAAATCATAAGAGTTGGCAAAAAAAACACATTAAAAAGTTTTACCAAAAAATCTAAAATATTAATTTGAGCCTCCCATCACCCAAAATTGGCTACAAAAGTAACTCTTTTGATTTAAAAAATAATTTACGAAGTTTAAAAAAAATAATAAAAAAAAAACAAAAATTCAGACAAATATTTTAACATTAAATAACCAAAAATTCAAGTTATATCATTATATGAACAGCTACCGTTAAGTTTAACACTATTACCAACATATCTCCTGTCCCATAAGTCCCACAAAGAAATTCTATTAACAAATAATTCTAAGAATATGATACAAAATAAAAAACATACATTGAAAGAATTCGCGTTCGCCCATAAATATCATTAATTAAGGTAGAAAAACTAAAATGCAAGTCCAAAAAATCAAATATTGAAAACTCTGGCCTGAATATAAAAAACGCAGACGAAAAATCGAAAACTTCAATAAACAAATCGAAAATTTTATCCAAAATAATGAATATTTAGGCCAAAACTTCTAAAGTTTATTACAAAAAATGGTGATGTGGCCATCATGTTACTTTCTCCGACTTGATGGTATCATAGCCATTTATATTTACGTTTTCATGGTTTATTTTCAATTGAAATCATATTTTAAATGTACATCGAGCGTTGTGTAAACTCGGATGAAACTGACGTTTAAAACGTCAAAATTATGAAAGATGGAAAAATTATACATCAAATTCAAAAACTCAGTTTACTCAAAAACTAAAGAGATTTCGAAAAAAACTTATTCTTTATAAGTTGTTCATTTTAGAATTCTCTACAATTATTATTAACTTAAATTTGCTGTAACTATTATCGTTTTATAATTAAAAACCAAAAATTAAAAAAAATAAATAATTTTTTTATCGAATAAAAATGATTTTATGAAAAATATTTTAAAGCAAAAGATGTTCATTTCTTTATTGTCTTTAAAGTTTGTTTAAATGTTTTCGTGATATTTTGCATGGTTAAGAAAATATTCGCAAAAAACAAAAAAATAATTAAGGTAAACGCCCACTTGCGGTGTACGAAATTTTACCAAAAGCTTTTCAGTTCTTCAGATTATCAAATAAGACGGATGTTCAAAGTTTCATATCAATTGCTCTTTTAGTTTTTGAGATACAGCGCGCACAGCAGACGCACACACACACACACACACACACACACACACACACACACACACACACACACACAGAGAGAGACACACAGACAGACATAAAAAAAAATTCCAAAAATTGTTGAAATGGCATCTAGGGACCCCAAAACGGATATTTCCGTAAAAAAAAAATTTGAAAAAAAAATCACGATCACAATACTTTCTCGTACTTCGTAACGGAGAAAGTAAAAAAGGAGAAATGAAGAATAAATTATGCACCAAACAATTTTACACAAAAAATTGAAAATTCAACCAACAAAAAATTAGTGATTTTATATCTAAAAATAACACAAAATAAGTTTCCGACCAGAAAGTCAAGAATATTAGCCTAAACATAAAAATAATTCGCACCATAAAATCAATTGTTCAAGTTAAAAATTTAAAAAATTGACAAAAAATTAAACATTTATACCAAAAATCGAAAATTTTAAGATAAAAAATTTAGTTTAAAAAATCGAAAATTTTAACAATCAAATCGACAATTTTGACCAAAATATGGAAATTTAGGCAGAGGATCAACATTTAGACCAACAAAATCGAAAATACAGGTCAAAAGAATGAATATTTATAAAAAATAGAGAATTTCATAGAATAAATAAAAAATTGTGGCCAAAATATAGAATATAAAGAAAATTTAGGCCGAAAAACCATGAATTTAAAAAAAATATCAAAAAACGTAGGCTAGATCCAAATTATGGGCCTAAATTTCAAAAATCAAAAACAAGGGACTGAAAAAAATTTAAATTTGAAGAAATAATTCCCAGGATACCCTTAATAACACCTCATAACTCTAGTGTGAACCGCCCAGGGCCCCCCTCCTGTATGTCGAAGCCGTGAAGGCCCTCACTGGCATATGCATCCCTTCAATCCTAAGTTTGTGCTTTAGAATTAAGATAGTAATTAAGTTAAAAATCTACTAGGAAACGGTTGTGGCAGATGGCCCAGTTGCCGACGTCAAAAAAAAACAAATAATTCGAAAGAATGGCCTAAATCCAGAATATTTAGGTCAAGAATTTAAAGAAAAATAACCGATAAGGTAGGCCAAACATCTAAAATATAGGTAAAGAGTTCAAGAAGCCAGGTTTAGAAATAAAAAATGCAGAACAAAAACTTGAAAATTTAAGTAAATAAAAAATAATTTGCCATTTTAACCCAAAAAAAATAACTGTTTAGCTCAAAATAAGTGCCTGGCTAGAACAACAAAAAATACATAATACAATCAATTATTCAAGTTAAAAATCTCAAATATAAACAAAAAATTCTGGGTAAAAATCGAAAATTCTGGGCCAAAAATTATAAATGCAGATTGAAAAATCGAAAATTTAGACCAAAATAAACGAAATTTAGGGCAGAACATGAAAATTTAAATAAACAAAATAGAAAATACAGGTCAAACATCTAAAATATAGGCCTAAAAAATGAAAAGTCAACAATCGTGGCCAAAAATTTAGAAATCGAAAACGAGCAACAAAACAAAAAATGCGATCCAAAAAAAACAAAATTTTAGAAGTTAAGAATATTTGGGCCAAAAGATCACAAAAAGAGAAACAAGAAATAACCAACGTGTCTGTTTAAATAGAACTCGTCTCGCTAAATCGCAAGTAGGGACTAATTATTATGGTATCAAATTTTTTAATTGTCTGCCTAACGATGTTGTAAACCTACCTCTCCTGAAATACAAATACAAAATCAAATCGTACCTGTGCATCAAGACTTTCTACAGTTTCACCGAATATATGATGAATGATTGCAGCGATATGTAATGCTAATCTTTGTGCAAATTATGTGTTATGGTATTATTTATATTCATGTAACTATGTTTTCCTTTTATCTATATATGTAATGTTTGACCTGTGTAAACTCATGTATGCACCAATAAACTATTATTATTATTATTATTATTATTACAAATTTAGACCAAAACAATCGAAAATACAGGTCAAAAATCTATGGGCCAGGTAAAATCTAAAATCTAAGCCAAAGAAATAAAAGATCAAGGCAGATAAAAAACTTGAATATTCTATAAAAAATTGCCATTTTCAACCCTCGGCATCATAAATCACTATCTAATATATAAAATTTTCGTGTCACAGTGTTTGTAACAAAACTCCTTCGAAACGGCTTGACCGATTCTTATGACATTTTGTGTGTATATTGAGTAGGTCTAAGAATAGGAAGAAAACTATTTTTCACACACCTAAGTGATAAGGGTGGTCCACCGCAAATTTTTTATTTTTATTTTTGGACAAAATTTTTGTATTTGAATATTTTTATTAAAAAACTAGCTGACCCGTCAGACATTGTCCTGTCTTAATTATGAATATTGAATTCGAATTGGTATAATTCATAAAAAGAAAATATTCAAAAACATAGTGTTTATTATTGTAATGCTCTATGTTACACAACATTCTTCGTTTTATTTTCTGCCAACGTATTAAAATCGATACCAGAATCATGAATTGAGCAAAGTAACTACTGCGCTGCGCCGTCGTCCGTGCGTTGCCCATTAAAATTAAGCAAATAAACTGGTGCGTAGACCTTCAAAATTAAGCAAGGGTGACGAACGACGGCTCAGCTACACTGCGCCGTCGACCGCGAATGGTCCATATATATTAAGGCAGATAACTGGTGACGAACGACAGCTCCGCTGTGAAGCGCCGTCGTCAATATGTAGGTTATTACTGGTGACGCTCATTAAAATTAAGCAAATAAACTGGTGACGAACGACGGCTCCGCTGCGCTGCACCGTCGTCCGTGCGTAACCCTTAAAAAATAAGAAAGGTAACTGGTGACGAACGACGGCTCCGCTGCGCTGCGTCGTCGTCAATACGTGGCTTATTACTGGTGACGAACGACGGCTCCACTACGCTGCGCCGTCGTCCGTGTGTGGCCCATTGAAATTAAGCAAATAAAGTGGTGACGATAGTGGCCGAAAACGGTTTAGGCTCTAATTTTTGAAATTCACGATCGCTTTAACGTGCAATTATTGCTTCAAAAATTCATAACTGTTTTAATAATCAACGGATTTGAACTAAATAACAAAATTATTAAATCTTACGAATGTAAGAAGTGTATTGTTAATAATGAAAACATCTATCGCCAGCTGAAATATTTTTTTTCGAATTTTTGAAATTCATGATCGCTTTAACGTGCAATTATTGCTTCAAAAATTCATAACTTTTTTAATAATCAACGGATTTGAACTAAATAACAAAATTATTAAAGCTAAAGAAAGTAAGAAGTGTATTGTTACTAATAAAAACATGTATCGGCAGTTGAAATTTTTTTTTTTAATTTTTAAACTTCATGATCGCTTTAACGTGCAATTATTGCTTCAAAAATTCATAACTTTTTTAATAATCAACGGATTTGAACTAAATAACAAAATCATTAAAGTTAAAGAATGTAAGAAGTGTATTGTTACTAATAAAAACATGTATCGGCAGTTGAATTTTTTTTTTTAGAATTTTTAAAATTCATGATCGCTTTAACGAGCAATTATTGCTTCAAAAATTCATAACTTTGTTAATAATCAACGGATTTGAACTAAATAACAAAATTATTAAAGCTTACGAATGTAAGAAGTGTATTGTTACTAATAAAAACATGTATCGGCAGCTGAAATTTTTTTTTAGAATTTTTAAAATTCATGATCGCGTTAACGTGCAATTATTGCTTCAAAAATTCATAACTTTTTTAATAATCAACGGATTTAAACTAAATAACAAAATTATTAAAGCTAAAGAATGTAAGAAGTGTATTGTTACTAATAAAAACATGTATCGGCAGTTGAAATTTTTTTTTAGAATTTTTAAAATTCATGATCGCTTTAACGTGCAATTATTGCTTCAAAAATTCATAACTTTTTTAATAATCAACGGATTTGAACTAAATAACAAAATCATTAAAGTTAAAGAATGTAAGAAGTGTATTGTTACTAATAAAAACATGTATCGGCAGTTGAATTTTTTTTTTTAGAATTTTTAAAATTCATGATCGCTTTAACGAGCAATTATTGCTTCAAAAATTCATAACTTTGTTAATAATCAACGGATTTGAACTAAATAACAAAATTATTAAAGCTAAAGAATGTAAGAAGTGTATTGTTAATAATAAAAACATCTATCGCCAGTTGAAATATTTTTTTTAGAATTTTTGAAATTCATGATTGCTTTAACGTGCAATTATTGCTTCAAAAATTCATAACTTTTTTAGTAATCAACGGATTTGAACTAAATAACAAAATTATTAAAGCTAAAGAATGTAAGAAGTGTATTGTCAATAATAAAAACATCTATCACCAGTTGAAATATTTTTTTTAGAATTTTTGAAATTCATGATCGCTTTAACGTGCAATTATTGCTTCAAAAATTCATAACTTTTTTAATAATCAACGGATTTGAACTAAATAACAAAATCATTAAAGTTAAAGAATGTAAGAAGTGTATTGTTACTAATAAAAACATGTATCGCGAGTTGAAATATTTTTTTAGAATTTTTGAAATTCATGATCGCTTTAACGTGCAATTATTGCTTCAAAAATTCATAACTTTTTTAATAATCAACGGATTTGAACTAAATAACAAAATTATTAAAGCTAAAGAATTTAAGAAGTGTATTGTTACTAATAAAAACATGTATCGGCAGTTGAATTTTTTTTTAGAATTTTTAAAATTCATGATCGCTTTAACGTGCAATTATTGCTTCAAAAATTCATAACTTTTGAATAATCAACGGATTTGAACTAAATAACAAAATTATTAAAGCTAAAGAATGTAAGAAGTGTATTGTTACTAATAAAAATATGTATCGCCAGTTGAAATATTTTTTTTTTAATTTTTGAAATTCATGATCGCTCTAACATGCAATTATTGCTACAAAAATTCATATTTTTTTTAATAATCAACGGATTTGAACTAAATGGCAAAGTTATTAAACAAATTCTCAACCGCGCACAGAATCTTCCGCAGAATATTTTAATTCGTAACACCACCGCGAGCGACATTCCAACCACCAAAAGATGGCGCGCGTATTATAAATCAATCGTTATCACCAATTTATGTATTTAAAGCCGACTTAATTGTTCATCGGATACAAGTGTTGCAATTGAGTTCAGTGCAGCATTTGCTGTTAATATTTTGTTTATATTTTTTTTTATAATTTCAGCTACTTATTTATTTACATTTATCGATACGAATCTACAGGGTAAGCCCATTAAAACCCATTAATAACCGTCGGCGCAAACAATGGAAAAGGAATAACTGATCGAGCGGTCGATCGCCGAGAGTAGAAAATTATTAAAGTACTAAAATCGCTATTAAAAAATAGGGGTTAGTGGTAGAAGGGTGAAAATTTAGGGTTGTATGTATTTTTTAATGCCGAATCATAAAAAAATAAAAATAAAAAATTTTGTCCAAAAAATAAAAATAAAAAATTTGCGGTGGACCACCCTTATCATTTAGGGGTATTAAAAATAGTTTACGTACTATTCTCAGACCTTCTCAATATACACACAAAATTTTATAAAAATCGGTCAAGCCGTTTCGGAGGAGTTTTGTTACAAACACTGTGACACGAAAATTTTATATGTTAGATACATACAACCCTAAATTTTCACCCTTCTACCATTAACCCCTATTTTTTAATAACGAGTTTAGTACTTTCATAATTTTCTACTCTCGGCGATCGACCGCTCGATCAGTTATTCCGGCCAGGCGTAAACAGCACTCACTAACGTTTAGAGCCTATACTGTTTTCGGCCATTATCGTCACCAGTTTATTTGCTTAATTTTAAAGGGTCACACACCAGTTATCTGCCTTAATATATATGGACCATGCACGGACGTCGTTCATCAGTAATAAGCTACGCATTGACAACGGCGCAGCGCAGCGGAGCCGTCGTTCGTCACCAGTTTATTTGTTTAATTTTAATGGGCTGCGCCGCGCCATCGTCCGTCACCAGTTATCTGCCTTAATATATATGGACCATGCACGGACGATGGCGCAGCGCAGCGGAGCCATCGTCCCTCACCAGTTACCTTGCTTGATTTTAAAGCGCTACGCACGGACGACGGCGCAGCGCAGTAGTTACTTTGCTCAATTCATGATGCTCTATGATACACAACATTCATTTTATTTTCTGCCAACATAATAAAATCAATACCATATATCGATTTTATTGTGTTGGCATAAAATAAAACGAATGTTGTGTATTATAGAGCATTACAATAATAAACACTATGTTTTTGAATGATTTTTTTTAAATTAATTATACCAATTTGAATTCAATATTCCTAGTTAAGATAAGACAACGTCGGGTCAGCTAGTAGCTCAATATAATTTTACCATTTATTATAAATCTAAAAACACTTTGCATTTGATTAAAAATGTTGTTTTAAAGACAATTAAAATAAAACCATTTACATTGTTGGAATCATTTTTACTGTTTCAACTTTTGTGCCCGCAGTTTTGACAACTTTAGATTTAGATACACTTTAAATAATTCAAATAAAATCATTCACTTGGTTAGCATCACTCGTATCATTTCATTGTCTATGGCCGCAGTTTTGATAATTTTAGCTTGTCATTCTCAAATTTTTTGACTTGAAACTAACGAGATTTCTATAAAAATCGTATTCGTTATAAGTTGTTCATTTCGGCATTCTCTACAATTATTATTCACATAAATTTGATGTAACCATGATAGATTCCTAATTGTAAACCAAAAATAGTAAAAACATCAATACATTTTTTTTTCTAAAATCAATCATTTAATCAAAAATATTTTTAAACAAAAGATGTTAATTGCTTTTGTTTTCCTTTATTTGAAGACCAAATAAAGGATGTAGTAATGACGTACCTTTAAGATATCCATGACCGGCGCACGCCTCCCTGCACTCTTGGAGTCCATCCCTTACAAACCACCCGATTACAGCTTTAGAAGCCGATGAAACGGCATGCATTTCTATTACAAACTCAGCTTGATCGTCTATTTTTACGCCTTTCATTAAATTAAGGTTGGGTTGAAGTTGAGCTTGCGTTAAATACCTACTGAACACTTTGAAGGCGTACGCTCCAGCCAAGTATGGGAGTAAACGGTGTTGCTATAAAATAGTCAAATTAGTTTAGTATGTTACATTTAACATAGTAATAACACATTTTTTAGGAAATACACAATTTCTTTTACTTTTACTGTAAGCAGTGAGCATTAAAAATTAGTCATTTCCTTCCATTATAGTAATTAAGGTATATAGGGCGTTATAATTACAATAACGCCCCAGATCGACAGTGTACAGCCGGAGGGCCTCCGGCCCGAGGGACGTATGTACGTCGACCGTGAGCGTTTTGGTCATAACGTCCGTGGTGCCTTCAACGTTTTATGTCATACTTGTAGTTTAAATTTATCGAAGATTTTCTTGTCGCGTCAAAAGCCGTGGCGCGCAGATGTCTACGACGTTCGCACGCTTGATTTGCGCATGGCGAATTGTTGACAGTCGATCTGTTGATAATTACTAAAAGCGGGCGTTATGAGCTGGCGTTATAGAAATAACGCCCTGGAGCGTTATTTGTCATTTCATATACGTTGTTTCCATGCCATTATGATTTCAATAATAAACAAGTATGACATAAAAAATTATAATTATTGCGTTAATTTCTAAAATCCGCGAATTGCAAAATAAAACAAATATTAGAAACCCAATTTTATTAATTTATCCTAAAAAAAATGTATTCTCCTCACTAGTGTTGAAATAGATTTACTTTCTTCGCAGTTGGTGCAAACGTTACCTCTCTAAATTAAGCGATGAAAATATAATTTTCGAAGGTGAGGAAAATTTTTTAAGCGCAACATGGCAGTCCTCGCTTTTTTAAATTGATAGTAGTGTGGATGATGGACAGGGTATTACTTACATGTGTTTGATACTCTAAAATTTGAAGTTCTTCTTTGCCGTCTGGTCCAAATTGTTTCCTAACCGCAGCATATCTTATGGCAATACTAACACCTTTCATAAGATATGCGTTAGAAGCTGTTGTCACTTTGACACGCGTAGTGGAAAGTGTACCCAACGCAGCACCAAATCTTTTGCTAGGATCCTTAAAATGAGTCACGTATTTTCCCTCCGGAGTAACTTCTCCATTTTTGTTTAAGAGAGCATTTCGTGATACGTGGTAATTATCGAACATTAAATAACTACAACCAAAAAAATTTAAATGTGTGTCTTTTTAAATTTAAATCCATAGGTACTGTAAACAGTGTCGGAAATAATGGGTCGGTCAACTCAGCATCTCATGTTTTTTTTTAAATTTATTTAAAATATATTGCACCACAAAGGCCTTACCTAGCACCAGCAGCACCACAAGAATTAAAGCTAGCACCTTATCCAGGAAATAGTTACAGGGTTTTGAATAATGAGGGTGCTAAGGCAACGTAGCACCTCACTTTGATTTTTTAGCAAGTTTTACATACTGAATGGCTTGCAATGCGCATGCACTACCACCATACATTATATACCTAGCACCTTCTTAGTTAACCCATACAAAAAAAAAATCATGAGCTACTAATTTTTGTCATCAGAAAACTTATTTTCGTGGTGCGAAATGAATAATCTTCAATTAAATTGAAAAAAAAATCCAATTCCATTTAGCCAAAGGGGCATTGGTATCTTTGAGTATAAGATTAATATATTTATTGGTATATTCCAGTGAAATTAAAAATTTGGGTGTGATTTTTAATTTTAAAAGTTAAATGCAATAAATATCTCAACATGTGTTGTTAAATCATTTCTGTCATTTTTCACGTGCCGTACAGATTGAAGTACTTAGTACTATCTCACACTCCAGCCGAGGTGTATTACATCAAAAACAGTGATTTAAACTGCCAGAAATAGTGATTTCAAGCTGTCACAAATATTCACAGTTCAGCTGCCAGAAATAGTAATTTTAAACTGTCAAAAACGGTGATTTTGAACTATCAGAAATAATGGTTTTCAACTGTCAAAAATAATGATATTTAATATCAAAAATGAGAATTGTCAACTGTCAGAAATGTCGATTTTCAGCAGTCAGAAATAGTGATTTTCAACTGTCAATAGTAGTGATTTTCAACTCTTAAAAATGGTGATTTTTAACTTTAAGAAATAATGATTTTCAACTGCTCAAAATATGAAATTTAATATAAAAAATGAGGATTTTCAACTGTCAGAAATGTCGATTTTCAACTGTCAGAAATAGTGATTTTCAACTGTAAATAGTAGTGATTTTCAACTCTCAAAAATGGTGTTTTTTAACTGTCAGAAATAATTATTTTCAACGGTTAAAAAGTATGAAATTTAATATAAAAATGAGGATTTTCAACTGTTAGAAATATCGATTTTCAACTGTCATAAATAGTGATTTTCAACTTTCGAAATAAATTATTTTTAACTGGTAGAAATAGTGATTTGAAGTTGTTAAAAACAGTCATTTTAACTGCCAGAAATAGTGACTTCAAACTATCAAAAATGCAATTATTAACTGTCAGAAATAATGGTTTTCTACTGCCAAAATCATGATATTTAATACAAAAAATGATGATTTTTTAATCGTCAGAAATAGTGATTTTCAACTGTAACAAAATAATGATTCGTAACAGGCAGAAAATGGTGATTGCAAGTTGTCAAATACAGAGATTAGAACTGCCAGAATAGTGATTTTCTACTGTCAAGAAATAGTGATTTTTAATTGGTAGAAATAGTGATTTCAGGCTGTCAAAAACATTGATTTCAACTGCCAGCAATAGTATTAAAAATTGCGATTTGTAACTGTCAAAAATAATGGTTTTCAGCTGCCAAAATCATGATATTTAATACAAAAAAGAGAACTATTTAACTGTCATAAATAGTGTTTTTTACTGTATAAAAATAGTGATTCGTAACTGGCAGAAAATTGTGATTGTAAGCTCTCAAAAACAGTGATTTCAACTGCCCGAAATAGTGATTTTCAGCTGTCAAAAAATAGCGATCTTCAATTTGTGAAGATAGTGATTTCAAGCTGTCAAAAACATTTATTTAAACTGCCAGAAATAGTGATTTTAAACTGTCAAAATTATAGTTTTTAACTGTGAGAAATAATGGTTTTTAACAGTGAAAAATATATTTGTAATATTTAACTATCAAAAAACCGATCTTCAACTGCCAGATATGTCGACTTTCAACTATCATAGTAGTGATTTTCAACTGCCAAAAATGGTAATTTTCAACTGGAAAAAATTAAGGTTTTCAACTGTCAAAAATAGTGGTTTTTAATGGTCAAAAATAATGATATTTAATACCAAAAATGAGAATTTTCAAACGTCAAAAATGTCGATTTTTAACTGTCAAAAATAGTGATTTTTAAATGTCAAAAGATAGTGAGTTTTACCTGCTAGAAATTGTGTCAAAACTGTCATTTCAACTGCCAGAAATTATTGATTTTAAACTGTAAAAATGCTAATTTCTACCTTTCAAAAACAGCGATTGTAAGCTGTCAAACAGTGATTTTAACTGCCAGATTTAGTAATTTAAACTGTCAAAAATGGTGATTTTCAACTATCAAAAATAGTGGTTTGTAACTGGCAAAAATAGTAATTTTAAGTTGTCAAAAAAAATTGATTTTAACTGCCAGAAATAGAGATTATAAACTATTAAATATGGTGATTTTCAACTTTCAATATTAGTGATGTTCAACTGTCAAAAATGGTGATTTTAAACTGTCAATGTGAATTTTCAACTTTCTATAGTTATGATTTTTACCTGTCAAAAATGGCAACTTTCAACTGTCAAAAATAATTCTATTTAACTTTCAAAAATTAAGCTTTCATCTGCCAGAAATGTAGTTTGTAACTGTCAGAAACAGTAATTTTAAGTTGTCAAAAACATTGATTTCAACTGTCAAAAATTGTGATTTTAAACTTTTAAATACGGTGATTTTCAACATTCAATAGTAGAGATTTTCAACTGTCAAAAATTGTGATTTTAAACTATCAATGGGAATTTTCAACTTTCTATAGTTGTGATTTTTACCTGCCAAAAATAGCGACTTTCAACTGTCAAAAATAATTCTATTTAACTTTCAAAAATTAAGCTTTCATCTGCCAGAAATTTTCAACTGACAAAAAAAAGTTAACTGGTAAAAATAGTAATTTTAAACTGTCAAAAACAGTGATTTTAACTGCCGGAAATAATTACTTTAAACTGTAAAAAAATGCTGATTTTTAACTGTCAAAAATAATGCTATTTAACTGTCGAAAATTAAGATTTTCATCTGCCAGAAATGTCGATTTTCAACTGTCAGAAATGGTGATTTTCAACTGTCAAAAAAAATTTAACTGGCAGAAATAGTAATTTTAAGCTTTCAAAAAGAGTTTGTTTTACCTGCCAAATATATTCATTTTCCACTGCCAAAAACAGTGATTTTCAACCGCCAGACTTAATAATAATAATAATTTTATTTATGCCAACAATACTGTTTTGCACGAGTCAGGTACATGGTGTACAAATAAATTAATAAAAAATATAGAAGTAAATTAAAATCGCTTAGATAGAACTGGGAAGTCATTTTAATGTGATATCCATTCGCATTTTTTTTTGGCAAACATAGTGATTTTAAGCTGTCATTTCAAGTGTCAGAAATAGTGATTTTTAACTATCAAAAATAGTGATTTCCAACTGTTAAGAGTGGTGATCTCCAATTGTAAAAAATGGTGATTTTTAACTGTCAAAAATAATGCTATTTAACTGTCGAAATCATTGCGATCATTTTTTCAGCTTTCAACACGTATCACCTAGCTTTATGAAAATTTGTCCTCAAACGCTTATCAAAAAAAAAAAAAAAATTCACGTCCCCAAGCAAATAGGCAGAAAACGCCCTTGATTATACTCACCCATTATCAACTCCGTTTAAACCAATCTTTTCCCCCATATCACCCACCGTAACACCCGGATAAGGTTTCATGGTTGCCCTATCGCGAATGGGAACCACAAACTGATGCAACCCGCGACATACGCCGTCAGGGGTATACAGTTGAGCATAAACCAGTGCGTGCGTGGCGATTTGGCCCAACAATCCAGCCCAGCATTTAGCACCCTCAAAACTCGGACAATGCATCACATATTCCTGCGTTTCTGGTTTGAAGGTAGCCCTCGTCAGCACCCCTTTCAAATTCGATCCATGTGCGATTTCTGTCAGGCAAAAACAACCGAACGCCTACTTAAATTAATATAAAAAATAGTTTTTACAAAATACGCACTTTTCCCTGCAAAACGTCTTCGACTAAAGGAAGGTGAATTTCTGATCCCAAAGACTTTACGGTATTGGTGAACATCGCTCGGTTTATGTCATGTTTAATCCAGAAGGCGCCGTCTGCTTGAAGCATTACTTCGATTACGGCCCACGGTTTTCGCAGGTTATCCAAGATCTTATCGAAATCCGTCTCGGGTACCCCTTTCATGTAATGCATTTTTAATAGAGCGTTGTGTCGAATTTCGTCTAGACTTGGGGTTATTTTTGGGGTGCGGAATAGTGGGCTTTTCTTTAGTTTGTCTACAAGGTTTTTCTAAAATCAACAAATATAAAAAATATGAAATAGACATTAATTCTAGCAGATAAAAACTGAGCCAGTTAATAAACCACAAAAATAGTTAACGCAGTCTGATATGTACTCACCTTATATACGATAATATCCTCGGATTCGAGGAACACCATCATTTTCCTCCAATCGAACGAGGCTATTTTCCTGTACCGGTCCAGCGGACCGGGAGCGAAATTTGGCAGCAAGTCCATTTTTTTTTCTGGAAGCACGAAACAGAATAATGAGTGCACAGAAGTGTACATGTTTTATGTCATCGTATCACCATATCCCAATAATGGAGATCTGAGGATTTTGGAAATAACCTCAAAATACAATCTTCTCAAGTCAGATGCGATATAATTAATTCTTACAGGTAACACTTTTCGAAATTGTTTACGCTCAAGATTTATAAAAAAAGCTATTTATTTCTGATTTCTTATAAAAACCATTGCCACACTCTACATACAAACAAAACGGTGAAATGACTAATTTTAATTGGAAAATAAAAAATGCATTAAACTTTTTAAACAATTATCAATCAAGGAATTAACTTCGAAACCTTAAGATTAAAAAAAATGGTGATGTGGCCATCATGTTACTTTCTCCGACTTGATGGTATCATTTATATTTACGCTTTCATAGTTTATTTTCAATTTAAATCCTATTTTAAATGTACATCGAGCGTTTTGTAAACTCGGATGAAACTGACGTTTAAAACGTCAAAATTATGAAAGAGGTAAAAATTATACTACAAGTTCAAAAACTCAGTATACTCAAAAACTAAAGCGATTTCGGTATTCTCTACAATTATTATTAACAAAAATTTGCTATAACTATTATCGTTTCATAATTATAAACAAGAAATGAAAAAAAATATATTTTTTCTTTTCTCGAATAACAATGATTTTATGAAAAATATTTCCAAACAAAAGTTGTTCATTCCTTTGTTGTCTTCAATATTTGTCTAAATGTTTTTGTAATATTTTGACTTTCTCCGTTACGAAGTACGAGAAAGTATTGTGACAGTGATTTTTTTTCAAAAAAATTTTTTACGGAAATATCCGTTTTGGGGTCCCTAGATGACATTTCAACAATTTCTGGAATTATTTTTTTTGTGTCTGTGTGTGTGTGTGTGTCTGTGTGCGCTGTATCTCAAAAACTAATAGAGCAATTGATATGAAACTTTGAACATACGTCTTATTTGATAATCTGAAGAACTGAAGAGCTTTTGGTAAAATTTCGTACACCGGAAGTGGGTGTTTACCTGAACTGTTTTTTGTTTTTTGCCAATATTTTCTTAAATATGCAAAATATCACAAAAATACACACACACACACCCAGACACAATTTTTTTTTCCAGAAATCGTTGAAATGGTATCTAGGGACCCCAAAACGGATATTTCCGAAAAAAAAAAATTTGAAAAAAATCACGATCACAATACTTTCTCATACTTCGTAACGGAGAAAGTAAAAATAACATTTGTTAATAAAACTTGCGCCATACAATTACAGCGAATTCTCTCAAAGTGATATGTAGTTAATTGAATTTTCTTTTTTTCTCTGTTTCTAGTTTCTAAGTTATCCAATGTATGTATTGTCGACCTTTGTAAAACGTACGTTAAAACATCAATAATAAATAAATAAATAAATTTAAAAATAAATTCATGTAAAGAGAGCGTAAATTTTAGAAAAATTCCGATACATTTTGTGACTCTGAAAGAAATATAAAACCAATTGCTATCGACTTGAAACTTGCTAAATTTACTCAAAATGCATCCTAAATTATAGTTATTCAAAACCATAAACGCCCTTTCCCTAAATTTTGAATTGAATCCATACGAACAGAGCGTAAATTTGCGAGAAAAACCAATACATTTCGCGACTTGAAAAAATATAAAAAACAGCAGCTATCGCCTTGAAACTTGCCAAAGCTACTCAAAATATATTCTAAATTAGGATTCTAAAAACCATAAACACCCTTTTCCTATTTTTAGAAACAAATGTATGCGAGCAGAGCGAAAATTTTCGAAAAATGGCGATCAATTTTGTGACTCAAAAAAGAAAAATAAAGACAATTGCTATCAACTTGAAATTTGCTAAAATTACTCAAAATAGATCCTAAATTAAAATGTTTCTTAGAACCTTAGATGCCTTTTCCCTAAATTTGAAATTCAATTATTACGTACAAAGCGTAAATTTACGAAAAATGTCAATGAAGTTTGTGATTTGGAACAATTATAACAAACAACTGCTATCGACTTGAGACTTGCAAAAATAACTCAAAATGCTTCCTAAATTAGGATTCTCTAAAAACCATAAACACCCTTTTCCTAACATTAGAAATTAATTTATGCGACCGAAGCGTAAATTTTACAAAAATAGCGATTAATTTTGTGACCTTAAAAAACTATAAATACAATTGCTATCAACTTGACACTTTCCAAAATTACTCAAAATACATCCTTAATTGTGATTCTTTAAAAACCGTATACGCCCTTTTTTAAATTTAAAAATAAATGCTTGAGGGAAGTAACGGTCGTACTTGTTGGGAATAGTAACAAATTTTTTCGAAGAAAAATCTTCGTGGAAGCTCGGTATATGATAAATAGATGATTTATTAGCAGCCTTATTTGGTCGGATTCCCTGATACGAGGATTTTTCTTCGAAAAAATTTGTTACTATTTAGAAATAAATTTATGCAAAATAAAATTTTCCAAAAATGGCTATTAATTTTGTGACTGTAAAAAAAGATATAAAAACAGTTGCTATCAACTTGAAACTTGCCAGCTATCAACTTGAAACGTGCCAAAGTTACTCAAAATATATCCTAAAACACCCCTTTCCTAAATTAAGAAATACATTTATGCGATCAATTTTGTGACCTTAAAAAATATCAAAACAATTGCTGTTGACTTGAAACTTTCCAAAGTTACTCAGAATATATCATAATTTATGATTCTTTAAAAACCATAAATGCCCCTTTCCTAAATTTAGAAATAAATTTTTGCGAACGGAGCGTAAATTTTCCAAAAATATCGATCATCTTTGTGACCTTGAAAAAAATATATAAACAATTGCTAACGACTTGAAACTTGTCAAAGTTGCTCAAAATATATCCCAAATTATGATTCTTTAAAAGCCATAAACGCCTTTTACCTAATTTTAAATTTAATCCTTCCGAACGGAGCGCAAATTTGCGAGAAATAATAGCAAATTTCGTGACTTGAAAAAAATTTGAAAACAACTGCTATCGAGTTTAAACTCACCAAACTTACTCAAAATACATCCTAAGGTATGATCGTTTAGAAAAACATAAACACCCTTTCCCTAAATTTTGAATTGATTCCTTCTGAATGGATCGTAAATTTACGAAAAATAGCAATAAATTTCGTGACTTGAAAATATATTTAAAACACCAGCTATCGATTTAAAACTTGCCAAAGCTGCTCAAAATACATCCTAAATTAGAATTCTCTAAGAATCATAAACACCCTCTCCCTGAATTTAGAAACAAATTTATGTGAACAGAACGTAAATTTTCGAAAAATTGTGATCAATTTTGTGGCTCTAGAAAAATCTAAAAATATTTGCTATCGACTTGAAACTTTCCAAAGTTACTCAAAATACATCCCAAAATATAATTAAATAATTAAAATTAAAATTAAAAACCAAAAAAGCCTTCTTCCTACATTTTCAATTTAATCCATCCGAAGGGAGAGTAAATTTGCGATAAATAGCAATACATTTTGCGACTTGAATTTTTTTTAGAAAACAACTGCTATCTACTTGAAATTTGCCAAAAATTCATCCTAAATTATGATTCTTTAAAAAACATAGACGCCCCTTCCCTAAATTTTGAATTGATTCCATCCGAATGGAGTGTAAATTTACGAAAAATTGCAATAAATTTCGTGACTTGAAAAAATAAGAAAAACACCGGCCATCGATTTGAAACTTGCTAAAGTTATTCAAAATACATTCTAAATTAGAATTCTCTAAGAACCATAAACACCCTTTCCCTAAATTTAGAAACAAATTTATGTGAACAGAGCATAAAGTGTCGAAAAATAGCGATACAATTTGTGGTTCTAAAAAAAACTAAAAATATTTGCTATCGACTTGAAACTTTCCAAAGTTACTCAAAATGCATCCCAAAATATAATTCTTCTTTAAAAACCATAAAAGCCTTCTTCCTACATTTTGAATTTAATCCATCCGAACGGAGAGTAAATTTGCGCTAAATAGCAATAAACTTCGCTACTTGAAATATTTTTTTAGAAAACAACTGCTATCGACTTAAAACTCGCCAAAATTACTCAAAATACATCCCAAATTATGATTCCTTAAAAACCATTAACGCCCTTTCCCTAAATTTTGAATTTAATCCATACTAAAGGGGCGTAAATTTACGACAATTAATTTCGTAACTTGAAAAAACATATAAAAAAACAACTGCTATCGACTTTAGATTTGCCGAAGTTACTCAAACTACATCCTTAATTAGGATTCTTTTAAAACCATAAACACCCTTTTCTTAAATTTAGAAATAAATTTTACGAACGGAGAGTAAATTTTCGAAAAATAGCAATGCATTTTGTGACTCTGAACGAAATACAAAAACAATTGCCATCGACATGAAACCTTCTCAAGTTACTCAAAATACATATTTAATTATGATACTTTAAAAACCATAAATGCCCTTTTCCTAAATTTTGTAACAAGTTTATGCAAACGCAGCGTAAATTTGCGAAAAATAGCAAGACATTTCGTGTTAAAAAAATAAAGAAACAACTGCTAACGACTTGAAACTTGCCAAAGTTACTCAAAATATATCGTAAATTAGGATTTTTCAAAATTCTTAGACACCCTTTTCCTAAATTTTGAAATATATTTATGCGAACGGAGCGAGAATTTTCGAAAAAATAATTTAGTGACTCTAAAATAAATATAAAAACAATTGCTATCGACTTAAAACCTCCCAAAGTTACTAAAAATACATACTAAATTGTGTTACTTTAAAAACAATAAACGCCCTTTTACAAAATTTTGAAATAAGTATCTGCGAACAGAGCGTAAATTTGTTAAAAATAACAATAAATTTCGTGATTTGAAAAAAAATATGAAAAACAACAGCTAGCGACTTAAAACTTGAAAAAGTTACTCAAAATACATGCTTTATTGGGATTCTCAATTTTCGAAAAATAGCGATCATTTTTGTAACCTTAAAAAAATATAAAAACAATTACTACCGACTTGAAACTTTCCAAAGTTACTCAAAATACATTCTAAATGATGATTCTTTAAAAACCTTAAACGCCCTTTCCCTAAATTTTAATTCATTTCATACGAACAGAGCGTAAATTTGCGAAAGGTAGCAATAAATGTCGTGACTTAAAAAAATATAAAAAACAATGGATATTGACTTGAAACTTGCCAAAGTTACTTAAAATACATCCTTAGTTATGATTCTTTAAATACCATAAACGCCCTTTCCCTAAATTTTAAATTGAATCAATACTGAGCGTAATAACTGAGCGTTTTGCGAAAAATATCAATGGTTTTTGTAACTTGAAAAAAATATATAAAAATCAACTGATATCGACTTGATACTTTCCAAAGCTACTCGAAATATATCCTGAATTATGATTCCTTAAAAACCATAAACACCCTTTTACTAAATTTAGAAATAAACTTATGCGAACAGAGCGTAAATTTTGGAAAAATAGCGATCAACTCTGCGACTCTCAAAAAATATAAAAACAATTGCTATCAACTTGAAACTTGGCAAAGTTCTTTAAAATATATTCTAAATTATGATTCTTTAAACACCTTAAACGCTCTTTCCCTAAATTTTAAATGTAATCCTAACGAACAAAGTGAAAATTTGCGAAAAATAGCAATTAATTTCGTGACTTGAAAAAAACGTAAAAAACAACTGCTTTCGACTTGAAACTTGCCAAAGCTACTGAAAATATATTCTAAATTCGAATTTTTTTAAAACAAAAAACGCCCTTTCTCTACATTTAAAAATAAATTTATGAATACAAGGCGTATAATTTCGAAAAATAGCGATCAATTTTGTGACTGTAAAAATAAATATGGAAACAATTGCGATCGACTTGAGACTTGATAAAGTTACTCAAAATACATCTCAAATTATGATTATTTGAAAACAATTAACGCCCTCTCCCTAAATTTTGAATTGAATTCATACGAACAAAGCGTTTTGCTAAAAATAGAAATTCATTTGGCGACTTTTATTTTATTTTATCTCTAATTCAAAATGTTTCCGTTTTGTGATCACAAAATTATTTGCATGAAAGAAAAACTTGATTCAAAATCTATACACTTACATTGTTGTTTAAAAAAATTCGATTCCAAAAATCCTGTCGCCAACTTATTACCAACTAACTCTTATTAAAAGCGTACTTGGGTTTATTTTGAAGGTGAGTATGTATTTATATTATCTTGTGAATTACAATAATGGAATAAGATAAGATAACGTTAAATTAGTTTCCACCGAATATTTTATGTGCATGGAATAAATTGTTTATTTATAAACTTGACTTGGAAGAAACGCGAGTCCAGATTTGAAATAAAATGGTTTTACAGTTTAACCCTGATGGTCGTGTTTAAAGTGGCGAAAACCTAGATAAATAAATCTTGCAGCTTCGGTTTCATATAGAATTCACTCTAAAATTAATCAAGCAGTAATTGGAAAACTTGAGTTAATTCAAATCATGTTTAATCGGTCTTCTGAGTTAAAAATTCCTTTTTTCTACGTCCGTTATAAAATGTACAGTTTTTTTCATTAATTTGGGTTCATAAAATATGTGATTCCTGAATCCTACTAATAGCTTGAAAAAAAGTTTCATAACGGTTCATTTTTTCACTCTTTTGCGTGAAAAAAAGTGTCGTAGCGGTTCATTTTTTACCGCTATTATAAAATTGTTTGCGCAAAGTGTGTCATGAACGCTTCGCAAAACGCCGCGAGTTCCGCCGATAAATATCAAACATTCGTTTCCCATCAAGAAAAGTTGAGGAATATTTTCTTCATTTAAAAATATAATTATTACTTATAAAAAATGATTAAGGTTTTATAGAATTTATTTAAAGTTTCGGACGTAGAAAAAATTTTGTATGAAACTCGAGAGTAAAACAACTTTTTTTCACTTGTAGGAATTGCCGCACTCGCCTTCGGCTCGTGTGGCAATCGAGCAAAAGTACTACTTTACTCACTTGTTGCATAAATAACTATTAAAGTCACTTATTAGTCTTAAGAAAAATACACATTAGTATATTACATAACTAGTATTGTAAATAGCAAATCACGCGCAATTTCACGCACACGTAATTGTGTCACAACTCGCGTTATGTACTATACTTTACCTACGACCTTTTATTCATTTATTCGCTTAAATTGATTGCCAAAAAGTGCAAAATATATTTCGTTCGTACTTTTTCTTCTTTAAAGATTATTTTTGCTTTCTACGCGGGCAGTTCATATTTTCTACCCTGCGTTCAACATTGTTTGATAGGCATTTGAATTTGGCGCGTTGTTTTTCATATTGCAATGTTGGTACCTTGTGTACGAGAGTGTCAAATCGATCATTAGCGCCCGCAGAATTAACTGTCAGTGCGATCGTGTGTGCTTTATATTTATTTAGTTTTACATTTACGTTTTATACCATCTCATCTTACTGCAGATATTTTATTGGTAAGTTAAAAAATAACCACATTAACACATGCAAATCTTAATTATGAAATGTGATTTAAGGTTAAGAATGCCGTTCGAAGATCACCACAACAGGTTTATGATGTGGCTTCGTTACTTTCTCTAGAATATAGATTTCCATGTACATTCATTCTAATTAATTCCTTAAATAAACTAAGTTATTTGTAAGAGGTCTAATTTTTACCTAAAACAAGTTTATTACATAAGTGTTTATTAGTCACTTGAGACACCGCTGTTTAATCAATATAATTAAGTGTCTTTCGCGTCAGGAGGCCCCATTTCTTATATGAATTATTTAAGCCTTGCCGCCTTCCAGCTAGAATTAGATAATTAACTTTTTTATCCGATTATCCTTGGAATAACTTCAGCACCCTAAAAGGTTTCCATTTAGGTAGGTGATAAATTAATTGAAGCTCAGCCATTACTTACCTTAACAGTGATAAAATATTTGAATCCAATATAAAATAAATATATTTTCGCGGGTAAAAAAGTGCACAAAATAGATCCGCATAAAGCTACGCGCACACTTGTGGGAATCTGACGGACGGCACGCATCGGCAAAAATTGCTTAACACAGTTGTAAACGAGTCAACGCACATTTATCCGTTCCATGTCGTACCGATAAATGTGCGTTGACTCGTTTACAACTGTGTTAAGCAATTTTTGCCGATGCGTGCCGTCCGTCCGATTCCCACAAGTGTGCGCGTAGCTTTAATGTGAATGCATTTTTTTTGCGTGAAAATTACATTTCGCGATGGGGACAAAATTCCGCATGCGGAGCTCGGTGGCATTTTTCCTACCGGAATGCTCTAATGGAATCGAATATGGGAAGGTATTAAAGAGAACATTAATTTAAGATGAACTGAATTTATTTCTTATTCAAATATTGTTAGCCAAGGTATTTCAAATGATTAAATGTTGATTGTTTGCTGGAAACGGCCACAGCGTAATTGCTTACAGTTGTCGGGTGAACTTTGAAAATACTTACGGTTAGTTTCGTAAATACATAATAGCACCAGCAGGAGCGATAATAATCGATAGGGTATACTTATTTCCTCATCAAACCCAGCGTTCACAGTCCAATTTTTTTAAGGGACACAGAGAGACTATAGATTTGAATTTACCGCCAAATCTAGTCTAAACTAGTGCTGCTATATAACCACATTATCTGTCGATCAAAGCGTCATTGCATGATAACAGAAAGATTGTGAAAAATGGAGGTGCCTGTTGCTTCAATTCCACAAGTAAGTCTTTTTAAATATTTGTTTTGCCGAACCCTATAACTTTCATCTAAAATATTTTTTGCCATGTTGCTCAGGTTTCGGGATATTTGGGGTGGCAATTTAAAATGGGACCCCTGTATAAATCAACAGAAATTAAATCAAAGAATTTTAAATTACTTAGATAAAAGTCTTGAATTACCTTACCGCTGTTTCTAAAATTTCGTGAAATATTTGTTTATTTATTCAATGACTCAATGGCCAAATTATAGCCTCTTGTGGTTAATTATTGAGTGTTGAAAACCAAGTAAACTTATCTAGAGTGCGGGATAGAAGTCCGCGGGGCTCCATGCTTCCACCCGTTTAGTTCAAAGGTGTAGATTATTAGAACTAATTAAAATCGCTGATGAACTTTCGGAGTATATAACGTTGAGTAAATAGAAGTTGGGTAAATTCAATTTTATGCAGCTTCTCTGTGATATAGTTTTTAAAATAGATATTTATACACTGAGTTAAGTGAATGTTTATTCACGTAAAGAAATTTTAGGTCACGAGCTCGAAACGGACTAGTAGTTGATACAATATTTAACGGGATACGGAAAAGTGGATAATTGGGAAACTTTGAGTGTGCTACAAGACTATTCTACCACCACCGATTATTTGTAATATTTGCTAATTTAAATTTCTGCAAATTATGACAACCAATAAACATTCGGGGCCCTGATAACTTTTGCGGAATAAAAGCGATCGCCGGGCTCGAACCCGGATTAGCAAAAAATCGGAGAAAGTTACGTGATGGCCACATGGCATTTTTTTATATATCCATTGCGATATGTTTAAGGCGAAATTCAAAAAAGAACTTTAATTACTAAAACCTTTAATATCTAATGCAAATAAATACGTCTAGTTAATTTTCCAACAATTTCGTCGTGAAATAATTAGCAAGTCAAAGTTAAGGGCTTATATTATTTCAATGGTGAAATGCTGTGGCGTTGGCAGGCGGAAGTTCCACCCATTTTGCATGCAGGATTTTCGTTGTGTCTCTCTTGAAACTAAAAGCGTGCTCTAAATCCCTAAAGCGCCCGCTTATTTGAATAAATGTGAGCGTTATTATCCAACAATCAATAATTAGTTTCGTAAATACATAATATCACCAGCAGGAGCGATAATAATCGATAGGGTATACTTATTTCCTCATCAAACCCAGCATTCACAGTCCAATTTTTTTAAGGGACACAGAGAGACCAAGTCTAAAAAAAGTCTAAAAAAAATTAAAAATGTATGTTTCAAAATCTAAAATAAAGGACAAACAATCAAATATTTCGATCAAAAAACTTCAAATTACCGGCAAAAAAAATAAAAATTTGCTCATAACTATTATTAATTTAGGTTAGAAACCTAAAATACACGCTAATCAACAATTCATAAAAATCAATAATTAAGGTAAGAATCTAAAATATAGGTTCAAAAAAATGTTGACCAAAAATTGAAAGCCCTGCTTCGCATAAAAATAATTTTGTCCAAAATAATGAAAAATTTGGAACAAAAAAGGCGAAAATACCGGTGAATTTTTAAAATATGAGCAAAAAAAGGAAGAGCGAAAAATTCTATATTCAAGAAAAAGAAAAATAATTTGCCATTTGTGGTAAGCTATTTTTAAGTTATTTTATTTTAGTTTATTTTATGTAATTGTTAGTTGACCTAAGCAACTTTTTATTTTGACATATCTTATATTATCAATACAATGGAAAAGACCAATAAACTCTTATCTTATTTTATGTCTTAAAAATTACTCTTTCGCTTAAAATAAGTTTCTGACAAGATTCTAAAATAATCACCAAGAAATAAAAACATTTGCAAATAATAAAGGTTAAAAAATCTAAAATAAAATTTAAAAAATCAAATACAGACAAAAATTGTCCAAAATAAAGAAATATTTGGAACAAAAAAGGCGAAAATACACGTGAATTTTTGAAATATGAGCAAAAAAAAGAAGGCCAAAAAACTGTAAATTCAAGGAAAAGAAAAATAAGTGTCCATTTTAAGCCCCAAAAATAACTCTTTCGCTCAAAATAAGTTTCCGACAAGATTCGAAAATAATGGCCAAGAAATTAAAAAAATGCAAATAATAAACAATAATTCAGGTTAAAACATCTAAAAAAAAATTGAAAACAGACCAAAAAACTCGAAAATACCGACTGAAATTTAAAAATTTGCTCATAAAAATCAATAATTCAGGTTAAAAAAATCTAAAATGCAAGGCGAAAGAAAACACTTACAATTAGACTAAAAATTCGAGCCTGTATATCAAAAATGCGGAACAGAAAATCGAAAATTTTAACAAACTATTTTCGAATTTGTTCAAAATAAAGAAATGAAAAATTTGGAACAAAAAAGGCAAAAATACAGGTAAAGATAATAATAATAATAATAATAATAATAATAATAATAATAATAATAATAATAATAATAATAATAATAAATTATCTTTATTAATTCGAAAGTAATTACTAATATTAAATTTACAAGAGTAGGCGAAGTTCAGTTAGTTCATTCAACTAAAATATGAGCCAAAAAAATGAAAACTAAAGCCAACCCGAATATAGTAAAATAAATAATAAAAATCAGAAATTGCCTTGACCATGGTCCCGCGGGAAACCAGAATTTGCCTTGACGTTTGTCCCCATGAAACTGGAAGTGATCTTGATTTAGACCCCGTGACCTTGATCCAGTGGTGTTGACCTTGGCCCCGCGCAAAACGGGTACCGACATAAACATTTGGGGGAATTTAGTGGCGGGAATTTTAAGTCTGGGGGAATTTAGAGGCCGGAAATTTAAATCTCGGGGAATTTAGTGGTGGAAAATTCAAAATCTACAGGAAGTAAGTGTTGGGAAATTTAAATCAGTGGAATTCAAATGGCAATAGCGGAGCTTGGAAGTTTGCAGTATGGTTAAAACGGCATCTAGTATCCGGAAATTACATCCGATTTCACCTCAAACCGGCAATGCCTCAGAGCTTTAAGTTCAGGTCGGAGGCTGGTAATTTAAAAAAATGGTGATGTGGCCTTCATGTTACTTTCTCCGATTTGATGGTATTATTTATATTTACACTTTATGGTTTATTTTCAATTTAGATCATATTTTAAATGTACATCGAGCGTTTTGTAGAATCGGATGAAACTGCCGTTTAAAACGTCAAAATTATAAAACATGAAAATGATAAATTTTACTTCAAATACTAAAAAACTAAAGAGATTTGGAAAAATACTTTAACAAATATTAAAAATAACAAAGAAATTAACATCTTTTGTTTAAAAATATTTTTCATAAAATTATTTTTTTTTGAAAGTTTATTTTATTTTTCTGAAAAATGTAAATTTATGAAAAATATTTTCAGAGAAAAGACATTCATTTCTTTGTTGTCTTTAATATTTTTAAAGATATTTTTGTAATATTATTTATATTTAAAAAATTATCGTGAAGAAACTTCCCGGTGTACGAAATTTTACCAAAAGCTTTTCTTTTCTTGGGATTATCAAATAAGACTTATGTTAAAAGTTTCATGTTAATTACTGCATTAGTTTTTTAGATAAAGCGACCACTTCCTAATTATAACCTAAAAATGAAAAATAAATTTATACATTTTTTCTCGAAAACCAATAATTTTATGAAAAATACTTTCAAACAAAGGATGTTCATTCCTTTGTTGTCTCCATGTTTTTGTGATATTTTTCATATTTAAAACAATATTGGAAAAAACAAAAAAAACGGTTAAGATAAGCACCCACTTCCGGTGTACCAAATTTTACCAAAAGCTTTTCAGTTCATCGGATTGTCAAATAAGTTTTATGTTTAAAGTTTCATATCAATTGCTTGATTACTTTTTGAGATACAGCGCGTAAAGACACACACAGGCACAAAATTTGTTTTCCAGAAATTGTTGAAATGGCATCAATACACCCAAAAACGGATATTTCCGTTAAAAAAAATTTGAAAATAATTTCTCGATCACAATACTTTCTCGTACTTCGTAACGGAGAAAGTAAAAGATTCTGAAAGTGGGACTAAATTTTAAGTTAAATTTTTATTTATTGAAATTCACCAGATTTTGAATTTTCTGCCAATAAATTCTCCCATATTTAAATTTCCCACCACTAAATCCTCCCGGGTTTAAATTTTCTGCAGCTAAATTAACCCGGGCTTTGAATTTTCCGCCACTCAATTCCCATAGATTCAAATTTCCCACCACTAAATCCCCCTAGATTCAAATTTCCCGCCTCTAAATTCCCCTAGATTTTTAGGTTGGCAATACTTTAGCGCGAGATCAAGGTCAAAGTCACGGGGTCATGGCTACAGGTTCTAGCTCAAGGTTACCTCCGGTTTCCGGGCTCAATGTCAAGATCACATCCAGAATTGGCCATTGTCCTCCAGTGAAAATATTTATTATTATTATGTTAATCAAATTTTGCGTGTTATGAACAGTACGACTATTCACAACTATTTCTCACAATTTACAAAAAACAACATGCTCTAATTGCTTCATATGAATATCGTATTCGCTCCGCAATTTCCAATACATTTCAACTCAAAAACCAATGCAGTTAAGAAAAAAAAAACAACTGTATCCAAGCGTGCACACAATTTTCTCGCACGAAATGTTGAAATCGGAAGGAAAAGCCGCCATCTGTTCGCTTTATTAGCAATTTCCCGCTGCGGCATGATTATATATTTTCTGATGTTGGATTTCAGGTCGTAAAAACTCACTCGCACATCATGGAAGGAAATCCCGTCCTCTTGAATGTCTATTATTAAACTCGATTTCTTAACACTCAATCGGATCGCAAATAAAAATTCAGAGGGTTGAAATCTGTGAGGAAGTTTATTACAGATTTGCGGGGGGAGAACTGATCCCCCTCTATAAGCAGTTATTCAAATGGCGTTCGGAGGTTTTCAAGAACTAGAAACGTGCTTTACAAATAAATGAATAAATTATTAATCAGCGTGAATATAAAAAAAATGGTGAATGTTTAAAATTAAAGTGAGTATTTAAGTGAGTAGAATAAATTGACTCTCACTTCAGCTTGTCCGTCGCTAAGGGGGTAAGTGCCTCGCAGCAGAGTTAGACCAGATTGATCTAAAAGAAAATGATAATTGCCACAATCTTGGGCCTGAAATTTTACCGAGTACGTAAATTTGTTTTTCCGCTACCGACAACGTAAATACGCATTGCATGCAGGGTTACAGGTACCGTAAGTGGCTGATAACATTCGTGGTGTTTGTTGTCCTTGACGACGGAACTTAATTTTTACTTACGGACCTAGGAAAATAATAAACAGAAACGTAACGCTCCAACATATAGGCGAGCAACACATTTTCGTCTATACCTACAGAATCGGCATCCTTTTTACATAACCACTGCTTAAAAAGAGTCGTAACAGGACACATACCTTTTTAGATTTTGTCGGTTACACATTCTAACACGCAATATTCGCAGCTTCGTTTGCATCCGTGCCCGCAAAAACTGTCACTGGATTGACACAAACAAACAAAATACGACATTGTTTTCTCCGTTGCTGGGTTGCCATAGGACGCATAGAACGCATAGGTGACTATAAAAATTTGAACCCCAAAAGTTACAAGCCGTATTTTAGAATATTTTCTGATCATTTTTAAGTATTATATTTCCGGTAGCGGAAAAAAATTAATAAGCAACACGGAACGTAATAACAATTAACATTTTCGGCAGGCGACGAGCCTCGGCTCCGCCTCGGTTCGTATTCGCCTACCTCAAATGTTAATACGTCCTTACGTTCCTTGTTGCTTAAATAACTATTGTACACGCCTCCAGGGTTGATACAAAATGTTTCATGCAGGTGGCGTTCATTACAACCGCGAAAATGAAGCAAATTCGCGTGTATAGAGGTGCAGCTCTTACGTTTTTGCGACTTTATTTGATAGCTAATGACAATTTGATTACGTACATATTGTTTTCAAAGGTATAAACTATTTTTCTGTAGCATTACATTATTAGTTCTTTGCTGAGAAAAGCTCCAGATATCCATCGAATATTGGTAATTTTCAGGATAAATTATACAGTTTGTCTGATGATTAAAAAAAAATCAAATTCTATAGACGAATAGTTTAACCCTTTCTCCTTAAATGTGCAAAATATCAGTTCTTAATATTTGATATTAACTTCAGAATTATGTATACGCTGACCATCAAAAATCCATCACTTACCCCCTTAAGTTAGGAAATTTCACTAAACAAAATAAAATTCTCAAAATATTCATCATAATCACAATTATTTTAGAGACAGAATATCTAGTTCTATTAATAAATTTACCACTCGCTCTCCAAGGAACAGGCTGTAGTGGTGTGTTAACCTAAACTATAATAATTTATTATTGCAGCGTGTCCTTGTTGCTGCAATTGTTGACATTTGCGGATGACTGGACTGGAGTGGCTTATTAGCAGAATGGGCGAGAGAATGGGGATGTGCAGAGCAAACATTGTACTTTCGAAAATGATGACTAGATGTAAATTCACGTTTTACCTCGGGGCGAACACCACTCTTTTACTTACCGCTGCTGCATTAACAATCTCTCTTCAGGTCCAATAATCCTTTCGTTAAACAGAGATGAATACTTCAAAGTGCTGGAAACGTGAAGTGGTCTTCAATTTTTTTTTACGTTGAAATTACTCAGTTTTGTACGTTAAATAAAATTTACGTTTGCATTGTTTTATTAAATTTAAAGCAAAATTATTCCCTTGCAATTTTAAATATATTTATGAAATACGTTGCCCGTAGCATATTTTTTATGTTTATATACAGGTGAGGAAAAAAATATTAATATAACATTTTTCTTTATTTTAGATTGTAGCAAAAAATGTTTTAAATCAAATTTATTAATAAATTTTAAGGCAGAAAGACCAATGGTCGATAGCCCAGACAAACACCCTTCAATTATTTATGTATGATTATTTGTTTGAATAAAGATCTTGATGTATGTAATAAATGTTTTTTGTAAAATTTTCGATTTTCGAAAAATTTAAAATTTTTGTAATTTTTGTCTATAATTATTATAATGGTAACATAAAATGTCTATTAAAAATAATTGCAGAGATTGCGAAAATAACAATTTATAACGGATAAGGTTTTTCGAAATCTCATTAGTTTTTAAAGGTCAATAAATAAAAAATGGTGATGTGGCCATCATGTTACTTTCTCCGACTTGATGGTATCATAGCCATTTATATTTATGTTTTCATTGTTTATTTTCAATTTGAATCATATTTTAAATGTACATCGAGCGTTGTGTAAACTCGTATGAAACTGGCGTTTAAAACGTCAAAATTATGAAAAATGGAAAAATTATACTTCAAATTTAAAAACTCAGTTTACTCAAAAACTAAGGGGATTTCGAAAAAAACTTATTCTTTATAAGTTGCCCATTTTAGCATTCTCTACAATTATTATTAACATAAATTTGCTGTAACTATTATCGTTTTATAATTATAAACCAAAAATTAAAAAAATAATAATAATTTTTTTCTCGAATAAAAATGATTTTATGAAAAATGTTTTCAAGCAAAAAATGTTCATTTCTTTGTTGTCTTCAAAGTTTGTTTAAAGGTTTTTGTAATATTTTTCATATTTAGGAAAATATTGGTAAAAAAACAAAAAACAGTTAAGGTAAACGCCCACTTCCGGTGTACAAAATTTTACCAAAAGCTTTTCAGTTCTTCAGATTATCAAATAAGACAGATGTTCAAGGTGTCATATCAATTGTTCTATTAGTTTTTGAGATACAGCGCAGACACACAAACACACAGACAGACACCTAGACACAATTTTTTTTTCAGAAATTGTTGAAATCGTATCTAGGGGCCCCAAAACGGATATTTCTGTAAAAAAAAATGTTTGAAAATAAAAACCACGATCACAGTATTTTCTCGTACTTCGTAAAAATCTAGAATAAAGGTAAAAAAATCAAAAACAGACCAAAACACTCGAAAACACTCAATAATTCGCGCATAAAAAATCAATAATTCACCTTAAAAAATTTAGACCAAATATCAAAAATCCGGACCAAAAAAATCGAAAATTTTAACAAACAATTTGGTGCAAAAATGAAATTACAGGCCAAAGGTGAAAATGTCAACCAGAAAATCAACAATCCTGTTTTAAAATAGAAAATGAAGACGAAACAATTGCAATTTCAATTAAAGGTAAAATAATTTGCAACTTTCACCGCCCAAATAATCCAAAGCTCAAAGTAAGTTTCCGTCCAGAAACTCGGCAGTAATGGCCAAAAAATAGAAAAAATTGAGGCAATAAATTAGAAATCTAAAATATAGGATAAAAAATTAAAATTCAGGGCTAAAAATAAACACTGCAGATCGAAAAATCGAAAAGTTTAACAGACAAATCGAAAATTTTAGCAAAATAAAAAAAAAAATTAGCTCAAAAGATCAAAAAATTGAACCAAAAAAATCGAAAATATATTCCAAAATAAAATTAATGAAAATTCGGGGCTAAAAATAAAAAATTCAGATCAAAAAATCAAAAATTTTTACAAATCGAAAATTGTGGCCAAAATAAAGAATTTTAAGGCTAACAAATCTAGAATTTGAAGAAAAAAAATCGAAAAAACTGTCTAAAGATCTAAAATATAGACCAATCCTGATCTAGAAATAAAAAAAATGCAGTCAAAAAAATTGAAACTTCGGGTAAAAGAAACATAATTTGCCATTTTTAGTTCAAAAAATAACTCTAGCCCAAAATAAGCTTCAGACTCGAAACTCCAAAAATAAGAAAAATCACGCATAAAAACAATATTGAGGTTACAAAATCTGACATTAAAGGCAAAAAATCAAACCAAAACTCTCAAAAATACCGTGAAAAAAATTCGCGCATAAAAATCAATAATTCAGGTTAAAAAATCTAAAATATAGCGCCGAAAATTTAATTAAATAAAAAATGCGGACCAAAAAATCGAAAATTTTAACAAACAATTTGGTGCAAAATGAACTTACAGGCCAAAGGTCAAAATGTCAACCAGAAAATCAACAATCCTGTTTTAAAATAGAAAATGCAGACAAAACAATTGCAATTTCAATTAAAGGTAAAATAATTTGCAACTTTCACCGCCCAAATAATCCTTTAGCTCAAAGTAAGTTTCCGACCAGAAACTCGGCAGTAATGGCCAAAAAATAGAAAAAATTGAGGCAATAAATTAGAAATCTAAAATATAGGATAAAAAATTAAAATTCAGGGCTAAAAATAAAAACTGCAGATGGAAAAATCGAAAATTTAAACAGACAAATCGAAAATGTTGGCAAAAAAAGAATTAGCACAAGATCAAAAAATTGAACCAAAAAAATCGAAAATATATTCCAAAATAAAATTAATGAAAATTCGGGGCTAAAAATAAAAAAAAAAATCACGGCCCAAATAATCCTTAAGCTCAAAGTAAGTTTCCGACCAGAAACTCGGAAGTAATGGCCAAAAAATAAAACAAATTCAGGCAATAAATTAAAAATCTAAAATATAGGACAAAAAATTAAAATTCAGGGCTAAAAATAAAAACTGCAGATCAAAAAATCGAAAATTTTAACAGACAAAAAAAAAATTAGCACAAGATCAAAAAATTGAACAAAAAAAATCGAAAATATATTCCAAAATAAAATTAATGAAAATTCGGGGCTAAAAATAAAAAAATAAATAAAAAAAATTGAAGGCTAATAAATCTAGAATTTGAAGAAAAAAAATAGAAAAAACTGTCTAAAGATCTAAAATATAGACCAATCATGATCTGGAAATAAAAAAAAAATGCAGTCAAAAAAATTGAAACTTCGGGTAAAAGAAACATAATTTGCCATTTTTAGTTCAAAAAATAACTCTAGCCCAAAATAAGCTTCAGACTCGAAACTCCAAAAATAAGAAAAATCACGCATAAAAACAATATTGAGGTTACAAAATCTAACATTAAAGGCAAAAAATCAAACCAAAACTCTCAAAAATACCGTGAAAAAAATTCGCGCATAAAAATCCTTAAAGGAAGTTAAAAAAAATTTACTTCAAATTCGAAAACTCGGTTTACTCAAAAACTAACGAGATTTCGGAAAAAAGGAAGTTGTTTATTTTAGAATTCTCTACAATTATTATTAACATAAATTTGCTCTAACTATTATCGTTTCATAATTATAAACCAAAAATTAAAAAAAAATAATAATTTTTTTTTCTCGAATAGCAATGATTTTACGAAAAATATTTTCAAGCAAAAGATGTTCATTTCTTTGTTGTCTTTAATGTCTGTTTAAATGTTTTTGTGATATTTTTCATATTTAAGAAAAAATTGGCAAAAAACAAAAAACAGTTAAGGTAAACACCCACTTCTGGTGTACGAAATTTTACCAAAAGCTTTTCAGTTCTTCGGATTATCAAATAAGACGTATGTTCAAAGTGTCATATCAATTGCTCAATTGGTTTTTGAGATACAGCGCATAAAGACAGACACACACACACACATACACAGACACAAATTTTTTTTTTCCAGAAATTGTTGAAATGGCATCTAGGGACCCCAAAACGGATATTTCCGTAAAAAAATTTTTTGAAAAAAAAATCACGATCACAATACTTTCTCGTACTTCGTAACGGAAAAAGTAAAAAAATATCACCATTATCCGAGGAAGTAACATGATGCCCACATTAATATTTTTTTTACGTTTTATACTCATTGTGAAAGAAATAATTGCATGACACAAAAAACCTGCCTTATCTGTAAAAGATAAATGACTCCATACATTATACTCGGCTTCCGTTTCCTCTCCATTAATTCAGAAAAGGCATCATCACATACAATTAAGTGGCCCTTTTTCCATTTCAGCAGTGTTTCGCGTAACTCCGAATGTCTGAATCAATTTGCCTCAGACACTTACAAAGACTTACAATGTCTTCCAATTAGAGCTTCGGGCTTGATAAATTGCAAATGACTCGAGTAATTTGCGCCGCGATTTCGGAATTCAATCAATTCAATCAATATTATCTATACCCGGTAATTTCTTACAGTTGCATCAGGGCCTCCTTTGTCACCGGCTACCGGCTTTATTACAAACTGGGATTAGCTTAATGCGAAATGGCTCGGAAACGAAATGGAGAAGTTTCTTACTTTTGCGTCCAATCCATTGTTTTAATGAAAAGGTAATTCAGCTTTATTTAATTTAAATGTAGTTTTTTGTATTGTTTCTGTAATTAAATTGACCGTTTCTTTCCGACTGTAATGAGAGATAAAATTGCATTAGATGCAAACCAGTTCGATTTAGATTATCGCAACGCCAATAACAAACTTCCATCCGAGTATCAGTCGATCTGTAATAACGTCTGTAATGGTATATTACATAACTAGAGTTGTAAATAGCAAATTACGCACTAGTGAAAGATATTGCGTACGAGCGCGTAATTGCGTCACAACTCGCGTATGTGCTATACTTTACCTACGACCTTACATTTCTTCCCTTAAATTAAAGACACATTGAAACTTAATCTTGTCAGGGTGACTTTTAAATTTGTATTAAATTAGCCGGTAATGGCAATGTAGGATGACTACCAACTAAACAAACGAATTACCGTTCGAATAATTTTCCGTCGTATAATATATTGCCCAATACATTGATTGAACAAATGTACGGATACGGATCGTTGTACTCACTCTGAAGTGTTAATCTACTAAGATACCATTGCGATGGAAGTACCAATAAGGCATAGCGTGGAGTTTATTGTGTCGGTTATTGTTTTAACCAATAAGTAATCTGACGTTTAAATGTCACTGTCACTGTTTTGTGACCTAATCCTTCAGCGACGGTAATTTGAAGATGATTAGGCATTTCTGTCACTTATTTTACACTTGTCTAAAGCAGATGAGATCGCTTCACTGATAAATGCAATGCTTGTGGTTATGGTTCCATTTCCTGATCCAGATCTGAGCCAGTATTAATATTCAAATCAGCTGGGCTGTTATTACCATTTTCGCTGCCATTTCTTGATCAGATTTTCTCTTCCTTCTGGACTCTTCTTCTAAGCGCTTCAAACGTCACTTTTTCACTTGCACTGCGATACTTTCTTTCAATACCAATCATTGATCCTGGTCGTACAGTCTCTCTGATTCAAATTTTGCCCTTCTTTATGCCATAACAACACTTTTTTTTGATTTTTGGATTTTTAAACTGAATCACTTTTATTTTTTGCGGTATTTTCGAGTTTTTTGGTTTAAATTTTTGAGTTTTTGTTCTTTATTTTAGATTGTGTTACCTGAATATTGTTTTTTATGCATGCATATTTTTATTCGGCAATTATTTTCGAGTTTCGAGTCGGAAACTTATTTTAGGCCAAAAATTTAATTTTGGGGCTACAAATTTTTCTTCTACTTGAATTTTCAATTTTTTGGCTAGCATTTTTTTATTTCTAGACTGGTATTCTTGATTTTTTGGCTCATATTTAAGATCTTTGGCAAGTTTTACCCATTTTTTTACTGATTTGTTTCGCCTCAATATTCTTTATTTTCGAAAAGTAACACATATGACCACAGTTTTAACAGTTGGATCTTTACAAATTAAAGACAAACGGCTGTTAAAACCCATATTTCGATTCTACTGTCTCAATTGTAGGATAAGGCCCACCCATCGATTTGAAACTTTCCAAAATTACTCAAAATTCAATGGAGATTATGTTTTCGCGAAAAGGTAGATCCATACCAACGTCAAATTTTACATACATTTTATTTCAATAGCGCGCGAAACTATGAAAAATTGTAGTAATTTTAATGGTTTCAAATAAATACAAGAATAATTGCCATCGATTTGAAACTTTCTAAAATAACTCAAAATACATCCGAAATTATGATTTCGGAATAATCTGGATACACACCAAAGCCAAATTTTGTGTACTTTTATTTGAAAAGCGCGCGAAACTATGGAAAATTGTAATTATTTTAATGCTCTCAAACAAATATAAAAACAATTTTTGTCGACGTAAAATTTTCTAAAATTACTTAGAAATCATTAGAAATTATTATTATGTGAAAAATTTGCAGATTTTGTCATAATTTCGTGTAATCAGAAAAATCGTGAAAAATTGTTATAATTTTGGTGGATTTAAATAAATTTAAAGACAATTGCCATCAATTTGAAACTTTCCAAAATTACTCAAAAATCATTCGAAATTACGATTTTGGGAAAATCTGGATACATACTTGAACCAAATTTTGTGATACTTCTATTTGAACAGCGCGTGAAATTATGAAAATCGTAATAATTTTAATGCTCTCAAAAAAATACAAAAAAAATTGTTGTGGACTCTAAAATTACTCAAAAATCATTAGAGATTATTATTACGTAAACAAATACTTACACATCATCACCAGATTTTGTGATAATTTCTTGTAATCAGTGCGAATAATCGGAAAAAGATTGTTATAATTTTGGTGGCTTGAAATAAATATAAAAACAACTGCCAACGATTTAAAACCTTCCAAAATATCTCAAAATGTATTCGAAATGATGATTTTGGGAAAATCTGGATACATATCAAAACCAAATTTTTATTTGAATAGCACGCAAACTTATGAATAATTATAATCATTTTAATGCTCTCAAAAATATACAAAAGCAATTGTCAAAAAAAACTAAAACTAAAATTACTCAAAAATCATTTGAGATTATTATTATGCGGAAAACTACTTATACACCATCACCGGATTTTGACATAATTTCATGTAATCACTGCGAAAAAATCACAAAAAATAGTTATAATTTTAGTGGTTCGAAATAAATTTAGTTTTGACATTTGTAATACATGATCATCATGTCATACTGCAAATAAATCTAATCTAATCTAATCTAAATATAAAAATCGATTTGAAACTTTCCTAAATAACTCAAAATTCATCCGACATGAAGATTTTGGAAAAAGCTGGACACACACCTTGATCGAATTGTGTAATACAATTTTTTGAACAGAGCGCGAAATCATGAAAAATTGTAATAATTCTAATGCTCTCAAAGAATTTTTTGGCTCATATTTAAGATCTTTGGCCTGTTTTTTCTTCGATTTTTCACTAATTTCTTTGGTCTTTTATGATCAATATTCTTTATTTTGGCCTAAATTTTCAATTTTCTGGTCCGTATTTTTATTTTTAAGCTAGAATTTCTTATTTTTGGCCCTATAGTTTGAATTTATAACCTGAATGATTGATTATTGTGTCTACATTTTTATAGTTTTCGATTTTTAATTTTTGGTCCCGACTGTGAATTTTTTTTAGTATATATTTCAGATTTTTGACCTGCATTGTCGATTTTGTAGTCTAAATTCAAGATCTTCTGTCCTACATTTCCTTTATTTTGGCAGAACATTTCGATTTGTTTGGTCGTCTGCATTTTTATTTTTCGGCCCGAGTCATAATGATTCTTGATCACGATTGTTGATTTTTAATTTTTTGGCCTATATTTTAGATTTTTTACTTGCTATTTCGACTTTGCGGTATAAATTTTTCCTTATTTTGTCCGAAATTTTGTTCAATTTTTTTAATCTGCGTTTTTGATTTTTAGTTAAATTGGTCTAAATTTATTATTTTCTTCATATTTTTTAGATTTTTTAACTTGACTGATTGATTTTATTGCGTGATTTTTGTTTATTTTGTGGCTATTATTTCCGAGTTTCTGGTCAGAAACTTACTTTGAACTAAAGAGTTATTTTGGGGGTGAAAATGGCAAATTAATTTACCTATACTTGAATTCTCAAGTTTTCGGTCTACATTTTTTACTTTTAGTCCAGGGTTTTTGATTTTCCAGCCGATATTTTAGATCTTTGGCCTGTAGTTTCGTAAAACATTAATAACTTCGTCAATTTTAGTCCAATTTCAACAAATAAACATGTTTTGGATTCACATTAACGTCCCCTATCGACATAATATATAATTTGGCTATTAGGGTGGACCGTTTAATATTAGGGTGGATCAAAATGAAAAAAAGGTAATAAACCTACTTTTTCAAATTTTAGAGGGCTAGGGCTCGGTTACGCATTGTTCGATATGGCTCAAAATTTACGGTTATTAGTTTTTCATCTATACGAACAAGTTTTCGGGTTGTCCCGTTGATTTTCATATACTTCTAAAATAAGAACCACTCTAATAAGTATATAATATAGCGAGGTAAATAAGTGGTAATATTACATGTTACACATTTATGTACAACATTTAACATTTATATATGCCCTATATGTTCGTAATGGGTCGCTTATGATTGGTGAAAACAGTTCGGTAATTCATCAATTACAAAGTGGGAGTAGGTAAAATACATATGACTCTTAATTTTATTACAAATAATTAAAATAACGGACCATAATAGTACAAACAATATTGAACTATGCTTACAAATACATCTTGAACGGAACCGAACTGCAATATACTGTTATTGTTAAATCTGCAAAATTTTTTTAGATCTTCAGTGCCCACAGACACGCAGAAAATGATTGAATATTTGTTGAAATTGTATCGAAGGATCTCAAAATAATAAACAATAATCATTTAATTGTTTCTGTGTCTAATGTTTAAAATTTAAATTTTTTTATCATGGTGATGGTTGTGACCGTTACTACGTGGTAATTCATTATAAAATCACTGAATAAAACACTTACTATGTTTTTTACCACAATTTATTTGCTGTATGTATATGAAATATTTGTACATACAGCAAATAAATTGTGGTAAAAAACATAGTAAGTGTTTTATTCAGTGATTTTATTTAAATTTTTATTACCATCGCTTTACTTTTGTACATATTTTAATAAATAACCTTAAAAACATTTTTAAAATATAAATTAAATATATAAAATATGTATTATTAAATAAGTAATATAAGTGTAAGTAAACGATTGATGAAATTTTGTTTTAAATAAGAAACTTAATCGCGTATGCACTTCGCACATTGTAGTTTGGATAGCACTCTAAACTTATAAAACTTTGTTCTTCGAAAGCATTAGCGTAGTTTAAAACTATCTAAATCAATACTACCCATATTTATAGTTACTATAAATTATATACGAGTGTACCTTAGCACTAAAAAAAAAAATTATTGATGATATAACTTGCCTTCCTTAATTGGATTTATAACTGGCTTAAAAGAGGAAATACTATAAATTGTACGTATTTATGGTGTAACTTAATTAGATAGATTAAATCAACGGATCCCCACGGATTGCTTTGTATCGTGCGACCTAATTGAAATAAAAGGTTTTAAACTTTTGCTCAAGGAATAGTGGCAAAATAATAAAAGGTTCACCAACTTTTCTAAATTTAATATAATTCCACGCTCGCTACTCCGTGCAGCCAACTTTACCACTATTCCTTAACAGATTTATCCTATCTGATAGAGAGATAGAGGATGCCTTAGTAGGAATATATTATAATATATTTCACGAACAAACTCACATTTTACAAGCACAATGGAGCATTACATTTTGCAAATAAATGTAAAGATTGCATGTGACTAATTTATTGGCCTAAATAAAGTCACCAGCGTACAATTATATATGTAAAATTAGGTAAAGCTGTCAATTCCGTGCAATCAATTATTGTATCTAAGATTAATTTATATATTAAAATTTTATACAATTTTAATTTTTAATTGTTTGCGAAAAATATCTACTTTTATCCTACCAATTATTATAATTCAATTGAAAAAAATCACTATGTCTTACCCACGATTAATTATTCTAATAGTTATTTACCGCTTAATGCACCATTAAAATATCAAATTAAATAAGACTTATTACGTGGATGAGCTTACTTCAGGTGGGAATGCAAATAAATCTTCATGTAATTTTATAGGGTTAATCGTTAATCCGTATGGAATTCTTCCGTGAAAACAAAATTCGAAACCGGGTGAGCTAAAATTATTCCGTTTCTTTAGCCCGGGTACACACGGCTGAGTGCATTAAGCGGTTAATGTGCCTAGGGCATTAAGAAGATGTTTGCGCATACAAGGGCGACAAGCTTACATGTAAGGTGCCAGTTTGGTATATACGCAAGGGCGGATTATGACTTTTTTCGCCCTTGGGCAACTATCTTATAGCGACCCCCTCCCACTATAAAGCTTTTAAAATGCTATTAAAATTTTTATTTATACTATAAAATAACATAATATAAAAATATAAATAATGTACTCACCACAAACAAACGAAAAAATAACATTAAATTAAAAAAAGTTAACCAGCAGGTAAAAACATTTCTAACGGGTGATTTTTTTGCTATTTGTTTTCTCAGTGTTCTTATTTTTACACGGCACGTGTGATTCGTGACATGAATCAATGCTAAAAATGCTTAGTAAGGCTTGCCATTTCACCACGTATAGACTAACAAACGAACAGCGCTTACAAATCATTGAATTATATTATCAAAATTCGTGCTCTGTAAAAAATGTGTTTCGCAAATTACGTTCATTTTATGGTCGTCATAACCGACCCACCGAACACGCTATTCAAGGCATTGTGACCAAATTTCGCACCAGTTTCACTTTATTGAACATTAATCCACCAACCCGTATGCGGAGAGTACGTACCGAGGAGAAAATTGCTGCTGTATCGGCCAGTGTTAATGAAGATCGCGATATGTCAATTCATCGTCGTTCTCAACAATTGGGCTTGTGTTATTCGTAATGAAGATTTTACGTAAGGACTTCGGTATGAATCCATACAAAATACAGCTGCTGCAAGAACTGAAGCCGGGTGACCTACCACAACGCCGTTTGTTTGCTGAATGGACCTTGGATGAAGATCCACTTTTTTATCGAAAAATTATATTCAGCGACGAAGCTCATTTTTGGCTCAATGGGTACGTCAACAAACAGAATTGCCGAATTTGGTCTAAAAAGCAACCAGAAGCAGTTCAAGAGCCAATGCACCCTGCAAAATGCACTGTTTGGTGCGGTTTGTGGGCTCGTACTTTTTTTAAAATAATGAAAATCGCAGCGTTACAGTCAATGGAGTAAGGTACCGTGCGATGCTTACCGACTTTTTTTGCCCAAACTGAAAGAATTGGACTTGGTTGACATATGGTAGTAACAGGACGGTGCCACATGCCACACGGCACGCGATTCCACGAACAAATTGAGAGGAGATTTTGGTGAGCAATGAATCCCTCACGTTTTGGAGCAGTCCATTGGCCGCCAAGATCATACGATCTGACCCCACTGGACCATTTTTTGTGGGGCTACGTGAAGTCTCTCGTGTACAGGAACAAGCCAGCCACAATTACAGCCCTGGAAGACAACATTACAGCTGCCGTTGCCGAAAATGCTGGAAAAAGTATGCCAAAATTGGAGCTTACGGATGGAGCACCTCAGGCGTAGCTGAGGGCAACTTTTACATGAAATAATATTTAAAAAGTAAATGGCAGACATTGATGTATCACTCCAAATAAATATTTCATTCATTATTGAAAATTTTCTGCTTTTTTTTAATTTTTAAAAACCAAACGCTTAAAAAATCACCCGTTATGTACATTTTCTGGATTACTGGCAAAACTATTTGTAATATCAGTCAAACGCACTAGTTAATGATTTATAGATAGCACAGATCAATTATTATGTCCTTGACTAGTGGCATTTTGTAAAAATTATTTTGTCCATTTAAAAGTATAAAATGATATTTCTCCCGGCGCATTTGTTAGTGGTAGAGAAAGTAACATTCTTAATGCAATTTACACATTGAGAAACATGGTTATAACATATTTTTCCCCAACATTAACGATATCTTCTATGTCTTCAACAAAATATTTGAATTCAATACATTCTTCACCAAACATTCATCCAAATCGTGAATATACAGCTTGCAAACTATTTGAATTGATTTATTATTGATTTTTCTCCTTTATGTTTTTTAGAAAAGAATAAATGACAATATTATTTTCGAAATTTTTAATTTTTTGTTGATAATCATTAAAAATTAAAATTGGTGGTTTTTGTCTAGCGCCGATGACTGCCACTTTGCCTGTCCAAAGCGACAAAATTTGAAAAACACTCGCTTATTATCGCAGGGTAAAATCACAGATTATTATTAAACGACCATTGAAGATTCATCGCCTTCAGCTACGAGTATAGTTATTAAAAATTGTAAATACTGTAATTTTCATTTTAAACTTTTAAACAAGAATCGCCAATAAATATTTGAAAAAATGCATATATATTTAGAAAAAAATGTATTATATTATTTCTCATGTAAAAATTTCAAAAAATTAATTTTTTTTTCGCATTTTCGGCTAGGTTAAGTTGTCTAGAATGTTGGTTTGAAAGTGTTTCTTGAATCCACGCATTACATCGTTAGATTTGTAATAAAAAATGCTACTGTATACAAGATATTTCTGTTTTTGTGGCCACATAAAAAAATGAAGATGATTTCTCGGAGATGAAACATCGGATAAAAAATTAAAAACGACATTTTGTAGAGCTTAAAAATTTACAATAACAAAGTGCCATTAGTTTTTACTTTCTCCGTTACGAAGTACGAGAAAGTACTGTGATCGTGAATTTTTTTTCAATTTTCAATTTTTTTATGGAAATATTCGTTTCGGGGTCCCTAGATTCCATTTCAACAAATTCTGAATTTTTTTTGTGTCTGTGTGTGCGTGTGTGGCTGTGTGTCTGTGTGCGCTGTATCTCAAAAAGTAATGAAGCAATTGATATGAAACTTTGAACATAAGTCTTATTTGACACTCGGAAGAACTGAAAGCATTTTGGTAAATGTGGCCTATCTGTAATGTATCAAAATGTTAGAGGATTGAGAACTAAATTATTCGATTTTTATAATACCGTTTTGGCTAATGACTACGATGTTATATGCGTTTCTGAATCATGGCTAAATTTGGATATCACAGACAATGAATTGATTGATAATCGATACAATTTATATCGTTGTGATCGTAACCTAACTACATCCACCTACTCCAGGGGTGGCGGTGTTTTTATTGCGGTAAAAAGAAAGCTCAAATCTTCCGTGATAATTGTGGACTCTGATAACCGAGAAGAAATTTGGGTCTCTGTTAATGCCAATAGTATTATTGGCTGTATCTACACTCCTCCTGGATCCCCTTCAGAGATTTATGCTGGACATATTGGTGCTTTATCGGACATAATTGATCAACACCTAGATTCCAATATGCTTGTCGTTGGTGACTATAATCTACCGCATATGAAGTGGATTATGGAAAACGAGTGTGTCGGGTTTTTGCCAATAAATACGGAAAGCGACAGCGCGCGTCTCTTTTGTGATGGTTTTATGAGTTGCGGTTTGCACCAATTTAACAATTGTGTTAATAGTTGCGGTAATATATTGGATCTCGTGTTCTCTAATGTGTCAACTGTAACTTGCGTTAATAATGATCCATTAGTTAAGTGTGATATTTATCATCCGCCATTATGTATCGATTTTAATGTACCCTCTAGCTCGTTAATTTCAGATGAGTCATTTTACTTGGATTTTGCTAACTGTGATATTCTAAATATTTGTAATTATATTAGTAGTTTTAATTGGGTTGCTGTTCTAAGGTCTACCTCTCTGGAATTAGATCTTGATGCTTTCTACAGAATTATTAACGAGGCTATTGATAGATATGTTCCTAAGCGTAAGAAGTTACAATCTCATTTTCCTAGCTGGTTCTCTTCATGTCTAATTAGGTTAATTAAACAAAAGCGGGCAGCGCATACAAAATTTAAGAGAACATGCTCTAGAAATTACATTATTTTCTCAAATTTAAGAACTAAGTGTAAAAATTAGTTGCGAATCTATTTTGCAATTACTTTCAAGAGTCATACTCAGATAGTTCGAATATAGGTCCCGAAATTGGTGAGACCGGTAGCGTAAATTGTAACTATTTAAGATTTACTGAAACCGATAATATTGAATGCTTATCAGAAATTAATGTCAAAGCAGCACCGGATCCTGATGGACTACCTCCCTCTTTCGTCAAAGCATGTGCATCTGCTCTTTCCTTGCCAATTACCATACTTTTCAATCCGTCTCTTGAAGATGGATCATTTCCATCTCTCTGGAAACTATGTTTTATTTATAGTTCCAATTTTTAAATCTGGCATAAAGAAACTTATACCTAATTACCGACCGATAGCCATTCAATCGTGTATCCCTAAAATGTTGGATAAATTGGTTTCCAAACAGATGATGCTTAGTTTTAGATCACTAATCATTGAGCAACAACATGATTTTTTTCCTACAAGATCAACGGAATCTAACTTGTTTATATATACTAACTTTATAAGTGACACTCTGGAAGAAGGGGCCGTGATGGATTCTATTTATACCGACTTCAGTAAGGCATTTGATAGAGTTAGCCACAGCAGACTTTTGTATAAACTGCAAATGTATGGTGTAAACGGTTGCATGATTGAATGGCTTCTATCCTTTATAAGTGATCGACAACATTTTGTGAAGATGAACGATATAGTCTCTAGTACCGAAATTAATGCGACCTCAGGTGTGCCCCAAGGCTCACACCTGGGTCCGTTATTGTTTCTCCTTTTTATTAATGATATTGGTGTTACTATTGAGTCAAACTTCTTACTTTACAGATGACATGAAACTATATCGGAAAATTGCTACCTTTGAGGATTGTTTCATATTACAGAACGACCTGGATCGTCTCATGACTTGGTATTGGGAGAACGATCTACATTTAAATGCAACAAAATGCAAATGCATACACTTCTCTCGAAAAGTGGGCAATTTTTTGCCGTTTATGTATATTTTAAATAACCATACTTTGGACAATGTGGATACTATTAAGGATTTGGGTGTGCTCTTTGACAGTAGATTTGATTTCAGGGATCATATTAGCATGATTACAGCAAAGGCATTGCAAATGGTTGGCTTTATACGAAGAGTTACTTTTAAATTTAAATGTATTCGTGCTTACATGACTCTATATACCACCTTGGTCAGGTCAATTATTGATTACTGCTGTGTGATTTGGTCTCCCCACTACCAGTGTCACATTGAGAGACTTGAAAGTATCCAGTGAAAGATGGTAAAAGTGATTTGCTTTCATACAAATATATACTATGATTCTGACAACTACGGTATAGCTCTTACATATCTTGGCCTGCTGCCTCTTTACAATCGTAGGATTTATTTTTCTTTGTGCTTTGCTTTTCGGGTACTAAATGGGCTCATCGGCTGTGCATTTATAGTGTCCTGTATCTCTATAAGAGTTCCGAACCTCACGACAAGATGCCAGAAACTTCTAGCATGGGAAAGTCACAAAATCTGGTACGGATTTAATTGTCCAGGTAATTCTCTCATAAGACATGTTCATTCTTATTGCGACTCTATTGACGTTTTTGGCATCTCAGTGAGTACTTTTAAATCGAAATGCCGGAAAGCTATTGAGAGCAACAATAATACCTTTACGCCAAGGTTATAAATTATTTTGTACATTTTTATATTGTTTTTATTGTGTATTTTAATTGTTATGTTATTATACTGTACTGGCCATTCGTACAACGGAAGTGGGTGTTTACCTTAGCTGTCTTTTGTTTTTTTTTTCAATATTGTTTTAAATATAAAAAATAACACAATAACGTTAAAATAAATATTGAATATAACAAAGAAATGAACATCTTTTGTTTGGAAATATTTTTGATTAAAATATTGGTTTTCGAGAAAAAAATGTATTAATGAATTTTTAATTTTTTTTTTTATAATTATGAAACGATAACTATTACAGCAAATCTATTTTAATAATATTTGTAGAGAATGCCAAAATGAACAACTTATAAAGAATAAGTTTTTTTTCCGAAATCTCTTTAGTTTTTGAGTAAACTGACCATTACTATTTGAAGTAAAATTTGTCATTTTCATCTTTTATAATTTTGACGTTATAAACGTCAGTTTCATCCGAGTCTACAAAACGCTCGATGTACATTTAAAATATGATCTAAAGTCAACTGATTTCGCAAAGTTTTTTTTTTACTAACTGTTCTAATTTCTTTTATTTCAACTGTATCTTAATTTATGAATTTCTTTTTAAATCAACTCATTATAGATGAGATTTTTTAAATTCAACTTTCCTTTATTGATTCATTTTTCAATTTAACGTTTTTCCTTTAGATGATATTAGTAAAAATTCAACTGTTTTCTTATAGATACATTTTTAAATTCAACTGTTTTCTTATAGATACATTTTTAAATTCAACTGTTTTCTTATAGATACATTTTTAAATTCAACTGTATTTTTATACACGAATATTTTTCAAATCGACTTGATTTAAAGTTTCATTTTTATAAATTTGTTTCGAGATTAAATTTTTAAATTAAACATTTTTTTATGGCCTTACACCAAATAGTCATAGACAGGCATATGATTAAATAAATAAATAAAATAAATCTTTGTGAATTATTTTTTTTTGTATTTTTACTTTCTCCGCTACGAAGGACTAACTTTCAAATTATTTTAAATAAAATTTGAAAACTGTTACTGTTATTATTAAAATAAAATAAAGAAACTAGAAAACATTTTGACAAGGACACAAATAGCGTTACCAGATGAAACAAATTTGTTGATTAATAAATGCTAAAAAAAATATATAAACTATTAGGCGCGTTTCGAGATTTATCTCTCATTAGTGTAGCTTCTCTTTTAAGTTGAATGTAAAAAATAATCTTAAAAATGAAATACACTTACATGAATTTGAACAACTCGTGCACAACTGACGGAATTATAAAATGTATGAACCCTTTTTATATCACCTGAGTGTTAGGTAGTTAGTGACTAGTACAGGTCTATAGATAGAAATGATGTTGGAAAACCGACTGACGATTTAAATAATTATATAATATTGAAAAACTTTCACTTGTCCCCGATGCATAAAATAAATTCAATAAAGACAAAAAGTTGTATTAATGTATGAATATTCCTGAATTTTTTGTCATTATTTGATTTATGAATATCATATATTCAGACTACTTTTTGTCGTTATTTAATTTATTTAATGCAACTGCAGCAAGTGAAGGTTTTTCAATTTTTATTATGATGCTATATGTTGCAACCTCAATTAAGGTAATGAGTAATTACACTTAAATCACTTATTTTCAAATTGATGTGTCGATGAACCCTAAAATACACTACACAAGTAATTTATTTAAATAAATGTCATAAATTGTACAAACTTATTTAAACATAATAGGTAATTTATAAACAATCCACCAGCTTCAGATAGCCTGGGACGAGCTGCTACAAGATGCATTGGACCATTTGATTTCTGGTTGCTGAATGCATAAGAGTACGCGGAGATGTAACGCATTATTAATTTTTTTCTTAATAAATATTATTATTTTTCTATGAAAATTTAATCAATTGTATATCAACATACAACTATTTATAAGAAATTTTAGAGTTCTGTGTCAACTTCAGGGTGGTTGATTTTTTTTAAACCTAGTGTATTTACACTACACAAAGTAAACAAAGAGAATATGAAGCGCTAAATTCTACGCTTGTTCCAAAAATCACTATTCCGCGCCGATGTTAACATATACTCGTGAGATTCCCCAAATACATATAACATCTTTGTTGTTAAACACAACTTATAACAGATAAAGTAAATGCCTATAATAGTACTTTTAAACATTCTTAGTAATCATCATACATTTTTGTAGGTTTATAAACTTAAACTTAATGTATACAAATCGATGCTTATAGTTTTATTTATCTAAAAAAAAATCAGTGCGAACAAATATATTAAGGTGTTGATAGTTTTACTTTTCTGCAAAATATTTAATTTATTTTTTATTTCCGTAATGGTGTAAACGTAGTTAATTTATGATTGCATTTATATAGTAATTAATAATTAAAATTAAATTTCTCGCTTTTAAGCCACAATTTCACATTCCAATTTGCAGGGCATTAATGGTACGTTAGTTGCGTCATTGCGGCGATCGTATGAAGTTACAAGTAGCACATATACTCATAAATAAATCAAAACAGATCACCCAAGTGCAATGTGTTCCATTAATAATTGGGTCAAACCTTACTAATAATTTAATAGTGTAATGTACATTAGGATATTGGTGGGCTTTCCTATTTACTAGCTTATGAATTTCGTATGTAACTTAGAGCCTTATTCATTAGGTGATTTTTATTCATACATAGAAATTTATTTTGCTGGTAGAATAATAGAATAATCTCTTATTGTGACGATATTTTTCATAATGTGCACATATGTACATTATTTTTGAATAAAACTTTGTTTATTATTATTACTGTGATTAATTCTACACATTTTAGTTTAGGTAATAGATGATAATTAAATAACATTTTATCTAGATCAGTGGTGCGCTAGAAAATATTCATGGGTCGCTAAATTCAAAGAAATTTATTTAACAATAAAAAATGTAAGGCTCTTCAATTATCAGTTTCAGGTAAAATAGTGAAATGAAATTATATTGTTGGGGATAAGACTTATATTAAGATTGTACCCTTTTTTCAACAATTCCTGGAAAAATAGTAACGTAGTCATCATGTAACAGCGCGTTTTTTTAAAATACTTATTGTTTATAAGTTCACTTAAGCATTCTCTGTAATTATTGTTATTGTAAATTTTAACTATTATAATTTCATTATTATAAACCAAAAGTTATGTAGTTTATTTTTAACTTGATTCTCTTTGATCACTTGATGAAACATGATTTAATATTTAAAAACGATGAAATTTAAGAAAAATCACTGCAAGCCATTTCCAAGGAATGTGACATTTCTTGAAAATAGCTTGCAGCCGAAACTGATCGGAATAAATAATTTAATAAGTGAAACATACCAAGAAGATATTATTCAGTTTATCAAAAGGCAACGTTGATTTTTGGAAATTACACAACTGACAGATAAGTTGTTTGATTTTTTTACGATTTGCACTTCAAAACAAAGTCGTTTCTTTTTAATTCAAAAACTTATTCAAACAATGTTTTGTGAAATCAAAGCAAATTACCCATAGAGCTCATATTTTAAGCTCAACGCCATAAAAAAATTCATTTTAGATTAGTGGAAATACCAATATTTTCTAATTTATTTTTGATTTATAGAAAAAAACGACTCTTGTATCTAATCTTTGCCTTCAAAAAAAAGTGTAGTTACATAACCCACCACTATGTTTTGTGCTTTGCATGCCGAAATCTACGCAAATATTTAATAAATAACAATTAGCTTTAGTCTCCTACCTGTGAATCTGGTGAAACGGTGTTCTAGATTTTGCATGGAACATCAAGTACAATTGATTTTGAGCAATTTTTTTAAGTTTCAAAGGTATAATTAGTTAGTTCTGTTCTCGTGTGATTATCTGAGAATTTAGTAAAGGAGTGTTTTATTAGATTTTGCCTAAAGCGTAAATAAAGTACATCGAGAATCTGAATGGTGACGTGCTAAACCGATACATCGGCTTCATCACATTGCAGAGTTTAGAGTGGAAATATAACAGTAAGAAGGAGATAGTAGTGTAAAAAAGTAGCCAGATAAACTGAGCTGAATAAAGTCAGTAATAGTTAATAGTAAAATCAGATAATTGAGCAGAAAACATCGATAAAGCGAAGTGGGGTTAAGAAAGAAAATACAGCAAATTGTCCTCCAAGGGGTCGACCCGGTCCAATAAGCCGATAATCGAGACGCGAGTTAAGGCACACCGAGGCCACACACCTGTACTTCGGCGGACACAGCATTTCCCAGCGATATAAAATGTACTCTTATCTTGTAATGTAACAGTCTTGAATCATATCTGTAAGTTGCAGCAAGTATGAAAAGCACTCGTGCTCTTGAAAAATAAAGTTTTTAAAAACTAAATCGGTAGTAAACAATCCAAAACTGGCGCAGTCGGTAGGATTGTAGAAACGGTAAAAGACATACATCGCTTAACCCGGTATAAATCATCGGTTCATTCGACAAACGATCCAAAACAACTATCGAGGAGAGCACCCAGAGGAAAGTGCAACATCGACGATTCTCCGGAATCCTAGGATTAGGAAGACCTGAAAAACAGACACATAATGCTGGATTCTATAGGCATTAGTATTAGGAAGACCTGGAAAACGGACACACATCGCTGGATTCTATGGGCACTAGGATTAAGGAATCAACAAGAAAAACAAATACACAACACATCAAAAATGCAGAGCAAAAATGCAAAAATGTAAGTTCTTTCCAAATTGTATCCTTATTTTTATCGCACCTTCACACCGCTTGATTTTCTTTAATTCGTTTAATATAAAAATAAATAAAATAATTAAAAGTAAATTTATGTCCGATCTAGAAGACATAATCGATCAACTTGACGCGATTAAATTAGATCCAATCGAAGACAATAACTTAAATAATCCCGAAATGGCTGGCTTTGAACGTCCCACTAATGCGTTACCAAGCAGATAATATTCCAACGTTTGACGGAAACCCTAAACAATTAAAAAGATTAATACATTCCTGTGAACATTTTTTACAAGCTTTTTAATTTTTTTTTTTTTAAGGAAGGATGGTTGACGGGAATTCGGGTTGAAGAAGTGCGGATGATTTGAAATTGACGTAAGCATCTAGCTATTCGGCCACTAATGATAATTAAGTTTTTGAGATTTTATTTTAATAATGAATGGGACATACACTAGACATCCATGGACCCGCACGACCACTTCTTCGTTCCGAAAAAGTGACCGCACGGATGGGATTCGAACCCACGACCACGAGGCCCATGAGCAGGAGCACTACTCACTAGGCCACCGCGTCCCCTCTTTCAAAATTTAAACAATGTAAATGACCGAATAAACATCTGTTTGCTTGATACGATTCTAAGTAAATTACGCGATCGTGCAGCTGATTTAATTGGCACTAGAACCGAACTAAATACTTGGCAATTAATTAAAAATGCATTGAATCAAACATTTTCTGATCAAAAAGGCACTGATTGTCTGACACAAGATTTAATTTCAATTAAACCTTACAAAAATGAAACACCAATTCAATTCGGAATGAGAATTCAAGACACTAGGAGTTTACTGTTTGCTAAATTAAATACAACAATTCAAGACCCCAATGAAAAATTAAATTCGTCACCACGACGATTTTGCATTAAAACATTTATTAATTACAATATAATATGCAATTAGTAGTTCGACTTAGAAATCCAAATACACTAGAACAAGCATTAGCATTTGCAACAGAAGAAGACAATTTTAAATACATTAATAATGGACAAAACCCAAATTTCCGACAACCCACATATCGACCCCAATCTTTTGCAAATCCAAATTATACACGACAACCACCTAAACCAATTAATTTTACTCCAAAACCAAATTTTGATCCACCAAGATAACCACAGCAAAATTATTCCCAACAACCTGTTTTTAATTATCAACCAAGATCCACATTTTCAAACCACACGTTTATTTCAAGCCCTACACCAAATTTCCAACCTCAAATAAATCAATTCCACAGACCTATATATACAACATCTTTATTTCAGTAACTTTTACATATTTAAGTTTTTCAGTTATTACTATTTGGTTAGTAAGTCACTGTCTGGCCTATTGACCATCGGTCTTTCTGCCCACCACAGACCTAATTTTAATCAATTCCCAAATAATTCGATTTGGCAACCAAAAATCATTCCATTTTAACCCTAAATTAAGTACAATGACCCGAAATAATTCCCAACGAAAATTCACTCCTGAACCAATGGACACAACGTCAGGACATAACACATTTAGACCAAAACCGAATTATATCGCGGAAGAATTACTTGCTCATCAAGTAAATAATAACGAAAATTTTAATAATTAATTGACCCATACCAACACGAAAATAATTCTCAAACAACTGGCGATCATTCATTCGAATCAAACCTTAATTTTGACTACAACGATCCCAATTATGAATTTTATAATAATGAACCTATCGATTATAATCAATATGTTAATGATGACGATCAATTACCAAACGAAAATTTTCATTCACCCTGCCTAAACCAGAACCAAACATAATAAATACAAATAATATTCACGCGAAATTACCGTACATTAATATTCCCGAATTAAATGTAAAATTTCTTCTTGGCAGTACCAGAAGTTTAATAAATCCCAAATTTGCTCATACATTTTATAACAATTTTATTACAAATGAATTATTTCAAATTGAAACGGCAGATGGAATGACAGAACGAAGTTGCAATAATTCCAATTTTTAACTCTTTTCAAACTGACGGTCAAACAAATCACAAATTCTATTTATTAAATTTTTCTCCAAATTATGACGGACTTATTGACGTCCTTCTAAATCAATTAGGAGCTAATATAAACATGCAGACAAGACAACTAACAACACCAAATGTTCCGATACCAATAATTTACGAAAGCCCAAGAGTTTTACATCCTTTAATGAACGTACCTTAATTATTCCACCCCGTACACAACAAGTAACAAAAATACCAGTTAATTTAGACAATGGAATAGGAATTTTAGATTACACAAATTTTGATATGAAAACAGAAATGCCCAGAGCACTAGTAAATATAAAAAATCATCTTGCAATTACCACTATCACAAACTCAGGTGAAAATCCTATAAAAATAAAAATAAATACACCTCTTAAAATTGAAAAATTAAATATATGCGAAGTAAATTTTATTGAAAAAATGTAAACTGGTTAATTACCTTTGGACACTAATTATGACAATACCTTAAAATCAAATTTAAAAAATTTACGACTCAATCATTGTAATTTAGAAGAACGTGAAAATTATTTCGAATTTAGAGATATATTTTAATAATAATAATAATAATAATAATAATAATAATAATTTATTCACGGGTTTTCCCATTTGTACATTAACTAAGTATAAATTAATTATGTAAACAGCAACCTAGTATGATTATAAAAGTAAAAAATAAATAAGTAATAACATTCGGAACCATAAAAAAATAAACATAATTATTATAAACTAATTAACTAAAAAATCATTAACGTTAACAGAGAATAGAAAATTTTTGAAGCGCACATAGCTAGCCGAAAAAATTGGAAAAGACGTAGTCACATTAAGCTTATTACCCAACCGCATAATTCTTCCAATAGGATTGTTATATCCATAATTTGTTCTGGAGAAATTATATCTAAATACAGAGTTTGTTCTAGTTTGAACATTTGTCGCCCAAAAATTAATTATACACAACAAGTCCTGACAAATTATGCGATTGTTTAAAATGTTATAAAGGAAACACATATCTGCAAAAAATCGTCTATCAACTGGTGACTGGATATTAAGACGACTAGCTAAATGTTCATAATTTATCGAAGTTGAAGGTATTCCCCATTTGTAGGCAACATATCTTAAAAATTTTCTTTGAACTTTATTTATTTTTGTAATTAAATACAACTGATGTGGATTCCAAACAACAGAGGCATATTCTAACGTGGATCGAACAAAAGAACAGAACAGCAACTTTATGGTATCAATAGAATAGTATATTCTGTAACAAGGTTAGAATGGAAATTCGATGCGAGTGGAATATTTCGAGCGCGAGCCGTGAGGCGAGCGCGAGGAACCACGAGCATCTGAATTTCCATTCTTACCGAGTATCAGACTATACTTTCTCCTCGACCAGATAAAATAGACTAATCAAATAATGAACACAAAGAACTTACGTTTTATTATCACGTTTGTGGTTATGTTTATAGTATTTTGACAATTGTGATATCCAAGGCTAATTGTTTTATTCGAAACGATGTGAGAATATTCATTCTATCCCTTGTTATGGAATGAATTACATGCAAAACGCATAAGCGCATAGTGTTTTGTTCCATAACAAGAGTGAGAATGTGTACGTTCTATAATCAAAATTGATTTCAGAATGCTTAAATTCTATGGGGGTCGTGGAGAAAAGTCTTTACCTACTCTATAAATGAATCCTAGCATTCTCATGGCTTTATTTGTAAATAAATAAAATTGTAATAAAATTATTTCGAATTTAGAGATATATTTTATTAAAATTATTTCGAATTTAGAGATATATTTTATTCAGATAAAATTCCATTAACGTTTACAAATCAAATTCAACATAAAATCACTTTGAAAAATGACACCCCAATTTACAGGAAGAGTTACCGTTACCGTTACCTGGAAATACGCAAATCCGAAGTCAAAAAATAAATCACAAAAATGTTAGACTAAAAAATTATGTAAAATTCAACATCACCTTGGTCCAGCCCCATCTGGATTGTACCCAAAAAACTCGACGCATCAGGAAAAAGAAAATGGCGCTTAATAATTGATTACAGAAAACTTAACGAACGTACTATTGACGATAAATACCCTCTCCCGAATATTACTGACATTCTCGACAAATTAAGAAAGAAACAATATTTCACGACATTAGACCTTGCAAACGGTTTTCATCAAATAGAAATGAACCCCGACGATATTAAAATAGTATATTCTGTAACAAGGTTAGAATGGAAATTCGATGCGAGTGGAATATTTCGAGCGCGAGCCGTGAGGCGAGCGCGAGGAACCACGAGCATCTGAATTTCCATTCTTACCGAGTATCAGACTATACTTTCTCCTCGACCAGATAAAATAAACTAATAAAATAATGAACACAAAGAACTTACGTTTTATCACGTTTGTGGTTATGTTTATTGTATTTTGACAATTATGATATCCAAGGCTAATTGTTTTATTCGAAACGATGTGAGAATATTCATTCTATGGTGGTCGTGGAGAAAAATTGTTTTTCGACAAAAAAATGGACATTACGAATTTCGTAGAATGCTCTAAAAAACGCACCCAGTACATTCCAACGTACTACGGACAATATATTACGAGGATTACAAAATGAAGTTTGCCTAGTTTATCTTGACGACATTGTTATTTTTAGTACATCCCTTCAGGAACACATTTCACGATTAAGACAAATTTTCACCAGACTTAGAGAATCAAATTTTAAAGTTCAATTGGACAAATCCGCATTTTTATACAAAGAACTTTAATATTTAGGACATATTGTGACCCCCAATGGTGGTAAACCAAATCCTGAAAAAGTTTCGGCAATACAAAAATTCTCTATACCCAAGACACAAAAAGAAATAAAATAATTTCTAGGACGATTCATAAAAAAAATCGCTACAATCACTAAACCAATGACAACATGTTTGAAAAAAAATTCTAAAGTTACACATAACCCCGAATTTATAGCTGCTTTCGAACATTGCAAACAACTTCTTAGTAATCCACCCATCTTACAATATCCAGATTTCGAAAAACAATTTATAATAACAAACTTTGCACATTCTTCTACACCGAATCAATAACGCTAAAATTTTATGACTGGAACGACAACCCCGGACTATTACCGTTAAAATTAGGCACCGCCCAAAATATCGTTGACTATTGGTCCTTTATACAAGTTTTTGACATAACTAATATAATTACCGAATTTCAATCTCTTCAGAAACAATTTCACAGACTCAAAAATATAATAGAAAACTCAACAGAACACAAAAGAGAACTAAATAACTCATACAATGTAATCACTAGTATTGAAAAATTATTAATCCAGGAAATAAGCCAAATTTATTCAATAAATAAAAGAATAAAGCGAGGTTTAGTTAACAGTTTAAGTTTAATTATCAAAAATCTAACCATAAATCATAAATCTTGACCATAACGATGCTCAAAAGTATGATACTGCATTATCTGCTGTGGTCGAAAATCAAGGCAAAATGAAAACCATAATTAAAGACCAAATTACAATCTTACATTTAACAAGCAAAAATTTTAAATCCACTACACAATAGTTAGCATATAATCAAATAAAACTAGAATCTCGTATTATGCAAATGGAACAAGCCATCAAAACCAAAACCCTAGAAAATACAGATATATATGAATTTATTTTATTCAAAACAATATTATCCCTAATTACAACGTCACTACAATTAATACACGATATACTTGAAAAAACTGGATATTATGAGCACATTTAAAAAATTAAATATCATGCATAACTCAATAGAATTATTGGAAGAATTGTAATTAATAAATAAACATATTAATATCAACAAATTACCTTTTGAACCTGAAATGGAAAATATACTAACGTTAGAAAAAGTAATGAGAATTAAATGTTACATTAAAGAAAATCAAATTGTATTCATAATCCAAATTCCAATCGTTGAACCTAAAAATTATAACTATTTCCATTTATACCCTTTGCCGAAACCATCCAATAAAGAATTTAAATAAAATTTCCCCAATCTAAATACCTCCTTATCAATGGGCATTCTTATTTGCATTCCAACGACCCATGTGAAGAAATGCACCCTGAAGAATTTATGTGTTATAAATCAAACCATGAAGAAATAAACGACAACTCTCCATGTGAAATTCAAGTGATAAAACTAGCGAAAAATACCAGCAATTGCCATCAAATCCTAATAAACCATCGAACAACGAAAATCCAAAATGTAGAAGACAACAAGTGGTTATTAAAAATACCAACCAAAAAATAGCTATTCAAAAATGTTAAAAACGAAAAGACAACGTTTTACTAAAAGGAACACCTACTAGAACTTAATATATCCTGTGAAATTAGTGTGGAGAAAACAAACATTAAATCATCAAATTTTAAAGCTCTTGAACTTCCTAAACTAAATTTCGAGCATCGACAAAAATTAAACCAACAACTAAACATAAAACCATTCAAATTGGAAACAATTAACTTGGAGGAAATCAATCACATCTCGGAATGTCTAATTAATGCACATGTCGATTTATTAATTACTCATTTTTTTATCTATCTACTATTTATACAGTAGTTTAGTTTTGCAAGCAAGCTGGGAGTAGATTTAACTTATGAAAAATGTCCGAAGATAGTAGATCTAGCAGAAGCCAGCCGCGGCCCGCAGACCACATTCATTTATACGGCCTTCGAACGATATTTACCACTTAAGAAAACTATTGCTGTAAAGATTGTATAAATATTGAACCATCGTCTTCATTAAATATTTAACTTTGTGTATTGACCCGCAGGTCGCTCTGTGAAAAGTTTACCCACGCCGGCTCTAGTTCATACCTGCATTATTATTATTACCAAATAGAGGTATAATTGCATTAAATTTACAATGATGTCTTTCTAAACTCTTAATCCAATAACTGTCCGGTGAATTTTTTAAAGAAAATCACCTCCAATCGACGGTAAACCGATTCCCTTGATCCTCGGTACGCCCCATTAGAAATAATAGGTTTTGAAACCTGAAATTCCCCAGCATATCAATAATTCACGCATTACCCGAGAGCAGCAGTCCCTTACAAAATCCGCTCAGTCGTCCATAAATACAGTATGTGTCCTGCATGCGGTTCCAATTCTCTCTCATATAACCTTTATCCGGAATCAATATTCACACCAAGCAGCCGGCCGGCCTTTCTTGTTTATTCAAGGGAACGAGGACCCTTCCAATTTTATCAAAACTTTCATAATTTAAGTTATTGAATATGGCTATACCGTCGAAAACTTTGCTCTCCGGCGCTTTCGCTAATAGAGTTTTCGCGATAAGGGGGGAAACAATGGTGCATGCGCCGGGTGCACTCGCAGGATATTTTGTGCTATAATAATGAAATGTTTAGAAACATAAAATTTGCTTTGTTAATGTTAATTTTTTAATGATATTTTTCTATTAACTGGTATACAGTGAGCAAAATGTATGTACATGAGAGTAGCTGTTATAATATGAATGCATTGAATAATTTAAACCTTGTTTTTGTTATCTTTGTAAATAACCTTAAGGGGTAACTAGCGCCCAAACAGGCTAAGTTTTGGGTCTTTAGTTCGAGAAAACTACAAATGCAATTTGTGTAATTTTTTATATTTTTGTATGTACTCGTATGACGAGTGTGTGTAAAATTAGTCATCCCGAAATATTGAAATTGTCGCACGTTATTCTTTTTCACGTCGGCCAACGTTTACCGTGCTCGATCGGTCGGTGTACATGATTACGCAAATATGGTTGGTCGGAAATAAAATACAAAAATATCCTCATTAACTACATGGCATTATCAATGACGTAACGGAGTTTTTTCTTTCTTTTCATCTTAGGTTACGAGAAAAAAATTCCTAAACTTTTTCGTAGTTATCTGAGCAATAATACATGTTATTATTATTAATATATATCTCAAAACAAAACGTATTCACAAAATCATCCGTCACGTCTAAACTAGTAGTTCTATACAGTAGGATAACCCCTTAAATATTACATTTGTATGAAACTTTGAACATAAGTCAAGAAAAGCTTTTGGTAAAATTTTGTACACCGGAAGTGGGTGTTTACCTTAACTGTTTTTTGTTTTTTTTTCCAATATATTTTTTTAAATATGAAAAAGATCACAAAAACATTTAAACAAGTATTGAAGACAACAAAAAAATGAACATCTTTTATTAAGAAAATATTTTTCATATAATCATTGTTATTCGAGAAACACACACATTTATTTTTTTTTAATTTTTGGTTTATAATTATAAAACGATAATAGTTACAGCAAATTTATGTTAATAATAATTGCAGAGAATTCCAAAATGAACAACATAAAGAATAAGTTTTTTTCTGAATCTCCCTGATTTTTGAGTAAACTGACTATTAGGATTTAAAGTAAAATTTGTCATTTTCATCTTTCATAATTTTGACGTTTTAAACGTCAGTTTAATCTGATTCTACAAAACGTTCGATTTACGTTTAAAATATGATTTAAACTAAAAATAAACCATGAAAATGTAAACATAAATGATGATACCATCGGAGAAAGTAACATGATGGCCACATCACCATTTTTATACCTGTATTTGTAAGATTTTCCTTTTTCTTTTCTCTTTCTAACTGTATTGAATACAGTTTCTTGCTTTTTCCATTTTGTCCAGTGGGTTTTGAAATTGTTTCCCTTTTCCAAATTCTTCTTGAAAGTATTATCAAAAACTTATTTTGTTAATTTTAAACTCGCAAAATTTTGGATTTTGGCAACTCCATTTTCTCGACGTAAATATTTTTAATACCATTTAAAACACATTGAATTCTCTATTTTTTAACATATAAAAAATGCGTTTAAATACACTACAATTTTTAAAATTTGAGAACGAGAGTTTCTTGATTTTGAATTTCCGCTTTAGGCAAAAATTGGTTGGACATAATTATTTCTTAATACTTTTTCAATCACACTAAATTCTCTACATTTTGGCATTTAAATCTTTAAAATCCAATAATGTGTTCGGAAGTTAAGCAATTTTTCAAAAGCAAAAACACGATTTTGTTGACATTGATCTCTTAAATGAATGGATCTTAAAATATTTCAGATTTTGACAATTTTCTTTACTTTGACCTGAATATTTCTTTATACTTTTTTAAAACAAATGAAATTCGCTGCATTTTAACATATAAATTATTATAATCAAGAAATGCTTTTAATACCTCAACAAATTTTAAAAATTAAAAACGTGGGTTTGTTGACTTTAACTTATAAAATTTCGGATTTTGGCAACAATTATCTCGAAACGATTATTTCTTAATACTTTTTCCAATCGCAGTTAATTCACTAGATTTTGGCATTTAAATAATCCAAATCAAATATCGCGTTTCAGATTCAGTTTGAAAGTTGAACAATAAAAAAATCAGAAATTTGATTCTGTTGATTTTTAACAGGGAAAATTTATTTAATTTAGCAATTTTAATTATCCTGACATGAATTTGTTTAACAGGGGCGGCTCGTTATACAGGGTGTATTTGAAATAACGAATAGGCATTTAAGGGCACATACACAAAATATTTGTGAACCCATCTCCGTCAAAATTTATTCGTAAAAAAAATTTTGAATTTTTCTAATTTTTCGAGGTTTTTTAAACATTTTGACAGCAAATTTTGATGCTTTTCTCATTTAATTAGGTCTGCATGGAATGTGTGTTTGTTTATTTAAAACGCGAGATCCGATTTCTTGCCTCCGAAATTTGAAGTGTTATCGCAACGTTTTTTTTTTTTTTTGTAAAAGATAAACAGTCCTCAAGTTCGTTAAAAAGCACTCAGATATTTCCCACGCGCTTGTTGTAATTCGATATCTAAAGCCGATGCCGTTTAAAAATTAGGTCACATTACCACTGCCCCCAAACATGGCACTCCCTGTAGTTTCAAGCTCAGCAAGATTTTTTAATTAATTCTTAAAACACTTTTTTGTCAGTTACTTTGGCCTAGAAAAATAAATCGTTCTTTCTTTCTTCAAAAAAAGGAGGAGGGGTATATTGTATAAGTGGCTCTACCATCAACATGTTCCACGAGCCGCCACTGATGTTTAATACCATTTAAAACACTATAAATTATCTACTTTTTAACACATAAAATATCATAATCAAAATATGCGTTTCAAACCTCAGCAATTTTTAAAAATCCAAAGCGCGAATTTTTTTATTTTCAACTTTCAAAAAACGGATTTTGGAATGTTTAATTGACTCGTCCTGGATATTTCCACAAAAACAATAAATTCTCTACACTTTGGCAATTAGATCTTTAAAATCAAATCACGCGAAGGGAAGTTAAGCAATTTTTCAAAATCAAAAACGCGATTTTGTTGAAATTCTTGGAAATTTTCCTTAGTTTGACATGAATATATTTTTATACCATTTTAAAACACGTTAAATTCTCATACATTTTCGCATATAAATGATCACAATCAAGAAATGCTTTTAACACCTCCACAATTTTTATAAATCGAAAACTCGAATTGGTTGCCTTTGAACCTGAAGGATTTTGGCAGTTTTATGAATTATTAATATTTCTGAATACTTCTTAAAATAAAATAAATTCCCTATATTTTAACAAATAAATCATCATAATCAAAAACACGTTCAACACCTCAGCATTTTTTTTAAATTTATAACGCGATTTTGTTGATTTTGAAATTTAAAAAAAATAGATTTTGGCAATTCTCATTCACTCGACATGAATATTTCTTATATCTTTTTAAATCACACTAAATTCTCTAAATATTAACACACAAGTCATCATAAACATAAAACGCATTCAACACCTCACCAACTTTTACAAATTTAAAACGCGATTTTGTTGACGTTGATTTAGAAAAATTTCAATTTTTTTAGTTTGACACGAATATTTTGTTGTACTTTTTTAAAACAAACTAAATTCCCTAAATTTTGGCGTATAAATTTTTACAATCAAAAAATGCTTTTAACATCTCGGCAATTTTTAAAAATAATAGTAAAATAAAATATATATGTAAAACGGAAAATATAACATCTACTCTCATCAAGTGTGTAAAATTTACACTTCACTAAACGTTCGAATCGTTGGAAATGGCAGCGGCAGCAACGTCAGCAGCGGCGATGGTGACGATGGCAGCGGCGGCGACGGCGTCGGAAGCGGCAGCGCCGGAAGCGGCGGCTATGGTGACGTCAGCGGCTGTGGTGACCTTGACGGTTGTGGCGGCGTTTCGGCTAGTGAACTCCTAGTTGACTGTAGTGTTTTGACGTCTGATTGATGTAAATGTTCTGAATTCTGAGTGTTGACTTAAATTTTGAGTTCTCTCAAGTTGTTGAATTCTGACTGATGTCTTGAGAGAATGCCATGGTCTTTTACGGGGTCCACGCCGGGTCTGCCACTTTCGGCCGACAAACTGTATTTCACCCCTTCAAGTGTGCGGGGAATGACTTTTTCCCGAAGATGCGATGAGCTCCACCCACAACTTTTCGGAACCTCGTTTATCCATGCGGCCAGATTCGTTTTGAACCCTCTGGAGTTAACATCAGAAATATTAATGAGGAATACGCCGTTAAACGAACCGCTGCCTTACTTATGGTTTTTTTACATGATGTGTTTCAGGAAAATGTGCTTCATAATTTGTTTACATGTGTATATAGTGTGCAATGGTGAGTTTTCGTGTGACATTCCATGCCAAATCGAACAAAAACCGCTATATTCTATCGCCTATTTTCATTCCACTTAAATTCATTAAACAATTTCAATATATTTTTAAAAATGTCAATTGTGCCAAATAATATTTAATCTGTCATAATTAATTTATTTCTAATAAAAAATGATTAAAATTTCAATCTACTTGACTTTAAAATTTGTAATGTTCGTCTTGTTCAACTAATGGAAGCCGTATAAATAAAATTACAAAGTTACTCGTCCGAAAATTACAACAAATAAATATATAATAGGAATTGAGGAAAAAAATCGTCCATGAAAGTTCAGATCTAGTCATTTCACTTTAAAAAGAACATTCAATGCAACAAACTTTGTTTAATTTGCCGAGGAGTTCAGTAACAAAATGCATTTAATTTCGTTTTACTGGTTCACACTGACATGTTTTAATACAAATTATAAAGCAGGCTAAAATGTTAATACTGATATTTTTTTAAATACCATTCTTATGAAAGAAATGGTGATGTGGCCATCAGGTGACTTTCTCCAAGAATTGAAAATATTTAAAGGTATATCTAGTCTGCTTTCATGGGCGTTTCTCATATCTGTATAGATATAAATTTCATGTAACTACGCTACATAGATTTGATACATTTCATCCTTAATGTAAAAATTGCAAAAGTTTTCAATATCTCCATTTTAAATAATTTTTTCTCATAAACTAATGCTATTTTGAAATAACAAAGAACGGGAAAGTATTGTGATCGTGATAATTAAAAAAGAACTTTTTTAACGAAAATAATTTAAAGAACTAAATGGTTGTAGGTAAAAATTCGTACACCGGAAGTAGGTATTTACCTCGAAGACAGCGAAAAAATGGATATCTTCTGTTTATATAAATGTTTCTCAAAAAAATAAAGATATAGATGTTTGTAGTTTTTGTCTATAATTATGCAATCATAAACGTTACACCAAATTTACTTTACCAATAATATAATAATAATTATAAAAGATCACTTAGTTTGTTTCATAATATAAAGTTTAAATATTGTGAAACAAATCAACTGCGTTTTCATTACTATTATCATATAACATATGTTTCACCAAGTGATAAATGAGAATCTTATCCAAGGAATTAACAATAATTTTAGTCAATGCCAAAATGAACACTTGATAAAGAATAAGGCTTTTTCGAAATCTTACTAGTTTAAAAATTAAGTTAAAAACATCACTAAAAACCATATTACCATTAAATCGGAGAAAGTTACATGTTGGCAACATCACCATTTTTTCCTATTTAAATCAATTTGATTCAAAAGCAAAAAGGTTTAGTTTTACGTCCAGAATTCATGCTCGTTTTTATAACTGTAATATGATATTTTTTTAACACATATTAACCAATTAAATCGTTACATTTTACAAGTGTCACTCAACATTTTTGATAATTCGATAATTCTATGAGTAATTGTCAAGACAACTTATATTAAATTATTAATATTGATTTATGAGGGTGAAAATTATTCTAATAGACTAATTTGAATATTTTGGTTAACTGATTCGACCATAAAAAAAAATCGTGCCATTTCTGGTCAACATCTGGTAATACACAAATTTATATAAAGCCCCAAATTACTTGCACTTTGTACTTTTCCATTAGCTCGTCGATTTTTATATCTATAGGAAGTAATATCTATAAATTACAGCAATGCAAATAAATCAACGTTGGCCCGGGTGTGAGGTTGAATGGGTGACTTTTACTATTCGCAAAAATAACCAGAAGACCAACAATTAAATTCTCTACAAATTTTCATAGATGAATGGCTTGAGTTTTGCGAAATGTTTTGACAATATTTATGAATTTGGAATGAAATTTTCAAGAATTATAACTGTAAAAGATGGTGATGTGTCCATCATGTTACTTTCTCCGACTTGATGGTATCTTTTATATTTACGATTTTATGGTTTATTTTCAATATAAATCATATTTTAAATGCACATCGAACGTTTTGTACACTCGGATGAAACTGACGTGTAAAACGTCAAAATTATGAAAGATGGAAAAATTGTACTGCAAATTTAAGAACTGAGTTTACTTAAAAACGAAAGAGATTTCGAAAAAAAACTTATTGTTTATAAGTTGTTCATTTTGGCATTCTCTACAATTATTATTAGAATAAATTTGCTATAACTATTATCGTTTCACAATCATAAGCAAGTGGAAAAAATACATTTTTTTCTCGAATAACAATGATTTTGTGAAAAATATTTTCAAACCAAAGATGTTCATTTCTTTGTTGTCTTCAATATTTATTCAAATGCTTTTGTGATATTTTTCATATTTAGAAAAATATTGGAAAAAAAAAACAAAAACACCTTTCTTTGTCTAGTGTGCATCAATCATTATTGTTTTACGAAATCGGAGAGAAAATGTGATCTCGTTTTTTCTTTATTTTGTTCGTGGCGATCTTAAGATTATCCGGTAATAACTGAGAATTTCAAACTATAACATAAATCAAATTTTGGTCTTACAAAGCACGCCAGGATAGGCTCGATTTTTCAAACTGCTATAAAATCAGTCTAAAAAAGTAATAATAATAAAATCATCACTAGTCCTTTAGATTAGCTATCTAAATAACCCTACAAAATTGCAAGTCAATCGGAAGAACGGTTTCAGAGAAAACGGAACATGAAATACACGATTTTCAATGTAAAATAGCCGCTGCAGTAACCCCGTTAAAGCTTTATTCAGATGGTAAAACAGCGTTAAATTTTGTCTGGTACCATAGGAAGCGCAATAAATTAATCTATCCAACGGTGGTACAAGATTACTTTTAAACAGGGAATCAGCAATTAAAAAGTACCGTTTCCCATGTTAACTCCCTATGTTAGGTGGTAAATCAATCACACGGTATAAATACGAACAATTATATAATAATAATATTATTTAACGTGGTAAGACAGTTATGTTTATCCAAACAAATATACTCGAGTTTACCGGCATTATCAAGTGAATTACAAAAAATTAAATATTGAATTTATACTTAATATATTAGGGTGAGAGGAATAACCTGTTGCTAATTGTTTGTGCAGCCACATTAAAAAGTCAACTACAATTCATATCTCATCAAATCACCCCATATCACATAAATTATCTGCTTATAATTACATGATACATAGAATAAATTAATGTATGTTACATTTCTTATAACCTTTCTAAACAGCTTATATCCGCTGAGATATTTACCTTGTGACATGTTCTTGGTGTGTTTTAAAACATAAATACCACAATTATAACTATTCTCGTGTATTCGTCATAAATTTTTTTTTTTTTAATTAACCAAGCAACCTAGTTCCGATATGGTGTGTACAAATTTGTGAAATTTCTTTCCAATAGTAATATAATCTTAGGAATTATTGACATCTTTTTATCATTGCAAAATAATTTGTAGTTTGTAGTTTTTAAATTGAAATAACTAAAGTATCATTCATTTCGTCGTTTCGAGATGTAATAATTTCTCCACTTTTGCTATAATATCATTATTTATTTCATTACAAACTATTTTTAATGGTTTCTTCAAATTGCTATGTTGAGTTTATAAAAAATTTAAGAAAACATGGTAAGTAGTAAATGTAAGTATTATTATCATGACAATATGATGAATTTAGCGAATATGTTCCTATCAAACTCACGTCATATAGAATCTTAGACACATTTTTAAAATCCGTTTTAATACAGACTGTCGAACTGTTGTGTTTCCAGTTTAGAGGCAAATTGTTCAAGCTCATAGTACTAAAAAATCGGACGTCCCCTTTCTGAACGATCCTGTTCGGCAAACTTCGTTATATGCAGTAGGGATGAACAGAATTTGAATTAATATAAATGTGTCGGCCGGAAGTTCGGTACCCGTCCACGCCCTACTCTTCTCCAGGTTGCGGGTGGTGGTGGTGGTAGGGTGCGATGGGAGCATCGAGGTCGGCGCACTTGTTCGAACCGGCAAATTGCCCTTCCGAGAACAATTTGGGTTCGAACCGATTTCGTCACGTACGCAGGCAGCGGGAGGTGGATCAACAGTCCATTGTTTAACACTGGCAGCTGCACATTTTCACTACTAGTTCTGCGAAACCGGTCTAACGATGCCCTCGTTAAATCGGCGCACAACGGGTAGAGGCTCATCTTCATTGTGTTGTTACTGGCAATTGTACTTTTTCGAAAATTATCCCGTTTGGAAAATCCAATATTGCGGAATTTGTGTTAATATTGAAAAGGAGCAATGGTTAGCTCTTAAAATGCAAATTAGAATAATTACGCATTTGTTAAGACGCGTAGATAAACTAAGCGCCGATAACAGTTGATAATTGTTGAAATTGCTCCTACGCAATTTATAGTGAATTAAAATTAATTTTAAACTTTAAACTTTTGTGATGAATCTTCCATAGGGTTCTTGTTTCTTCCCAACCAAAATAATCATTGATCCTTCAACATCCGACCGGGTGTCACCCTTGAATTTGGCCGCTACCGGCAACTGCCTGCCTTGTCTATACGTTCCGCCGGCACTGTATATATGTTCTTTTTTTAAATATGCACGTTAAAATTTTGTTAAAAAAAATGTATATCCCAATAATATAAATAACGTAGAAATTAATCCATATATTAGTCATATTTTAAACTATTACTTAAAGAAAATTTATAGGAGACAGATCGAACCTATTTGCGTACTAAAATACAATTATTGCAATTAATTCATAGAAGGATGGATCTGCACGGTCATTCTTCAATCATAAAACTGAATTCTCAATTGTAGAAAAACCAACAAATTAAAAATATTAAAATTACATACTGTATTAAAATTAATATAAATAATTGAACACAATTCTAACGACAAAGGTCAATAAAGTTATAAAGTTTGCTAACGAAATGGCAGAGAGAGCACCATTAGCGAAAGATAAAATGCAAGTCACATTGCAAACTGGAGTTGTTCTAGTGTTTCGAAAAGCGAAAAGAACTTTTCTAGGGTGTAGTTAAAAGTGCCATTAAAGGGCGCACGAGTGGGATGAAGAGTTCAATGTGTGTAGCTTCTCTGCTGTAACACTCCAGCGGAACTTTTCTCCATTTAGATAACCCTGGGCGAACTTAAAATTAATACCGGGCTCGGATAAAGTGTGTCAACAGTCGGATGAAAATTGATAGGGTATTGTAGATGAGTTAGAAAAAAAAAGAAATAATTCAAGAAGCTTTTTATAAAATATTGCCGAGAGATCTTACTGATCCGCAGAAGTAAGGAGATTTATTTTATAAAACGACACTTGAAGCCAGTGGATTTCCGCTCGTTTAAATTAACAATATTTCACTTTTATAACACCGCCGGGAGCACTGAAATATCGTCCCGAGCGTGGCTCCTTATTTTGATTTTTATTCTTTGCTATGACTATTCGCAAATGAAATACGATCATTTTTAATTGCAAAAGATATTTTGTTGAATTCTCTCTTATTTACCTTACAAGAAATATAATGCATGCCAGTTACAGGACAAATTAACACGTTCACTACATTACGGGGCATATGTGACCCGTACTTGGCGGAATAGAATTCCATCGAACATCCCCATGGGCGGAGGTTGTAACTTCGTCGTACTTTGACGGAATTAAAAGTATTTTGGATTAATATTAAACTGTGGTACCGATTAACTCCAATGGGTTTCTAGTAACACAATAAAACTGTACGTGGTTTGTATGATTCCGTACTGCCTATTATGAAGTCACACAGAAATCGTAGCCGTGAACGTGTTAAAAAATATTTGATAAATGATAAAACACATATAGGTAATAATTGTAGATAAGATAATTTATTTAATGAGTGACTTGGATTAAAATTGCTAAAAGGAATTTGAGTGTTGTGTTGGATCATGGCATTTATCCGCTTCGTTTATTTCTGAGGAGAGCGAGGTGCTTTCATGTTTGATTAGATTTTAGAAAGCGATTTCGTTTATGAGAGACTTTACTCGTGCTTAATTAAATTTTTTTGTAATTTTCAAAAAGTTCCTTAAACTTAATTAATGTTAACCCTGTAGTGCACCTTGTAGATAGGTACATTTAACAGCACATTAAGCAACACGCGCAAAATTAAGCTTACTTTACACAAGTTTGAAAGTTTGCAGCACGAGTAGAAGATGTATGCTATTTATCGAAGGGAATGGAAATGTTTTATTTATTAATTTGAATAGTATTTAGTTAATATAACTATTAAAACAAAGTGATTTTGATTATTTAATTTGTAGCACGAAATAAGCATAATTTGAAGAGCATGTAGAGAGACACGTAAGCACATATACAGATCGGTGGCGGCTGCTAGGAACATAAGACATGCACGACAGTCGTGCGTTTATACTATGCACCTTAATAATTTCGTTTCAATAAGTGTGCCGTCAGTTTATTTAGTAGTCAAATTTAATTATAATTCTCAAAAACTCAAGAAATCTACCCCACCGATTGAATAAGGCGAATGCAATTTCATCAAAAAAAAACCCGAATTGATTATCTTAAACTATATCGATTTTCACCCAGAATATATTGAATGACGTGCCAGTGCCGGATTATCCATAAGGCAATATAGTCGGTTGCCTAGGGGCGCACAATGGCCAATTCTCAATCCAACCGAACAAAAGTCGATTTTGAAAATGTTTCTAATATTTTGCAGACCCTAGCCAATAAACAGGTAGCTAGCCAGATTTCGCGTGGGATTAACAAATGCCCTTCAAAGTCTGCCTACACGTCGAGAGTGAAGTTTTTACTTTCTCCGTTACGAAGTACGAGAAAGTATTGTGATCGTGATTTTTTTCCAAAAATTTTATTACGGAAATATTCGTTTTGGGATCCCCAGATGCCATATCAACCATTTCTGGAAAAACAAATTGTGTCTGAGTGTGTGTGGCTGTGTGTGTGTGTCTCTGTGTGTGTGTCTGTCTGCGCTGTATCTCAAAAACTAATAGAGCAATTGATATGAAACTTTGAACATCCGTCTTATTTGATAATCTGAAGAACTGAAATGCTTTTGGTAAAATTTCATACACCGAAAGTGGGCGTTTTTGTTTTTTGCCAATATTTTCTTAAATATGAAAAATATCACAAAAACATTTAAACAAACATTGAAGACAACAAAGAAATGAATATCTTTTGATTGAAAACATTTTTCATAAAATCATTTTTATTCGAGAAAAAAATGTATTATTATTTTTTTTAATTTTTGGTTTATAATTATAAAACTATAATAGTTACAGCAAATTTATGTTAATAATAATTATAGATAATGCTAAAATAACAACTTACAAAGAATAAGTTTTGTTTGAAATCCCTTTAGTTTTTGAGTAAATTGAGTTTTTATATTTGAAGTATAATTTTTCCATCTTTCATCATTTTGACGTTTTAAACGTCAGTTTCCTCCGAGTTTACAACGCGCTCGATATACATTTAAAATATGATTCAAATTGAAAATAAACTAAAAATTTAGTATTGTAGATTTAGTGATATAAATTTATTTATGGAAACTCTGGGGTATGTTAAACAAGTTGGAGGGTGGCATAGGCAGTGGCGGTTTCAAAGGGGGGGTAATCGGGTAATTACCCTCCCTAAGAATTTTTCGCTTATCAATTTTTATTGTTAAAAATTACCGGTATTCCATATTCCAAACAAATAATATAATATATTTTACATTATTTAACTTGGATTATTGATTTTATTTCGTCATTTTTTAATTTTTTGCTAATATTTTCGAATTTCTGGTCAGAAACTTATTTTTGGTGGCAAATTATTTTGCTTCTACCTTTCGATTTTTTGGTCTGCTTTTTTATTTTTAGATCAGGATTCTTGATTCCTTGGCCCATATTTAAGATTTCTGCATTTCCAACTTTTTTTTTATTTTTCTTTATTTTGACCAAAATATTCGATTGGTTTGTAGAAATTTTCGTTTTTTTTTGTCTGCAATTTTTATCTTTACGCTCGTTTTCGATGTTTTGTTTAAATTTTCACCGTTTTAGGCTATATTGTAGATTTTTTTATTTTTTGGTCTAAATATTCTTTATTTTGACGAAAAAAATCGATTGGTTTGTAGAAATTTTGGAGTTTTTGTCTGCATTTTTTATCTTTACGCCCGAATTTTTGTTGTTTAGTCTAAATTTTCACCTTTTTAGGTTTTTACTTTTTTGGCCTATATTTTGTTTAAATTTTTGATCTTTTGGCCGAAATTTTCTTTATTTCGATTCGTTTGTTAAAAATTTTGATTTTTTGGTCTACAGCTTTGATTTTTGGGTACGAATTTTAGATTTTTGGTCTTAATTTTTTATTTTTTGTGCCATATTTTAGATTTTCTTGCAAATTTATTTTTTATTTTTATATATACAAACATCTTTATTCGCAGAAATAACATCTAAATACATTATGTTAAAAACTTGAAATCCGCTTTCCGTTGGCTGTGAAAGGGCTATCGATTTTTATTTTTGCTATTATTTTCAAATTTCTCTTTGGAACTTATTTTAAGCTAAAAAGAGTTATTTTGGGGCTAAAAATGACAAATTATTTTTCTTTTGCTTGTATTTTCAATTTTAAAATTTTTTTTGGTGTGCATTTTCATTTTGAAACCAGGTTTTTTGATTTTTTTGCCGATAATTTAGATCTTCGGCTGTTTTGTTCCAAATTTTTGATTTTTTGGCCAAAATATTCGATTTTTCTAGCAAGATAAATGGTTCTTTGTTTCTTCAAAAAAGGAGTGGGGATATTGTATAAGTGGCTCTACCATCAACATGTTCCACGAGCCGCCACTGATTTCATTTAGTAGAAAAGTGCCTTGTCTCAACTTTTAAAGCTAATTAAAGCGAAAAATATTTTCCTATTAAAAAAAAAAATTGGAAAATGATTTTGAACAATAGAGTGATTTTTGAGACTAATTTAAACCCTTTTCTTAGAATATTCTGCATTTTTTATTATTAAGCCTGTATTCCGGATTTGTTTTTTTTGGCTAAATTTTTGATCATTTGGCCTAAATATTCTTTATTTTTACCTAAATTTTCGATTTCATTGTTAAAATGTTCGCATTTTTTATTTCTCCTGACGAATTTTTGGTTTTTAAATTTTTTACCTGTATTTTCGATATTTTTGGTCAAAATATTTTAACTTTTAGCCTAAATATCCCTTATTTAGACCTTTTGCGATTTAATTTTTTAAATTTTAGACTTTTTGGCCCAAATTTTTAGATTTTTGACCTGTATTTTCGATTATTTTTGGTCTAAATTTTTGATCTGTTGACCTGAATATTCTTTATTGTGACATAAATTTTCGATTTAATTGGTAAAATTTTTGATTTTTTTGTCCGCATTTTTGATTTCTCGGGCTGAATTTTTAATTCTAGTTCCAAAATTTTGAGTTAATTTGGTTAAAATATTTATAACCTGAATGATTGATTTATATGCGGGATTTCTTTTTATTTTTTTCGGTATTTTCGAGTTTTGTTTGTTGAAATTTTCGATTTTTTGGTCTGCATTTATTATCTTCAGGCCCGAGTTTTCGATATACTGTCTAAATTTTCGACTTTCTGGCCAACATTACAAATATTTATTATTTTTTTAAAATCTTTTGACCTAAATTTTTCTTTTCGATTTTATTGTTAAAATTTTTCGGTTTTTTGGCTCTCATTTTTGGTTTTTCGTTTAGTCTGCATTTATTATGTTTAGGTCCGAATTTTCCATGTTTTGTCTAAATTTTAGACTTTTTGACCAACATTGTAGATTTTTTGTTAATCTTTTGCCCTAAATTTTTCTTTATTTATTTTTATTTGTCTGTTCAAATGTTTGTTTCCTTGGTCCACTGTTTTTGTTTTTTTTTTAATTTTTGGTATATTTTGCAGTGGCGGTTTCAAAGGGGGGATAATCGGGTAATTACCCCCCCTAAGAATTTTTCGCTTATCAATTTTTATTGTTAAAAATTACCGGTATTCCATATTCCAAACAAATAATATAACCGGTAAATTTTTTCAACGCTTTAAAACGTTGGAAAAGGATAGGGAGATTTCACGGAACAGGTGTGGTATATGAGAGCGAAAGCACCAGTTTATTTATCTTTTTTTTAATTACCCCCCCTATACTAGTTGGCTGGAAACGCCCTTGGGCATAGGGCTCACCCTCCACCCTTCGTTTTCATTTTAACTTAACCCAGAAACCCCCTTTATTGTTGACTTTGCAACTTTGAAAACTCCAGTGATTTGACAAAGAAACGAAAAAAAAAATCTTGAATCAAACCGAGTTTTTTAGGTTAAGCTTAAGTAGATGTAACGGGGGTAGGTGGGCCTTATTTTATCCTCCAATTCCAGGAACACAAACGAGGCTTTTACAATTGTTAATTAATTGATAAGAGAAGATTCAAAAGGTTTACCGTTGCTTCGAAAAAATAATTTGTTTATAGAAACTCTCGGTTGGAGAGTAGGATAGAGCCCACCCACCTCCCTTAGGTTTCACTTTAACTTAACCCAGCCACCCTCTTTATTGGTACTATTGCTACTGTTGAAACAGGGATTTAACAAAGAAATTTCTTTACTCAAACAGAGTTTTCTTGGTTAGGTGTAAGTGGAAACTCAGGACGGCGGGTGGACCAATTCTTGGAACACAAATGAGTGTTTTGTAATTGTTAATTAATTGTTTAAAGAAGTATCGAACATTTTTTTATATTTTGTTTCCTCGACAAATAAATTTGTTAATAGAAACTTTGGGACGTGTTGAACCCATTGGAGAATGGGATAGGGCTCAGCCACCACCCTTCATTTCCAGTTTAACTCAACCCAGCGACCCTCTTTATTGTTGGCTTTGCTACTTTTAAAACTCCAATGATTTAATGAAGAATCTTTTTTGACCAAACAGTATTTGCTTGGTTAAGTTAAAGTGGAAATTCTGGGAGGTGGGTGGGCCTTATTCTATAACCCCGGAGATGTTGGCACGATTGAATGAGGAAATGTACCAACGACTAGCGCACTGCACTGCAGTGGATGGACACCAATTCGAACACCTTATAAAATAATCATGTCCAGTACCGTAACAAATTATAAATAAAGTAAAACCCGCAATGAAATGTAGTGTTATTTAAAGTTCTAGGGCTGGGTCTTGTACCTATCATATAGCAATATGAGACTCAAATGGTTTACCCGAGTCCTGGAGACTTCAAGGTCAGTTTTTCGAATTTTCTTGACAGGGCTGAATGAACAAGACGTCCCCAGACTTTTGAACAAAAAACGCATTATATGGCCCAAAAATGAACCAAAAAATGTTGGGTTTTAGCCAATTTGAATGTAAAATTTTCCGCTGAATCCGAGTCCGCAATAAAAAATATAGGTTTGCATTTGAAATTTCAGAGTTAGGCCTCATATCTCTTATAAGGCCCCATCGAGCCCAAAATCTGATGAGCCCTTTCGATTCCCCGGGCAAAATTACTACAGACCTCAGTATCAGAATTCCGATGTTCTACCCGTGCGCGAAATAAATTCGCCGTTTCCAGACTTTTGAACCACCCTGTATATTAATATTAGTAGAATTTAATAGAAATTAATATACCAAGTGAATTATTTTATTGATACCGAATTTACAAAATGTTTCATCACTGATATGATAAATTCAATAAAATTCATATTAAAAAAAATATTGTAACTCGTGTAAAGACTTTATTTTTAGCACAATGTTTTATTTTTTAAACCACTGCTGTATAAGCTTAATATATTAGAATCAATGGACATTTGCAAACAAAGTAAATCCATTAACGTTAATCTCCCCAACCGTTTAAATAATTCCGTTGTATTTCAACTAGCTTAATCTATTTATGCCACATTGTAATGCTTTTTAAAAATTCCATTTGCAAATCACGATTTTAGTTTAAACGTTTTGTCGCCATTTTCAAGTAATTATAGATATTAAATAATAAGCCAATTACTTTTCAGTCGTAAATATGAATATTATAAAAAAGTAATGTATTTTATGTATAATATGATAATGATGTTTTTAAACATTTTGCATAAACTGATTGACGGAAATTCGGGTTGAGGAAATTAGGATGAACAGGAAATTGGCTTAATCAATTTGGACTTTCAACCACAACCGATTGTGTAATTATGATTATTCAATTTGTAAACGAATTAAACAAACACAAACACACACAGGCCCGAGAGGCAATTTCCCGGTAAAAAAAAATAAACGCGGATGAGAATCGAACCCACCTGAGATGTATTACCTAAATCAGCGACCAAAGGGGTATATTTTTTTCTACGATACACATTTTTCTGCGTCTAAAATATGTAGGAAATGATGTTAAATCCATGTAAATTTTTCATACGCAAGAAGTCTATGTCGCAGTCTCAATTTTGTGGCCATAAATCCCGGCTTATCTAATATACCGCCAAACATTGTTTGTCAGTTTTTGCCCCTTTTGCGCTATAATATGTAACAAAAGATGATGGAAAAAGCCCGTTCGTATTTTAATAAAACGGAGTGCAACTTTATCCATAAGATTATATTATGTCTACTTTGGCGAAATATGAAATTTCTACTAACCTACAAAGTTGAAATCATTTTTAAGTCAATTCAATAAAATACAAAGTACATTTATAAGAAATTTTTTCTACTTTGGTTTAATAATCGACATTTTGTTAGGTTTATCAAAAATCGTTTAATAATGAGATTTTTTGTGTGCTTAATTTTATTAAAAAGTGTACATTTTATTTTCCATTAAAATTTACAAAACACGAGCGTCATTTTCTTTCAAAACTATGTGCCATCCTAACAGATCATAAACATGCAACAGATTCTCCGCACTTACGTATTCTTTAAAACTGGGGCAAAGTTTTTTTTGTCATAATTTTATAAAAGCTATAAAATCCGTCATGAACTGAATTTCCGAAGCGGTTTAAATAATGGGTGTTATGTGAAGAAAGCGTGAAATATAACCATCCTCAAGTGTCCTTAGAGAATTGGAATATGTCACGACTGCATATCTTTCAAATCCATGCTTACTGTTATTTATACATTTTTAGTATACAATAAAAACTTACTAACAAAAATGGTGATGTGCCCATCATGTTACTTTCTCCGACTGAATGGTATCATAGCCATTTATATTTACGTTTTCATTGTTTATTTTTAATTGAAATCATATTTTAAATGTACATCGAGCGTTGCGTAAACTCGGATGAAACTGACGTTTAAAACGTCAAAATTATGAAAGATGGGAAAATTATACTTTATTACTAGCTGACCCGACAGACATTGTCCTGTCTTAACTATGAATATTGAATTCGAATTGGTATAATTCATGAAAAAAAATATTCAAAAACATAGTGTTTATTATTGTTATGCTCTATGATACACAACATTCTTCGTTTTATTTTCTGCCAACGTATTAAAATCGATACCATAATCATGAATTGAGCAAAGTAACTACTGCGCTGCGCCGTCGTCCGTGCGTATCCCATTAAAATTGACCAAAGTAACTGGTGGCGAACGACGGCTCCGCTGCGCTGCGCTGTCGTCCGTGCATGGTCCATATATATTTATATATATTAAGGCAGATAATTGGTGACTGACGACGTCCGAGTGTGGCCCATTAAAATTAAGCAAATAAACTGGTGCGTAAACCTTAAAAATTAAGCAAGGGTGACGAACTACGGCTCCGCTACGCTGCGCCGTCGACCGCGAATGGTCCATATATATTAAGGCAGATAACTGGTGACAGTTAGCCCCGCTGGGCTGGGCCGTCGTCCGTGCGTAACCTTTAAAAATTAAGAAAGGTAACTGGTGACGAACGGCTCCGCTGCGCTGCGTCGTCGTTAATACGTGGCTTATTACTGGTGAGTGGCCCATTGAAATTAAGCAAATAAAGTGGTGACGATAATGGCCGAAAACGGTTGGCTCTAATTTTTGAAATTCACGATCGGTTTAACGTGCAATTATTGCTTCAAAAATTCATATTTTTTTTAATAATCAACGGATTTGAACTAAATAACAAAATTATTAAAGCTTAAGAATGTAAGAAGTGTATTGTTACTAATAAAAACATGTATCGCCAGTTGAAATATTTTTTTTTTAATTTTTAAAATTCATGATCACTTTAACGTGCAATTATTGCTTCAAAAATTCATAACTTTTTTAATAATCAACGGATTTGAACTAAATAACAAAATCATTAAAGTTAAAGAATGTAAGAAATGTATTGTTACTAATAAAAACATGTATCGCGAGTTGAAATATTTTTTTAGAATTTTTGAAATTCATAATCGCTTTAACGTGCAATTATTGCTTCAAAAATTCATAACTTTTTTAATAATCAACGGATTTGAACTAAATAACAAAATTATTAAAGCTAAAGAATGTAAGAAGTGTATTGTTACTAATAAAAACATGTATCGCCAGTTGAAATATTTTTTTTTTAATTTTTAAAATTCATGATCACTTTAACGTGCAATTATTGCTTCAAAAATTCATAACTTTTTTAATAATCAACGGATTTGAACTAAATAACAAAATTATTAAAGTTAAAGAATGTAAGAAGTGTATTGTTACTAATAAAAATATGTATCGCGAGTTGAGATATTTTTTTAGAATTTTTAAAATTCATAATCGCTTTAACGTGCAATTATTGTTTCAAAAATTCATAACTTTTTTAATAATCAACGGATTTGAATTAAATAACAAAATTATTAAAGCTAAAGAATGTTAGAAGTGTATTGTTACTAATAAAAACATGTATCGGCAGTTGAAATATTTTTTTTAGAATTTTTAAAATTCATGATCGCTTTAACGTGCAATTATTGCTTCAAAAATTCATAACTTTTTTAATAATCAACGGATTTGAACTAAATAACAAAATTATTAAAGTTAAAGAATGCAAGAAGTGTACTGTTACTAATAAAAACATGTATCGGCAGTTGAAATATTTTTTTTAGAATTTTTAAAATTCATGATTGCTTTCACGTGCAATTATTGCTTCAAAAATTCATAACTTTTTTAATAATCAACGGATTTGAACTAAATAACAAAATCATTAAAGTTAAAGAATGTAAGAAATGTATTGTTACTAATAAAAACATGTATCGCGAGTTGAAATATTTTTTTAGAATTTTTGAAATTCATAATCGCTTTAACGTGCAATTATTGCTTCAAAAATTCATAACTTTTTTAATAATCAACGGATTTGAACTAAATAACAAAATTATTAAAGCTAAAGAATGTAAGAAGTGTAGTGTTACTAATAAAAACATGTATCGGCAGTTGAAATATTTTTTTTTAATTTTTAAAATTCATGATCGCTTTAACGTGCAATTATTGCTTCAAACATTCATAACTTTTTTAATAATCAACGGATTTGAACTAAATAACAAAATCATTAAAGTTAAATAATGTAAGAAATGTATTGTTACTAATAAAAACATGTATCGTGAGTTGAAATATTTTTTTAGAATTTTTGAAATTCATAATCGCTTTAACGTGCAATTATTGCTTCAAAAATTCATAACTTTTTTAATAATCAACGGATTTGAACTAAATAACAAAATTATTAAAGTTAAAGAATGCAAGAAGTGTACTGTTACTAATAAAAACATGTATCGGCAGTTGAAATATTTTTTTTAGAATTTTTAAAATTCATGATTGCTTTCACGTGCAATTATTGCTTCAAAAATTCATAACTTTTTTAATAATCAACGGATTTGAACTAAATAACAAAATTATTAAAGCTAAAGAATGTAAGAAGTATATTGTTAGTAATAAAAACATGTATCGCCAGTTGAAATATTTTTTTTTTAATTTTTAAAATTCATGATCACTTTAACGTGCAATTATTGCTTCAAAAATTCATAACTTTTTTAATAATCAACGGATTTGAACTAAATAACAAAATTATTAAAGTTAAAGAATGTAAGAAGTGTATTGTTACTGATAAAAATATGTATCGCGAGTTGAGATATTTTTTTAGAATTTTTAAAATTCATAATCGCTTTAACGTGCAATTATTGCTTCAAAAATTCATAACTTTTTTAATAATCAACGGATTTGAACTAAATAACAAAATTATTAAAGCTAAAGAATGTTAGAAGTGTATTGTTACTAATAAAAACATGTATCGGCAGTTGAAATATTTTTTTTAGAATTTTTAAAATTCATGATCGCTTTAACGTGCAATTATTGCTTCAAAAATTCATAACTTTTTTAATAATCAACGGATTTGAACTAAATAACAAAATTATTAAAGTTAAAGAATGTAAGAAGTGTACTGTTACTAATAAAAACATGTATCGGCAGTTGAAATATTTTTTTTAGAATTTTTAAAATTCATGATCGCTTTCACGTGCAATTATTGCTTCAAAAATTCATAACTTTTTTAATAATCAACGGATTTGAACTAAATAACAAAATCATTAAAGTTAAAGAATGTAAGAAATGTATTGTTACTAATAAAAACATGTATCGCGAGTTGAAATATTTTTTTAGAATTTTTGAAATTCATAATCGCTTTAACGTGCAATTATTGCTTCAAAAATTCATAACTTTTTTAATAATCAACGGATTTGAACTAAATAACAAAATTATTAAAGCTAAAGAATGCAAGAAGTGTATTGTTACTAATAAAAACATGTATCGGCAGTAGAAATATTGTTTATTTAATTTTTGAAATTCATGATTGCTCTAACATGCAATTATTGCTTCAAAAATTCATAATTTTTTTTAATAATCAACGAATTTTAACTAAATGGCAAAATTATTAAAAAAATTCTCAACCGCGCACAGAATCTTCCGCAGAATATTTTAATTCATAACACCACCGCGAGCGACATTCCAACCACCAAGAGATGGCGCGCGTATTATAAATCAATCGTTATCACCAATTTATGTATTTAAAGCCGACTTAATTGTTCATCGGATGCAAGTGTTGCAATTGAGCTCAGTGCAGCATTTGCTGTTAATATTTTGTTTATATTTTTTTTTATAATTTCAGCTACTTATTTATTTACATTTATCGATATGAATCTACAGGGTAAGCCCATTAAAACCCATTAATAACCGTCGGCGCAAACAATGGAAAAGGAATAACTGATCGAGCGGTCGATCGCTGAGAGTAAAAAATTATTAAAGTACTAAAATCGCTATAAAAAAATAGGGGTTGGTGGTAGAAGGTTAAAAATTTAGGGTTGTATGTATTTTTTAATGCCGAATCATAAAAAAATAAAAATAAAAAATTTTGTCCAAAAAATAAAAATAAAAAATTTGCGGTGGACCACCCTTATCATTTAGGGGTAATAAAAATAGTTTACGTCCTATTCTCAGACCTGCTCAATATACACACAAAATTTCATAAGAATCGGTCAAGCCGTTTCGAAGGAGTTTTGTTACAAACACTGTGACACGAAAATTTTATATATTAGATATTTACTCAAAAACTAACGAGATTTCGAAGAAAACTTATTCTTTGGAACTTGTTCATTTTGGCATTCTCTATAATTGTTATTCACATTATTATTCATAATTATAAACCAAACATTTAAAAAAAATTATAAATTTCTTTCTCGAATAGCAATGATTTTATGAAAAATATTTTCAAGCAAAAGATGTTAATTTCTTTGTTGTCTTTAATATTTGTTTAAATATTTTTGTGATATTTTTCATATTTAAGAAAATATTGGCAAAAAACAAAAAACAGTTAAGGTAAACACCCATTTCCGGTGTACGAAATTTTACCTAAAGCTTTTCAGTTCTTCAGATTATCAAATAAGACGTATGTTCAGAGTTTTTGAGATACAGCGCGCCCAGACAGATACACACACACACACACACACACATACACACAGACACAAAAAAAAATTCCGGAAATTCTTGAAATGGCATCTAGGGACCCCAATACGGATATTTCCGTAAAAAAAAATTTGAAAAAAAATCACGATCACAATACTTTCTCGTACTTCGTAACGAAGAAAGTAAAAACACATAAATATCGTCCGTATGCAAGATTACAGTTTTTATTTTATTTTTCTTAGCGTCGGTGAAAAGGCCATCTGCAAACACCACGATAATGTTTAATGCTATAAACTACGAAATAAAAATATAACAAATTATTTTTACACATAAAACTTTCTCAACAAATTAAAATTTACTTGCAGATTGACAAAAATAATTTAAGATTATTGAAATTGTAGATACGAACTTAACATAAATATTTCTCAAATAAAGCTTGAATATATGAATATTCAATCTGTTCGTCATTCTACAACATTAAGTCCTGGAAAAATTAAAAATTAGTAACGTCTTAAACAATTACGACCCTGGCCGATTTATAGAAATGTGAAATGTCTTCTTTTCATCGCAACAAATAAATTTTAACACTTTATATTTTTATAAACAAAACAAACAACTTCAAAATACGTTAGAACGTTTTTAACAATAATGTGACAGATCAAATAAAAATATTGCAATTGTTTAAACGCCTACTAGATTAAGAACCTACAAAATATTACATTTTATTTTTCTCTGTTTTTTTTTGGTTTAGAATCATAATGTGTGATACATCGGTAAATTTGAAATAAAAAATGCTACCGTATACAAGGTGTTTCTACTTTTGTGGCCATACAAAAAAATAAAGTTGATGATGATGAAACATCGGATAAAACGGCATTTTGTAGAGCTTAAAAAGTGACAATGACAAAGTGCAATTAGTTTTTTAATATCTTTTTAAATAAATACAAAAACTGGAAATTTTTTAACGCCAATCAATTTCTCTCGTCTTTCTGATGAAAATAAAGTTAAATTCAACAGTCTACGATGATTTTTAAGAAAGTTGCATTTTTTAACCAATTTTCCAAGGGGGTTAGTCATGTATTTTTTCACGATTTCATCAAAAATTAAAAATCTCTAATCTGACTAATTGACATACGAGGAGCTCAGATTTGCAAACCGCGTTCAATTTGGAGTTTTCGTTTGGCCGCTACGGCCGATCAAAGACTGAAAAATCAATTATTTTCTGAAAATTTCCTTAAATGTTCATGGTGACTGACTATTTTTTTTGCTATTGAAGTTAGCTGAAATTTTTTAACGCCAATCAATTTCTCTCGTCTTTCTGATGAAAATAAAGTTAAATTCAATGGTCTACGATGATTTTTAAGAAAGTTGCATTTTTTAACAAAATTTCCAAGGGGGTTAGTCATGTATTTTTTTCACGATTTCATCAAAAAATTAAAATCTCTAATCCGACTAATTGACGTACGAGGAGCTCAGATTTGCAAACCGCGTTTAATTTGGAGTTTTCGTTTGGCCGCTACGGCCGATCAAAGTCTGAAAAATCAATTATTTTCCGAAAATTTCCTAAAATGTTCATGGTGACTGACTATTTTTTTGCTGTTGAAGATAGCTGAAATTTTTAAACGCCAATCAATTTCTCTCGTCTTTCTGATGAAAATAAAGTTAAATTCAATGGTCTACCATGATTTTTAAGAAAGTTGCATTTTTTAACCAATTTTCCAAGGGGGTTAGTCATGTATTTTTTCAGGATTTCATCAAAAATTAAAAATCTCTAATCCGACTAATTGACATACGAGGAGCTCAGATTTGCAAACCGCGTTCAATTTGGAGTTTTCGTTTGGCCGCTACGGCCGATCAAAGTCTGAAAAATCAATTATTTTCTGAAAATTTCCTAAAATGTTCATGGTGACTGACTAATTTTTTTTGCTGTTGAAGATAGCTGAAATTTTTTAACGCCAATCAATTTCTCTCGTCTTTCTGATGAAAATAAAGTTAAATTCGACAGTCTACGATGATTTTTAAGAAAGTTGCATTTTTTAACCAATTTTCCAAGGGGGTTAGTCATGTATTTTTTTACGATTTCATCAAAAAATTAAAATCTCTAATCCGACTAATTGACGTACGAGGAGCTCAGATTTGCAAACCGCGTTCAATTTGGAGTTTTCGTTTGGCCGCTACGGCCGATCAAAGTCTGAAAAATCAATTATTTTCTGAAAATTTCCTTAAATGTTTATGGTGACTGACTATTTTTTTTTGCTATTGAAGTTAGCTCAAATTTTTTAACGCCAATCAATTTCTCTCGTCTTTCTGATGAAAATAAAGTTAAATTCAATGGTCTACGATGATTTTTAAGAAAGTTGCATTTTTTAACAAAATTTCCAAGGGGGTTAGTCATGTATTTTTTCACGATTTCATCAAAAAATTAAAATTTCTAAACCGATTAATTGACGTACGAGGAGCTCAGATTTGCAAACCGCGTTCAATTTGGAGTTTTCGTTTGGCCGCTACGGCCGATCAAAGTCTGAAAAATCAATTATTTTCTGAAAATTTCCTAAAATGTTCATGGTGACTGACTATTTTTTTTGCTGTTGAAGATAGCTCAAATTTTTTAACGCCAATCAATTTCTCTCGTCTTTCTGATGAAAATAAAGTTAAATTCAATGGTCTACGATGATTTTTAAGAAAGTTGCATTTTTTAACAAAATTTCCAAGGGGGTTAGTCATGTATTTTTTCACGATTTCATCAAAAAATTAAAATCTCTAAACCGATTAATTGACGTACGAGGAGCTCAGATTTGCAAACCGCGTTCAATTTGGAGTTTTCGTTTGGCCGCTACGGCCGATCAAAGTCTGAAAAATCAATTATTTTCTGAAAATTTCCTAAAATGTTCATGGTGACTGACTATTTTTTTTGCTGTTGAAGATAGCTGAAATTTTTTAACGCCAATCAATTTCTCTCGTCTTTCTGATGAAAATAAAGTTAAATTCAACAGTCTACGATGATTTTTAAGAAAGTTGCATTTTTAACCAATTTTCCAAGGGGGTTAGTCATGTATTTTTTTACGATTTCATCAAAAAATTAAAATCTCTAATCCGACTAATTGACGTACGAGGAGCTCAGATTTGCAAACCGCGTTCAATTTGGAGTTTTCGTTTGGCCGCTACGGCCGATCAAAGTCTGAAAAATCAATTATTTTCTGAAAATTTCCTTAAATGTTCATGGTGACTGACTATTTTTTTTGCTGTTAAAGATAGCTGAAATTTTTTAACGCCAATCAATTTCTCTCGTCTTTCTGATGAAAATAAAGTTAAATTCAACAGTCTACGATGATTTTTAAGAAAGTTGCATTTTTTAACAAAATTTCCAAGGGGGTTAGTCATGTATTTTTTTCACGATTTCATCAAAAAATTAAAATCTCTAATCCGACTAATTGACGTACGAGGAGCTCAGATTTGCAAACCGCGTTCAATTTGGAGTTTTCGTTTGACCGCTACAGCCGATCAAAGTCTGAAAAAACAATTATTTTCTGAAAATTTCCTTAAATGTTCTTGGTGACTGACTATTTTTTTTGCTATTGAAGTTAGCTCAAATTTTTTAACGCCAATCAATTTCTCTCGTCTTTCTGATGAAAATAAAGTTAAATTCAATGGTCTACGATGATTTTTAAGAAAGTTGCATTTTTTAACAAAATTTCCAAGGGGGTTAGTCATGTATTTTTTTCACGATTTCATCAAAAAATTAAAATCTCTAATCCGACTAATTGACCTACGAGGAGCTCAGATTTGCAAACCGCGTTCAATTTGGAGTTTTCGTTTGACCGCTACGGCCGATCAAAGTCTGAAAAATCAATTATTTTCTGAAAATTTCCTTAAATGTTCATGGTGACTGACTATTTTTTTTGCTATTGAAGTTAGCTCAAATTTTTTAACGCCAATCAATTTCTCTCGTCTTTCTGATGAAAATAAAGTTAAATTCAATGGTCTACGATGATTTTTAAGAAAGTTGCATTTTTTAACAAAATTTCCAAGGGGGTTAGTCATGTATTTTTTTCACGATTTCATCAAAAAATTAAAATCTCTAATCCGACTAATTGACGTTCGAGGAGCTCAGATTTGTAAACCGCGTTCAATTTGGAGTGTTCGTTTGGCCGCTACGGCCGATCAAAGTCTGAAAAATCAATTCTTTTCTGAAAATTTCGTTAAATGTTCATGGTGACTGACTATTTTTTTTGCTATTGAAGTAAGCTCAAATTTTTTAACGCCAATCAATTTCTCTCGTCTTTCTGATGAAAATAAAGTTAAATTCAATGGTCTACGATGATTTTTAAGAAAGTTGAATTTTTTAACAAAATTTTCAAGGGGGTTAGTCATGTATTTTTTCACGATTTCATCAAAAAATTAAATCTCTAAACGATACGAGAAGCTCAGATTTGCAAACCGCGTTCAATTTGGAGTTTTCGTTTGGCCGCTACGGCCGATCAAAGTCTGAAAAATCAATTATTTTCTGAAAATTTCCTTAAATGTTCATGGTGACTGACTATTTTTTTTGCTATTGAAGTTAGCTCAATTTTTTTAACGCCAATCAATTTCTCTCGTCTTTCTGATGAAAATAAAGTTAAATTCAATGGTCTACGATGATTTTTAAGAAAGTTGCATTTTTTAACAAAATTTCCAAGTGGGTTAGTCATGTATTTTTTCACGATTTCATCAAAAAATTAAAATCTCTAAACCGATTAATTGACGTACGAGAAGCTCAGATTTGCAAACCGCGTTCAATTTGGAGTTTTCGTTTGGCCGCTACGGCCGATCAAAGTCTGAAAAATCAATTATTTTCTGAAAATTTCCTAAAATGTTCATGGTGACTGACTATTTTTTTTGCTGTTGAAGATGGCTGAAATTTTTTAACGCCAATCAATTTCTCTCGTCTTTCTGATGAAAATAAAGTTAAATTCAATGGTCTACGATGATTTTTAAGAAAGTTGCATTTTTTAACAAAATTTCCAAGTGGGTTAGTCATGTATTTTTTCACGATTTCATCAAAAAATTAAAATCTCTAAACCGATTAATTGACGTACGAGAAGCTCAGATTTGCAAACCGCGTTCAATTTGGAGTTTTCGTTTGGCCGCTACGGCCGATCAAATTCTGAAAAATCAATTATTTTCTGAAAATTTCCTAAAATGTTCATGGTGACTGACTATTTTTTTTGCTGTTGAAGATGGCTGAAATTTTTTAACGCCAATCAATTTCTCTCGTCTTTCTGATGAAAATAAAGTTAAATTCAATGGTCTACGATGATTTTTAAGAAAGTTGCATTTTTTAACAAAATTTCCAAGTGGGTTAGTCATGTATTTTTTCACGATTTCATCAAAAAATTAAAATCTCTAAACCGATTAATTGACGTACGAGAAGCTCAGATTTGCAAACCGCGTTCAATTTGGAGTTTTCGTTTGGCCGCTACGGCCGATCAAAGTCTGAAAAATCAATTATTTTCTGAAAATTTCCTTAAATGTTCATGGTGACTGACTATTTTTTTTGCTATTGAAGTTAGCTCAAATTTTTTAACGCCAATCAATTTCTCTCGTCTTTCTGATGAAAATAAAGTTAAATTCAATGGTCTACGATGATTTTTATGAAAGTTGCATTTTTTAACAAAATTTCCAAGGGGGTTAGTCATGTATTTTTTCACGATTTCATCAAAAAATTAAAATCTCTAAACCGATTAATTGACGTACGAGAAGCTCAGATTTGCAAACCGCGTTCAATTTGGAGTTTTCGTTTGGCCGCTACGGCCGATCAAAGTCTGAAAAATCAATTATTTTCTGAAAATTTCCTAAAATGTTCATGGTGACTGACTATTTTTTTTGCTGTTGAAGATAGCTGAAATTTTTTAACGCCAATCAATTTCTCTCGTCTTTCTGATGAAAATAAAGTTAAATTCAATGGTCTACGATGATTTTTAAGAAAGTTGCATTTTTTAACAAAATTTCCAAGTGGGTTAGTCATGTATTTTTTCACGATTTCATCAAAAAATTAAAATCTCTAAACCGATTAATTGACGTACGAGAAGCTCAGATTTGCAAACCGCGTTCAATTTGGAGTTTTCGTTTGGCCGCTACGGCCGATCAAAGTCTGAAAAATCAATTATTTTCTGAAAATTTCCTAAAATGTTCATGGTGACTGACTATTTTTTTTGCTATTGAAGTTAGCTCAAATTTTTTAACGCCAATCAATTTCTCTCGTCTTTCTGATGAAAATAAAGTTAAATTCAATGGTCTACGATGATTTTTATGAAAGTTGCATTTTTTAACAAAATTTCCAAGGGGGTTAGTCATGTATTTTTTCACGATTTCATCAAAAAATTAAAATCTCTAAACCGATTAATTGACGTACGAGGAGCTCAGATTTGCAAACCGCGTTCAATTTGGAGTTTTCGTTTGGCCGCTACGGCCGATCAAAGTCTGAAAAATCAATTATTTTCTGAAAATTTCCTAAAATGTTCATGGTGACTGACTATTTTTTTTGCTGTTGAAGATAGCTGAAATTTTTTAACGCCAATCAATTTCTCTCGTCTTTCTGATGAAAATAAAGTTAAATTCAATGGTCTACGATGATTTTTAAGAAAGTTGCATTTTTTAACAAAATTTCCAAGGGGGTTAGTCATGTATTTTTTTCACGATTTCATCAAAAAATTAAAATCTCTAATCCGACTAATTGACGTACGAGGAGCTCAGATTTGCAAACCGCGTTCAATTTGGAGTTTTCGTTTGGCCGCTACGGCCGATCAAAGTCTGAAAAATCAATTATTTTCTGAAAATTTCCTTAAATGTTCATGGTGACTGACTATTTTTTTTGCTATTGAAGTTAGCTCAAATTTTTTAACGCCAATCAATTTCTCTCGTCTTTCTGATGAAAATAAAGTTAAATTCAATGGTCTACGATGATTTTTAAGAAAGTTGCATTTTTTAACAAAATTTCCAAGGGGGTTAGTCATGTATTTTTTTTACGATTTCATCAAAAAATTAAAATCTCTAATCCGACTAATTGACGTACGAGGAGCTCAGATTTGCAAACCGCGTTCAATTTGGAGTTTTCGTTTAGCCGCTACGGCTGATCAAAGTCTGAAAAATCAATTATTTTCTGAAAATTTCCTAAAATGTTCATGGTGACTGACTATTTTTTTTGCTGTTGAAGATAGCTGAAATTTTTTAACGCCAATCAATTTCACTCGTCTTTCTGATGAAAATAAAGTTAAATTCAACAGTCTACGATGATTTTTAAGAAAGTTGCATTTTTTAACCAATTTTCCAAGGGGGTTAGTCATGTATTTTTTCACGATTTCATCAAAAATTAAAAATCTCTAATCCGACTAATTGACATACGAGGAGCTCAGATTTGCAAACCGCGTTCAATTTGGAGTTTTCGTTTGGCCGCTACGGCCGATCAAAGTCTGAAAAATCAATTACTTTCTGAAAATTTCCTTAAATGTTCATGGTGACTGACTATTTTTTTTGCTATTGAAGTTAGCTCAAATTTTTTAACGCCAATCAATTTCTCTCGTCTTTCTGATGAAAATAAAGTTAAATTCAATGGTCTACGATGATTTTTAAGAAAGTTGCATTTTTTAACAAAATTTCCAAGGGGGTTAGTCATGTATTTTTTTTACGATTTCATCAAAAAATTAAAATCTCTAATCCGACTAATTGACGTACGAGGAGCTCAGATTTGCAAACCGCGTTCAATTTGGAGTTTTCGTTTAGCCGCTACGGCTGATCAAAGTCTGAAAAATCAATTATTTTCTGAAAATTTCCTAAAATGTTCATGGTGACTGACTATTTTTTTTGCTGTTGAAGATAGCTGAAATTTTTTAACGCCAATCAATTTCTCTCGTCTTTCTGATGAAAATAAAGTTAAATTCAACAGTCTACGATGATTTTTAAGAAAGTTGCATTTTTTAACAAAATTTCCAAGGGGGTTAGTCATGTATTTTTTCACGATTTCATCAAAAAATTAAAAATCTCTAATCCGACTAATTGACATACGAGGAGCTCAGATTTGCAAACCGCGTTCAATTTGGAGTTTTCGTTTGGCCGCTACGGCCGATCAAATTCTGAAAAATCAATTATTTTCTGAAAATTTCCTAAAATGTTCATGGTGACTGACTATTTTTTTTGCTGTTGAAGATAGCTGAAATTTTTTAACGCCAATCAATTTCTCTCGTCTTTCTGATGAAAATAAAGTTAAATTCAATGGTCTACGATAATTTTTAAGAAAGTTGCATTTTTTAACAAAATTTCCAAGGGGGTTAGTCATGTATTTTTTTCACGATTTCATCAAAAAATTAAAATCTCTAATCCGACTAATTGACGTACGAGGAGCTCAGATTTGCAAACCGCGTTCAATTTGGAGTTTTCGTTTGGCCGCTACGGCCGATCAAAGTCTGAAAAATCAATTATTTTCTGAAAATTTCCTAAAATGTTCATGGTGACTGACTATTTTTTTTGCTGTTGAAGATAGCTGAAATTTTTTAACGCCAATCAATTTCTCTCGTCTTTCTGATGAAAATAAAGTTAAATTCAATGGTCTACGATGATTTTTAAGAAAGTTGCATTTTTTAACAAAATTTCCAAGGGGGTTAGTCATGTATTTTTTTCACGATTTCATCAAAAAATTAAAATCTCTAATCCGACTAATTGACATACGAGGAGCTCAGATTTGCAAACCGCGTTCAATTTGGAGTTTTCGTTTGGCCGCTACGGCCGATCAAAGTCTGAAAAATCAATTATTTTCTGAAAATTTCCTTAAATGTTCATGGTGACTGACTATTTTTTTTGCTGTTGAAGATAGCTGAAATTTTTTAACGCCAATCAATTTCTCTCGTCTTTCTGATGAAAATAAAGTTAAATTCAATGGTCTACGATGATTTTTAAGAAAGTTGCATTTTTTAACAAAATTTCCAAGGGGGTTAGTCATGTATTTTTTCACGATTTCATCAAAAAATTAAAATCTCTAAACCGATTAATTGACGTACGAGAAGCTCAGATTTGCAAACCGCGTTCAATTTGGAGTTTTCGTTTGGCCGCTACGGCCGATCAAAGTCTGAAAAATCAATTATTTTCTGAAAATTTCCTTAAATGTTCATGGTGACTGACTATTTTTTTTGCTATTGAAGTTAGCTCAAATTTTTTAACGCCAATCAATTTCTCTCGTCTTTCTGATGAAAATAAAGTTAAATTCAATGGTCTACGATGATTTTTAAGAAAGTTGCATTTTTTAACAAAATTTCCTTTAGTCATGTAGTCATGTATTTTTTCACGATTTCATCAAAAAATTAAAATCTCTAAACCGATTAATTGACGTACGAGAAGCTCAGATTTGCAAACCGCGTTCAATTTGGAGTTTTCGTTTGGCCGCTACGGCCGATCAAAGTCTGAAAAATCAATTATTTTCTGAAAATTTCCTAAAATGTTCATGGTGACTGACTATTTTTTTTGCTGTTGAAGATGGCTGAAATTTTTTAACGCCAATCAATTTCTCTCGTCTTTCTGATGAAAATAAAGTTAAATTCAATGGTCTACGATGATTTTTAAGAAAGTTGCATTTTTTAACCAATTTTCCAAGGGGGTTAGTCATGTATTTTTTCACGATTTCATCAAAAATTAAAATTCTCTAATCCGACTAATTGACATACGAGGAGCTCAGATTTGCAAACCGCGATCAATTTGGAGTTTTCGTTTGGCCGCTACGGCCGATCAAAGTCTGAAAAATCAATTATTTTCTGAAAATTTCCTTAAATGTTCATGGTGACTGACTATTTTTTTTGCTATTGAAGTTAGCTCAAATTTTTTAACGCCAATCAATTTCTCTCGTCTTTCTGATGAAAATAAAGTTAAATTCAATGGTCTACGATGATTTTTAAGAAAGTTGCATTTTTTAACAAAATTTACAAGGGGGTTAGTCATGTATTTTTTCACGATTTCATCAAAAAATTAAAATCTCTAAACCGATTAATTGACGTACGAGAAGCTCAGATTTGCAAACCGCGTTCAATTTGGAGTTTTCGTTTGGCCGCTACGGCCGATCAAAGTCTGAAAAATCAATTATTTTCTGAAAATTTCCTAAAATGTTCATGGTGACTGACTATTTTTTTTGCTGTTGAAGATGGCTGAAATTTTTTAACGCCAATCAATTTCTCTCGTCTTTCTGATGAAAATAAAGTTAAATTCAATGGTCTACGATGATTTTTAAGAAAGTTGCATTTTTTAACAAAATTTCCAAGTGGGTTAGTCATGTATTTTTTCACGATTTCATCAAAAAATTAAAATCTCTAAACCGATTAATTGACGTACGAGAAGCTCAGATTTGCAAACCGCGTTCAATTTGGAGTTTTCGTTTGGCCGCTACGGCCGATCAAATTCTGAAAAATCAATTATTTTCTGAAAATTTCCTAAAATGTTCATGGTGACTGACTATTTTTTTTGCTGTTGAAGATAGCTGAAATTTTTTAACGCCAATCAATTTCTCTCGTCTTTCTGATGAAAATAAAGTTAAATTCAATGGTCTACGATGATTTTTAAGAAAGTTGCATTTTTTAACAAAATTTCCAAGGGGGTTAGTCATGTATTTTTTTCACGATTTCATCAAAAAATTAAAATCTCTAATCCGACTAATTGACGTACGAGGAGCTCAGATTTGCAAACCGCGTTCAATTTGGAGTTTTCGTTTGGCCGCTACGGCCGATCAAAGTCTGAAAAATCAATTATTTTCTGAAAATTTCCTTAAATGTTCATGGTGACTGACTATTTTTTTTGCTATTGAAGTTAGCTCAAATTTTTTAACGCCAATCAATTTCTCTCGTCTTTCTGATGAAAATAAAGTTAAATTCAATGGTCTACGATGATTTTTAAGAAAGTTGCATTTTTTAACAAAATTTCCAAGGGGGTTAGTCATGTATTTTTTCACGATTTCATCAAAAAATTAAAATCTCTAAACCGATTAATTGGTCTACGATGATTTTTAAGAAAGTTGCATTTTTTAACAAAATTTCCAAGGGGGTTAGTCATGTATTTTTTCACGATTTCATCAAAAAATTAAAAATTTCTAATCCGACTAATTGACATACGAGGAGCTCAGATTTGCAAACCGCGTTCAATTTGGAGTTTTCGTTTGGCCGCTACGGCCGATCAAAGTCTGAAAAATCAATTATTTTCTGAAAATTTCCTAAAATGTTCATGGTGACTGACTATTTTTTTTGCTGTTGAAGATGGCTGAAATTTTTTAACGCCAATCAATTTCTCTCGTCTTTCTGATGAAAATAAAGTTAAATTCAACAGTCTACGATGATTTTTAAGAAAGTTGCATTTTTTAACCAATTTTCCAAGGGGGTTAGTCATGTATTTTTTCACGATTTCATCAAAAATTAAAATTCTCTAATCCGACTAATTGACATACGAGGAGCTCAGATTTGCAAACCGCGATCAATTTGGAGTTTTCGTTTGGCCGCTACGGCCGATCAAAGTCTGAAAAATCAATTATTTTCTGAAAATTTCCTTAAATGTTCATGGTGACTGACTATTTTTTTTGCTATTGAAGTTAGCTCAAATTTTTTAACGCCAATCAATTTCTCTCGTCTTTCTGATGAAAATAAAGTTAAATTCAATGGTCTACGATGATTTTTAAGAAAGTTGCATTTTTTAACAAAATTTACAAGGGGGTTAGTCATGTATTTTTTCACGATTTCATCAAAAAATTAAAATCTCTAAACCGATTAATTGACGTACGAGAAGCTCAGATTTGCAAACCGCGTTCAATTTGGAGTTTTCGTTTGGCCGCTACGGCCGATCAAAGTCTGAAAAATCAATTATTTTCTGAAAATTTCCTTAAATGTTCATGGTGACTGACTATTTTTTTTGCTATTGAAGTTAGCTCAAATTTTTTAACGCCAATCAATTTCTCTCGTCTTTCTGATGAAAATAAAGTTAAATTCAATGGTCTACGATGATTTTTAAGAAAGTTGCATTTTTTAACAAAATTTCCAAGGGGGTTAGTCATGTATTTTTTCACGATTTCATCAAAAAATTAAAATCTCTAAACCGATTAATTGGTCTACGATGATTTTTAAGAAAGTTGCATTTTTTAACAAAATTTCCAAGGGGGTTAGTCATGTATTTTTTCACGATTTCATCAAAAAATTAAAAATTTCTAATCCGACTAATTGACATACGAGGAGCTCAGATTTGCAAACCGCGTTCAATTTGGAGTTTTCGTTTGGCCGCTACGGCCGATCAAAGTCTGAAAAATCAATTATTTTCTGAAAATTTCCTAAAATGTTCATGGTGACTGACTATTTTTTTTGCTGTTGAAGATGGCTGAAATTTTTTAACGCCAATCAATTTCTCTCGTCTTTCTGATGAAAATAAAGTTAAATTCAACAGTCTACGATGATTTTTAAGAAAGTTGCATTTTTTAACCAATTTTCCAAGGGGGTTAGTCATGTATTTTTTCACGATTTCATCAAAAATTAAAATTCTCTAATCCGACTAATTGACATACGAGGAGCTCAGATTTGCAAACCGCGATCAATTTGGAGTTTTCGTTTGGCCGCTACGGCCGATCAAAGTCTGAAAAATCAATTATTTTCTGAAAATTTCCTTAAATGTTCATGGTGACTGACTATTTTTTTTGCTATTGAAGTTAGCTCAAATTTTTTAACGCCAATCAATTTCTCTCGTCTTTCTGATGAAAATAAAGTTAAATTCAACAGTCTACGATGATTTTTAAGAAAGTTGCATTTTTTAACCAATTTTCCAAGGGGGTTAGTCATGTATTTTTTCACGATTTTATCAAAAATTAAAAATCTCTAATCCGACTAATTGACATACGAGGAGCTCAGATTTGCAAACCGCGTTCAATTTGGAGTTTTCGTTTGGCCGCTACGGCCGATCAAAGTCTGAAAAATCAATTATTTTCTGAAAATTTCCTAAAATGTTCATGGTGACTGACTATTTTTTTTGCTATTGAAGTTGGCTCAAATTTTTTAACGTCAATCAATTTCTCTCGTCTTTCTGATGAAAATAAAGTTAAATTCAATGGTCTACGATGATTTTTAAGAAAGTTGCATTTTTTAACAAAATTTCCAAGGGGGTTAGTCATGTATTTTTTCACGATTTCATCAAAAAATTAAAAATTTCTAATCCGACTAATTGACATACGAGGAACTCAGATTTGCAAACCGCGTTCAATTTGGAGTTTTCGTTTGGCCGCTACGGCCGATCAAAGTCTGAAAAATCAATTATTTTCTGAAAATTTCCTAAAATGTTCATGGTGACTGACTATTTTTTTTGCTATTGAAGATAGCTGAAATTTTTTAACGCCAATCAATTTCTCTCGTCTTTCTGATGAAAATAAAGTTAAATTCAATGGTCTACGATGATTTTTAAGAAAGTTGCATTTTTTAACAAAATTTCCAAGGGGGTTAGTCATGTATTTTTTCACGATTTCATCAAAAAATTAAAAATTTCTAATCCGACTAATTGACATACGAGGAGCTCAGATTTGCAAACCGCGATCAATTTGGAGTTTTCGTTTGGCCGCTACGGCCGATCAAAGTCTGAAAAATCAATTATTTTCTGAAAATTTCCTAAAATGTTCATGGTGACTGACTATTTTTTTTGCTATTGAAGATAGCTGAAATTTTTTAACGCCAATCAATTTCTCTCGTCTTTCTGATGAAAATAAAGTTAAATTCAATGGTCTACGATGATTTTTAAGAAAGTTGCATTTTTTAACAAAATTTCCAAGGGGGTTAGTCATGTATTTTTTCACGATTTCATCAAAAAATTAAAAATTTCTAATCCGACTAATTGACATACGAGGAGCTCAGATTTGCAAACCGCGATCAATTTGGAGTTTTCGTTTGGCCGCTACGGCCGATCAAAGTCTGAAAAATCAATTATTTTCTGAAAATTTCCTAAAATGTTCATGGTGACTGACTATTTTTTTTGCTATTGAAGATAGCTGAAATTTTTTAACGCCAATCAATTTCTCTCGTCTTTCTGATGAAAATAAAGTTAAATTCAATGGTCTACGATGATTTTTAAGAAAGTTGCATTTTTTAACAAAATTTCCAAGGGGGTTAGTCATGTATTTTTTTCACGATTTCATCAAAAAATTAAAATCTCTAATCCGACTAATTGACGTACGAGGAGCTCAGATTTGGAAACCGCGTTCAATTTGGAGTTTTCGTTTGGCCGCTACGGCCGATCAAAGTCTGAAAAATCAATTATTTTCTGAAAATTTCCTAAAATGTTCATGGTGACTGACTATTTTTTTTGCTGTTGAAGATAGCTGAAATTTTTTAACGCCAATCAATTTCTCTCGTCTTTCTGATGAAAATAAAGTTAAATTCAACAGTCTACGATGATTTTTAAGAAAGTTGCATTTTTTAACCAATTTTCCAAGGGGGTTAGTCATGTATTTTTTCACGATTTTATCAAAAATTAAAAATCTCTAATCCGACTAATTGACATACGAGGAGCTCAGATTTGCAAACCGCGTTCAATTTGGAGTTTTCGTTTGGCCGCTACGGCCGATCAAAGTCTGAAAAATCAATTATTTTCTGAAAATTTCCTTAAATGTTCATGGTGACTGACTATTTTTTTTGCTGTTGAAGATAGCTGAAATTTTTTAACGCCAATCAATTTCTCTCGTCTTTCTGATGAAAATAAAGTTAAATTCAACAGTCTACGATGATTTTTAAGAAAGTTGCATTTTTTAACCAATTTTCCAAGGGGGTTAGTCATGTATTTTTTCACGATTTTATCAAAAATTAAAAATCTCTAATCCGACTAATTGACATACGAGGAGCTCAGATTTGCAAACCGCGTTCAATTTGGAGTTTTCGTTTGGCCGCTACGGCCGATCAAAGTCTGAAAAATCAATTATTTTCTGAAAATTTCCTAAAATGTTCATGGTGACTGACTATTTTTTTTGCTATTGAAGTTGGCTCAAATTTTTTAACGTCAATCAATTTCTCTCGTCTTTCTGATGAAAATAAAGTTAAATTCAATGGTCTACGATGATTTTTAAGAAAGTTGCATTTTTTAACAAAATTTCCAAGGGGGTTAGTCATGTATTTTTTCACGATTTCATCAAAAAATTAAAAATTTCTAATCCGACTAATTGACATACGAGGAACTCAGATTTGCAAACCGCGTTCAATTTGGAGTTTTCGTTTGGCCGCTACGGCCGATCAAAGTCTGAAAAATCAATTATTTTCTGAAAATTTCCTAAAATGTTCATGGTGACTGACTATTTTTTTTGCTGTTGAAGATAGCTGAAATTTTTCAACGCCAATCAATTTCTCTCGTCTTTCTGATGAAAATAAAGTTAAATTCAATGGTCTACGATGATTTTTAAGAAAGTTGCATTTTTTAACAAAATTTCCAAGGGGGTTAGTCATGTATTTTTTCACGATTTCATCAAAAAATTAAAATCTCTAAACCGATTAATTGACGTACGAGAAGCTCAGATTTGCAAACCGCGTTCAATTTGGAGTTTTCGTTTGGCCGCTACGGCCGATCAAAGTCTGAAAAATCAATTATTTTCTGAAAATTTCCTAAAATGTTCATGGTGACTGACTATTTTTTTTGCTGTTGAAGATAGCTGAAATTTTTTAACGCCAATCAATTTCTCTCGTCTTTCTGATGAAAATAAAGTTAAATTCAACAGTCTACGATGATTTTTAAGAAAGTTGCATTTTTTAACCAATTTTCCAAGGGGTAGTCATGTATTTTTTCACGATTTCATCATAAATTAAAAATCTCTAATCCGACTAATTGACATACGAGGAGCTCAGATTTGCAAACCGCGTTCAATTTGGAGTTTTCGTTTGGCCGCTACGGCCGATCAAAGTCTGAAAAATCAATTATTTTCTGAAAATTTCCTTAAATGTTCATGGTGACTGACTATTTTTTTTGCTATTGAAGTTAGCTCAAATTTTTTAACGCCAATCAATTTCTCTCGTCTTTCTGATGAAAATAAAGTTAAATTCAATGGTCTACGATAATTTTTAAGAAAGTTGCATTTTTTAACAAAATTTCCAAGGGGGTTAGTCATGTATTTTTTTCACGATTTCATCAAAAAATTAAAATCTCTAATCCGACTAATTGACGTACGAGGAGCTCAGATTTGCAAACCGCGTTCAATTTGGAGTTTTCGTTTGGCCGCTACGGCCAATCAAAGTCTGAAAAATGAATTATTTTCTGAAAATTTCCTTAAATGTTCATGGTGACTGACAATTTTTTTTGCTATTGAAGTTAGCTCAAATTTTTTAACGCCAATCAATTTCTCTCGTCTTTCTGATGAAAATAAAGTTAAATTCAATGGTCTACGATGATTTTTAAGAAAGTTGCATTTTTTAACAAAATTTCCAAGGGGGTTAGTCATGTATTTTTTCACGATTTCATCAAAAAATTAAAATCTCTAAACCGATTAATTGGTCTACGATGATTTTTAAGAAAGTTGCATTTTTAACAAAATTTCCAAGGGGGTTAGTCATGTATTTTTTCACGATTTCATAAAAAAATTAAAATCTCTAATCCGACTAATTGACGTACGAGGAGCTCAGATTTGCAAACCGCGTTCAATTTGGAGTTTTCGTTTGGCCGCTACGGCCGATCAAAGTCTAAGAAATCAATTATTTTCTGAAAATTTCCTAAAATGTTCATGGTGACTGACTATTTTTTTTGCTGTTGAAGATAGCTGAAATTTCTTAACGCCAATCAATTTCTCTCGTCTTTCTGATGAAAATAAAGTTAAATTCAACAGTCTACGATGATTTTTAAGAAAGTTGCATTTTTTAACCAATTTTCCAAGGGGGTTAGTCATGTATTTTTTCACGATTTCATCATAAATTAAAAATCTCTAATCCGACTAATTGACATACGAGGAGCTCAGATTTGCAAACCGCGTTCAATTTGGAGTTTTCGTTTGGCCGCTACGGCCGATCAAAGTCTGAAAAATCAATTATTTTCTGAAAATTTCCTTAAATGTTCATGGTGACTGACTATTTTTTTTGCTATTGAAGTTAGCTCAAATTTTTTAACGCCAATCAATTTCTCTCGTCTTTCTGATGAAAATAAAGTTAAATTCAATGGTCTACGATGATTTTTAAGAAAGTTGCATTTTTTAACAAAATTTCCAAGGGGGTTAGTCATGTATTTTTTCACGATTTCATCAAAAAATTAAAATCTCTAAACCGATTAATTGACGTACGAGAAGCTCAGATTTACAAACCGCGTTCAATTTGGAGTTTTCGTTTGGCCGCTACGGCCGATCAAAGTCTGAAAAATCAATTATTTTCTGAAAATTTCCTAAAATGTTCATGGTGACTGACTATTTTTTTTGCTGTTGAAGATAGCTGAAATTTTTTAACGCCAATCAATTTCTCTCGTCTTTCTGATGAAAATAAAGTTAAATTCAATGGTCTACGATGATTTTTAAGAAAGTTGCATTTTTTAACAAAATTTCCAAGGGGGTTAGTCATGTATTTTTTTCACGATTTCATCAAAAAATTAAAATCTCTAATCCGACTAATTGACGTACGAGGAGCTCAGATTTGCAAACCGCGTTCAATTTGGAGTTTTCGTTTGGCCGCTACGGCCGATCAAAGTCTGAAAAATCAATTATTTTCTGAAAATTTCCTTAAATGTTCATGGTGACTGACTATTTTTTTTGCTATTGAAGTTAGCTCAAATTTTTTAACGCCAATCAATTTCTCTCGTCTTTCTGATAAAAATAAAGTTAAATTCAATGGTCTACGATGATTTTTAAGAAAGTTGCATTTTTTAACAAAATTTCCAAGGGGGTTAGTCATGTATTTTTTCACGATTTCATCAAAAAATTAAAATCTCTAAACCGATTAATTGACGTACGAGAAGCTCAGATTTACAAACCGCGTTCAATTTGGAGTTTTCGTTTGGCCGCTACGGCCGATCAAAGTCTGAAAAATCAATTATTTTCTGAAAATTTCCTAAAATGTACATGGTGACTGACTATTTTTTTTGCTGTTGAAGATAGCTGAAATTTTTTAACGCCAATCAATTTCTCTCGTCTTTCTGATGAAAATAAAGTTAAATTCAATGGTCTACGATGATTTTTAAGAAAGTTGCATTTTTTAACAAAATTTCCAAGGGGGTTAGTCATGTATTTTTTCACGATTTCATCAAAAAATTAAAATCTCTAAACCGATTAATTGACGTACGAGAAGCTCAGATTTGCAAACCGCGTTCAATTTGGAGTTTTCGTTTGGCCGCTACGGCCGATCAAAGTCTAAAAAATCAATTATTTTCTGAAAATTTCCTAAAATGTTCATGGTGACTGACTATTTTTTTTGCTGTTGAAGATAGCTGAAATTTTTTAACGCCAATCAATTTCTCTCGTCTTTCTGATGAAAATAAAGTTAAATTCAACAGTCTACGATGATTTTTAAGAAAGTTGCATTTTTTAACCAATTTTCCAAGGGGTAGTCATGTATTTTTTCACGATTTCATCATAAATTAAAAATCTCTAATCCGACTAATTGACATACGAGGAGCTCAGATTTGCAAACCGCGTTCAATTTGGAGTTTTCGTTTGGCCGCTACGGCCGATCAAAGTCTGAAAAATCAATTATTTTCTGAAAATTTCCTTAAATGTTCATGGTGACTGACTATTTTTTTTGCTATTGAAGTTAGCTCAAATTTTTTAACGCCAATCAATTTCTCTCGTCTTTCTGATGAAAATAAAGTTAAATTCAATGGTCTACGATGATTTTTAAGAAAGTTGCATTTTTTAACAAAATTTCCAAGGGGGTTAGTCATGTATTTTTTCACGATTTCATCAAAAAATTAAAATCTCTAAACCGATTAATTGACGTACGAGAAGCTCAGATTTACAAACCGCGTTCAATTTGGAGTTTTCGTTTGGCCGCTACGGCCGATCAAAGTCTGAAAAATCAATTATTTTCTGAAAATTTCCTAAAATGTTCATGGTGACTGACTATTTTTTTTGCTGTTGAAGATAGCTGAAATTTTTTAACGCCAATCAATTTCTCTCGTCTTTCTGATGAAAATAAAGTTAAATTCAACAGTCTACGATGATTTTTAAGAAAGTTGCATTTTTTAACCAATTTTCCAAGGGGGTTAGTCATGTATTTTTTCACGATTTTATCAAAAATTAAAAATCTCTAATCCGACTAACTGACATACGAGGAGCTCAGATTTGCAAACCGCGTTCAATTTGGAGTTTTCGTTTGGCCGCTACGGCCGATCAAAGTCTGAAAAATCAATTATTTTCTGAAAATTTCCTTAAATGTTCATGGTGACTGACTATTTTTTTTGCTATTGAAGTTGGCTCAAATTTTTTAACGTCAATCAATTTCTCTCGTCTTTCTGATGAAAATAAAGTTAAATTCAATGGTCTACGATGATTTTTAAGAAAGTTGCATTTTTTAACAAAATTTCCAAGGGGGTTAGTCATGTATTTTTTCACGATTTCATCAAAAAATTAAAATCTCTAAACCGATTAATTGGTCTACGATGATTTTTAAGAAAGTTGCATTTTTTAACAAAATTTCCAAGGGGGTTAGTCATGTATTTTTTCACGATTTCATCAAAAAATTAAAAATCTCTAATCCGACTAATTGACATACGAGGAGCTCAGATTTGCAAACCGCGTTCAATTTGGAGTTTTCGTTTGGCCGCTACGGCCGATCAAAGTCTTAAAAATCAATTATTTTCTGAAAATTTCCTTAAATGTTCATGGTGACTGACTATTTTTTTTGCTATTGAAGTTGGCTCAAATTTTTTAACGTCAATCAATTTCTCTCGTCTTTCTGATGAAAATAAAGTTAAATTCAACAGTCTACGATGATTTTTAAGAAAGTTGCATTTTTTAACCAATTTTCCAAGGGGTAGTCATGTATTTTTTCACGATTTCATCATAAATTAAAAATCTCTAATCCGACTAATTGACATACGAGGAGCTCAGATTTGCAAACCGCGTTCAATTTGGAGTTTTCGTTTGGCCGCTACGGCCGATCAAAGTCTGAAAAATCAATTATTTTCTGAAAATTTCCTTAAATGTTCATGGTGACTGACTATTTTTTTTGCTATTGAAGTTAGCTCAAATTTTTTAACGCCAATCAATTTCTCTCGTCTTTCTGATGAAAATAAAGTTAAATTCAATGGTCTACGATGATTTTTAAGAAAGTTGCATTTTTTAACAAAATTTCCAAGGGGGTTAGTCATGTATTTTTTTCACGATTTCATCAAAAAATTAAAATCTCTAATCCGACTAATTGACGTACGAGGAGCTCAGATTTGCAAACCGCGTTCAATTTGGAGTTTTCGTTTGGCCGCTACGGCCAATCAAAGTCTGAAAAATGAATTATTTTCTGAAAATTTCCTTAAATGTTCATGGTGACTGACAATTTTTTTTGCTATTGAAGTTAGCTCAAATTTTTTAACGCCAATCAATTTCTCTCGTCTTTCTGATGAAAATAAAGTTAAATTCAATGGTCTACGATGATTTTTAAGAAAGTTGCATTTTTTAACAAAATTTCCAAGGGGGTTAGTCATGTATTTTTTCACGATTTCATCAAAAAATTAAAATCTCTAAACCGATTAATTGGTCTACGATGATTTTTAAGAAAGTTGCATTTTTAACAAAATTTCCAAGGGGGTTAGTCATGTATTTTTTCACGATTTCATCAAAAAATTAAAATCTCTAAACCGATTAATTGACGTACGAGAAGCTCAGATTTGCAAACCGCGTTCAATTTGGAGTTTTCGTTTGGCCGCTACGGCCGATCAAAGTCTAAAAAATCAATTATTTTCTGAAAATTTCCTAAAATGTTCATGGTGACTGACTATTTTTTTTGCTGTTGAAGATAGCTGAAATTTTTTAACGCCAATCAATTTCTCTCGTCTTTCTGATGAAAATAAAGTTAAATTCAACAGTCTACGATGATTTTTAAGAAAGTTGCATTTTTTAACCAATTTTCCAAGGGGGTTAGTCATGTATTTTTTCACGATTTCATCATAAATTAAAAATCTCTAATCCGACTAATTGACATACGAGGAGCTCAGATTTGCAAACCGCGTTCAATTTGGAGTTTTCGTTTGGCCGCTACGGCCGATCAAAGTCTGAAAAATCAATTATTTTCTGAAAATTTCCTTAAATGTTCATGGTGACTGACTATTTTTTTTGCTATTGAAGTTAGCTCAAATTTTTTAACGCCAATCAATTTCTCTCGTCTTTCTGATGAAAATAAAGTTAAATTCAATGGTCTACGATGATTTTTAAGAAAGTTGCATTTTTTAACAAAATTTCCAAGGGGGTTAGTCATGTATTTTTTCACGATTTCATCAAAAAATTAAAATCTCTAAACCGATTAATTGACGTACGAGAAGCTCAGATTTACAAACCGCGTTCAATTTGGAGTTTTCGTTTGGCCGCTACGGCCGATCAAAGTCTGAAAAATCAATTATTTTCTGAAAATTTCCTAAAATGTTCATGGTGACTGACTATTTTTTTTGCTGTTGAAGATAGCTGAAATTTTTTAACGCCAATCAATTTCTCTCGTCTTTCTGATGAAAATAAAGTTAAATTCAATGGTCTACGATGATTTTTAAGAAAGTTGCATTTTTTAACAAAATTTCCAAGGGGGTTAGTCATGTATTTTTTTCACGATTTCATCAAAAAATTAAAATCTCTAATCCGACTAATTGACGTACGAGGAGCTCAGATTTGCAAACCGCGTTCAATTTGGAGTTTTCGTTTGGCCGCTACGGCCGATCAAAGTCTGAAAAATCAATTATTTTCTGAAAATTTCCTTAAATGTTCATGGTGACTGACTATTTTTTTTGCTGTTGAAGATAGCTGAAATTTTTTAACGCCAATCAATTTCTCTCGTCTTTCTGATGAAAATAAAGTTAAATTCAACAGTCTACGATGATTTTTAAGAAAGTTGCATTTTTTAACCAATTTTCCAAGGGGGTTAGTCATGTATTTTTTCACGATTTCATCATAAATTAAAAATCTCTAATCCGACTAATTGACATACGAGGAGCTCAGATTTGCAAACCGCGTTCAATTTGGAGTTTTCGTTTGGCCGCTACGGCCGATCAAAGTCTGAAAAATCAATTATTTTCTGAAAATTTCCTAAAATGTTCATGGTGACTGACTATTTTTTTTGCTGTTGAAGATAGCTGAAATTTTTTAACGCCAATCAATTTCTCTCGTCTTTCTGATGAAAATAAAGTTAAATTCAATGGTCTACGATGATTTTTAAGAAAGTTGCATTTTTTAACAAAATTTCCAAGGGGGTTAGTCATGTATTTTTTCACGATTTCATCAAAAAATTAAAATCTCTAAACCGATTAATTGACGTACGAGAAGCTCAGATTTGCAAACCGCGTTCAATTTGGAGTTTTCGTTTGGCCGCTACGGCCGATCAAAGTCTAAGAAATCAATTATTTTCTGAAAATTTCCTAAAATGTTCATGGTGACTGACTATTTTTTTTGCTGTTGAAGATAGCTGAAATTTTTTAACGCCAATCAATTTCTCTCGTCTTTCTGATGAAAATAAAGTTAAATTCAACAGTCTACGATGATTTTTAAGAAAGTTGCATTTTTTAACCAATTTTCCAAGGGGTAGTCATGTATTTTTTCACGATTTCATCATAAATTAAAAATCTCTAATCCGACTAATTGACATACGAGGAGCTCAGATTTACAAACCGCGTTCAATTTGGAGTTTTCGTTTGGCCGCTACGGCCGATCAAAGTCTAAAAAATCAATTATTTTCTGAAAATTTCCTTAAATGTTCATGGTGACTGACTATTTTTTTTGCTATTGAAGTTAGCTCAAATTTTTTAACGCCAATCAATTTCTCTCGTCTTTCTGATGAAAATAAAGTTAAATTCAATGGTCTACGATGATTTTTAAGAAAGTTGCATTTTTTAACAAAATTTCCAAGGGGGTTAGTCATGTATTTTTTCACGATTTCATCAAAAAATTAAAATCTCTAAACCGATTAATTGACGTACGAGAAGCTCAGATTTACAAACCGCGTTCAATTTGGAGTTTTCGTTTGGCCGCTACGGCCGATCAAAGTCTGAAAAATCAATTATTTTCTGAAAATTTCCTAAAATGTTCATGGTGACTGACTATTTTTTTTGCTGTTGAAGATAGCTGAAATTTTTTAACGCCAATCAATTTCTCTCGTCTTTCTGATGAAAATAAAGTTAAATTCAACAGTCTACGATGATTTTTAAGAAAGTTGCATTTTTTAACCAATTTTCCAAGGGGGTTAGTCATGTATTTTTTCACGATTTTATCAAAAATTAAAAATCTCTAATCCGACTAACTGACATACGAGGAGCTCAGATTTGCAAACCGCGTTCAATTTGGAGTTTTCGTTTGGCCGCTACGGCCGATCAAAGTCTGAAAAATCAATTATTTTCTGAAAATTTCCTTAAATGTTCATGGTGACTGACTATTTTTTTTGCTATTGAAGTTGGCTCAAATTTTTTAACGTCAATCAATTTCTCTCGTCTTTCTGATGAAAATAAAGTTAAATTCAATGGTCTACGATGATTTTTAAGAAAGTTGCATTTTTTAACAAAATTTCCAAGGGGGTTAGTCATGTATTTTTTCACGATTTCATCAAAAAATTAAAATCTCTAAACCGATTAATTGGTCTACGATGATTTTTAAGAAAGTTGCATTTTTTAACAAAATTTCCAAGGGGGTTAGTCATGTATTTTTTCACGATTTCATCAAAAAATTAAAAATCTCTAATCCGACTAATTGACATACGAGGAGCTCAGATTTGCAAACCGCGTTCAATTTGGAGTTTTCGTTTGGCCGCTACGGCCGATCAAAGTCTAAAAAATCAATTATTTTCTGAAAATTTCCTAAAATGTTCATGGTGACTGACTATTTTTTTTGCTATTGAAGTTGGCTCAAATTTTTTAACGCCAATCAATTTCTCTCGTCTTTCTGATGAAAATAAAGTTAAATTCAATGGTCTACGATGATTTTTAAGAAAGTTGCATTTTTTAACAAAATTTCCAAGGGGGTTAGTCATGTATTTTTTCACGATTTCATCAAAAAATTAAAAATCTCTAATCCGACTAATTGACATACGAGGAGCTCAGATTTGCAAACCGCGTTCAATTTGGAGTTTTCGTTTGGCCGCTACGGCCGATCAAAGTCTGAAAAATCAATTATTTTCTGAAAATTTCCTTAAATGTTCATGGTGACTGACTATTTTTTTTGCTATTGAAGTTGGCTCAAATTTTTTAACGTCAATCAATTTCTCTCGTCTTTCTGATGAAAATAAAGTTAAATTCAATGGTCTACGATGATTTTTAAGAAAGTTGCATTTTTTAACAAAATTTCCAAGGGGGTTAGTCATGTATTTTTTCACGATTTCATCAAAAAATTAAAATCTCTAATCCGACTAATTGACATACGAGGAGCTCAGATTTGCAAACCGCGTTCAATTTGGAGTTTTCGTTTGGCCGCTACGGCCGATCAAAGTCTGAAAAATCAATTATTTTCTGAAAATTTCCTAAAATGTTCATGGTGACTGACTATTTTTTTTGCTATTGAAGTTGGCTCAAATTTTTTAACGTCAATCAATTTCTCTCGTCTTTCTGATGAAAATAAAGTTAAATTCAATGGTCTACGATGATTTTTAAGAAAGTTGCATTTTTTAACAAAATTTCCAAGGGGGTTAGTCATGTATTTTTTCACGATTTCATCAAAAAATTAAAAATCTCTAATCCGACTAATTGACATACGAGGAGCTCAGATTTGCAAACCGCGTTCAATTTGGAGTTTTCGTTTGGCCGCTACGGCCGATCAAAGTCTGAAAAATCAATTATTTTCTGAAAATTTCCTTAAATGTTCATGGTGACTGACTATTTTTTTTGCTGTTAAAGATAGCTGAAATTTTTTAACGCCAATCAATTTCTCTCGTCTTTCTGATGAAAATAAAGTTAAATTCAATGGTCTACGATGATTTTTAAGAAAGTTGCATTTTTTAACAAAATTTCCAAGGGGGTTAGTCATGTATTTTTTCACGATTTCATCAAAAAATTAAAATCTCTAAACCGATTAATTGACGTACGAGAAGCCCAGATTTGCAAACCGCGTTCAATTTGGAGTTTTCGTTTGGCCGCTACGGCCGATCAAAGTCTGAAAAATCAATTATTTTCTGAAAATTTCCTAAAATGTTCATGGTGACTGACTATTTTTTTTGCTATTGAAGTTGGCTCAAATTTTTTAACGTCAATCAATTTCTCTCGTCTTTCTGATGAAAATAAAGTTAAATTCAATGGTCTACGATGATTTTTAAGAAAGTTGCATTTTTTAACAAAATTTCCAAGGGGGTTAGTCATGTATTTTTTCACGATTTCATCAAAAAATTAAAAATTTCTAATCCGACTAATTGACATACGAGGAACTCAGATTTGCAAACCGCGTTCAATTTGGAGTTTTCGTTTGGCCGCTACGGCCGATCAAAGTCTGAAAAATCAATTATTTTCTGAAAATTTCCTAAAATGGTCATGGTGACTGACTATTTTTTTTGCTGTTGAAGATAGCTGAAATTTTTTAACGCCAATCAATTTCTCTCGTCTTTCTGATGAAAATAAAGTTAAATTCAATGGTCTACGATGATTTTTAAGAAAGTTGCATTTTTTAACAAAATTTCCAAGGGGGTTAGTCATGTATTTTTTCACGATTTCATCAAAAAATTAAAAATTTCTAATCCGACTAATTGACATACGAGGAACTCAGATTTGCAAACCGCGTTCAATTTGGAGTTTTCGTTTGGCCGCTACGGCCGATCAAAGTCTGAAAAATCAATTATTTTCTGAAAATTTCCTAAAATGTTCATGGTGACTGACTATTTTTTTTGCTGTTGAAGATAGCTGAAATTTTTTAACGCCAATCAATTTCTCTCGTCTTTCTGATGAAAATAAAGTTAAATTCAATGGTCTACGATGATTTTTAAGAAAGTTGCATTTTTTAACAAAATTTCCAAGGGGGTTAGTCATGTATTTTTTCACGATTTCATCAAAAAATTAAAATCTCTAAACCGATTAATTGACGTACGAGAAGCTCAGATTTGCAAACCGCGTTCAATTTGGAGTTTTCGTTTGGCCGCTACGGCCGATCAAAGTCTGAAAAATCAATTATTTTCTGAAAATTTCCTAAAATGTTCATGGTGACTGACTATTTTTTTTGCTGTTGAAGATAGCTGAAATTTTTTAACGCCAATCAATTTCTCTCGTCTTTCTGATGAAAATAAAGTTAAATTCAATGGTCTACGATGATTTTTAAGAAAGTTGCATTTTTTAAGAAAATTTCAGTCATGTATTTTTTCACGATTTCATCAAAAAATTAAAATCTCTAAACCGATTAATTGACGTACGAGAAGCTCAGATTTGCAAACCGCGTTCAGTTTGGAGTTTTCGTTTGGCCGCTACGGCCGATCAAAGTCTGAAAAATCAATTATTTTCTGAAAATTTCCTAAAATGTTCATGGTGACTGACTATTTTTTTTGCTGTTGAAGATGGCTGAAATTTTTTAACGCCAATCAATTTCTCTCGTCTTTCTGATGAAAATAAAGTTAAATTCAATGGTCTACGATGATTTTTAAGAAAGTTGCATTTTTTAACAAAATTTCCAAGGGGGTTAGTCATGTATTTTTTTCACGATTTCATCAAAAAATTAAAATCTCTAATCCGACTAATTGACGTACGAGGAGCTCAGATTTGCAAACCGCGTTCAATTTGATGTTTTCGTTTGGCCGCTACGGCCGATCAAAGTCTGAAAAATCAATTATTTTCTGAAAATTTCCTTAAATGTTCATGGTGACTGACTATTTTTTTTGCTGTTGAAGATAGCTGAAATTTTTTAACGCCAATCAATTTCTCTCGTCTTTCTGATGAAAATAAAGTTAAATTCAATGGTCTACGATGATTTTTAAGAAAGTTGCATTTTTTAACAAAATTTCCAAGGGGGTTAGTCATGTATTTTTTCACGATTTCATCAAAAAATTAAAATCTCTAAACCCATTAATTGGTCTACGATGATATTTAAGAAAGTTGCATTTTTTAACAAAATTTCCAAGGGGGTTAGTCATGTATTTTTTCACGATTTCATCAAAAAATTAAAAATTTCTAATCCGACTAATTGACATACGAGGAGCTCAGATTTGCAAACCGCGTTCAATTTGGAGTTTTCGTTTGGCCGCTACGGCCGATCAAAGTCTGAAAAATCAATAATTTTCTGAAAATTTCCTAAAATGTTCATGGTGACTGACTATTTTTTTTGCTGTTGAAGATAGCTGAAATTTTTTAACGCCAATCAATTTCTCTCGTCTTTCTGATGAAAATAAAGTTAAATTCAATGGTCTACGATGATTTTTAAGAAAGTTGCATTTTTTAACAAAATTTCCAAGGGGGTTAGTCATGTATTTTTTCACGATTTCATCAAAAAATTAAAATCTCTAAACCGATTAATTGGTCTACGATGATATTTAAGAAAGTTGCATTTTTTAACAAAATTTCCAAGGGGGTTAGTCATGTATTTTTTCACGATTTCATCAAAAAATTAAAATCTCTAAACCGATTAATTGGTCTACGATGATTTTTAAGAAAGTTGCATTTTTTAACCAATTTTCCAAGGGGGTTAGTCATGTATTTTTTCACGATTTCATCAAAAATTAAAAATCTCTAATCCGACTAATTGACATACGAGGAGCTCAGATTTGCAAACCGCGTTCAATTTGGAGTTTTCGTTTGGCCGCTACGGCCGATCAAAGTCTGAAAAATCAATTATTTTCTGAAAATTTCCTTAAATGTTCATGGTGACTGACTATTTTTTTTGCTATTGAAGTTAGCTCAAATTTTTTAACGCCAATCAATTTCTCTCGTCTTTCTGATGAAAATAAAGTTAAATTCAATGGTCTACGATGATTTTTAAGAAAGTTGCATTTTTTAACAAAATTTCCAAGGGGGTTAGTCATGTATTTTTTCACGATTTCATCAAAAAATTAAAATCTCTAAACCGATTAATTGGTCTACGATGATATTTAAGAAAGTTGCATTTTTTAACAAAATTTCCAAGGGGGTTAGTCATGTATTTTTTCACGATTTCATCAAAAAATTAAAATCTCTAAACCGATTAATTGGTCTACGATGATTTTTAAGAAAGTTGCATTTTTTAACCAATTTTCCAAGGGGGTTAGTCATGTATTTTTTCACGATTTTATCAAAAATTAAAAATCTCTAATCCGACTAATTGACATACGAGGAGCTCAGATTTGCAAACCGCGTTCAATTTGGAGTTTTCGTTTGGCCGCTACGGCCGATCAAAGTCTGAAAAATCAATTATTTTCTGAAAATTTCCTTAAATGTTCATGGTGACTGACTATTTTTTTTGCTATTGAAGTTAGCTCAAATTTTTTAACGCCAATCAATTTCTCTCGTCTTTCTGATGAAAATAAAGTTAAATTCAATGGTCTACGATGATTTTTAAGAAAGTTGCATTTTTTAACAAAATTTCCAAGGGGGTTAGTCATGTATTTTTTCACGATTTCATCAAAAAATTAAAATCTCTAAACCGATTAATTGGTCTACGATGATATTTAAGAAAGTTGCATTTTTTAACAAAATTTCCAAGGGGGTTAGTCATGTATTTTTTCACGATTTCATCAAAAAATTAAAATCTCTAAACCGATTAATTGGTCTACGATGATTTTTAAGAAAGTTGCATTTTTTAACCAATTTTCCAAGGGGGTTAGTCATGTATTTTTTCACGATTTTATCAAAAATTAAAAATCTCTAATCCGACTAATTGACATACGAGGAGCTCAGATTTGCAAACCGCGTTCAATTTGGAGTTTTCGTTTGGCCGCTACGGCCGATCAAAGTCTGAAAAATCAATTATTTTCTGAAAATTTCCTTAAATGTTCATGGTGACTGACTATTTTTTTTGCTATTGAAGTTAGCTCAAATTTTTTAACGCCAATCAATTTCTCTCGTCTTTCTGATGAAAATAAAGTTAAATTCAATGGTCTACGATGATTTTTAAGAAAGTTGCATTTTTTAACAAAATTTCCAAGGGGGTTAGTCATGTATTTTTTCACGATTTCATCAAAAAATTAAAATCTCTAAACCGATTAATTGGTCTACGATGATATTTAAGAAAGTTGCATTTTTTAACAAAATTTCCAAGGGGGTTAGTCATGTATTTTTTCACGATTTCATCAAAAAATTAAAATCTCTAAACCGATTAATTGGTCTACGATGATTTTTAAGAAAGTTGCATTTTTTAACAAAATTTCCAAGGGGGTTAGTCATGTATTTTTTCACGATTTCATCAAAAAATTAAAATCTCTAAACCGATTAATTGGTCTACGATGATTTTTAAGAAAGTTGCATTTTTTAACAAAATTTCCAAGGGGGTTAGTCATGTATTTTTTCACGATTTCATCAAAAAATTAAAAATCTCTAATCCGACTAATTGACATACGAGGAGCTCAGATTTGCAAACCGCGTTCAATTTGGAGTTTTCGTTTGGCCGCTACGGCCGATCAAAGTCTGAAAAATCAATTATTTTCTGAAAATTTCCTAAAATGTTCATGGTGACTGACTATTTTTTTTGCTATTGAAGTTGGCTCAAATTTTTTAACGTCAATCAATTTCTCTCGTCTTTCTGATGAAAATAAAGTTAAATTCAATGGTCTACGATGATTTTTAAGAAAGTTGCATTTTTTAACAAAATTTCCAAGGGGGTTAGTCATGTATTTTTTCACGATTTCATCAAAAAATTAAAATCTCTAAACCGATTAATTGGTCTACGATGATTTTTAAGAAAGTTGCATTTTTTAACAAAATTTCCAAGGGGGTTAGTCATGTATTTTTTCACGATTTCATCAAAAAATTAAAAATCTCTAATCCGACTAATTGACATACGAGGAGCTCAGATTTGCAAACCGCGTTCAATTTGGAGTTTTCGTTTGGCCGCTACGGCCGATCAAAGTCTGAAAAATCAATTATTTTCTGAAAATTTCCTTAAATGTTCATGGTGACTGACTATTTTTTTTGCTATTGAAGTTAGCTCAAATTTTTTAACGCCAATCAATTTCTCTCGTCTTTCTGATGAAAATAAAGTTAAATTCAATGGTCTACGATGATTTTTAAGAAAGTTGCATTTTTTAACAAAATTTCCAAGGGGGTTAGTCATGTATTTTTTCACGATTTCATCAAAAAATTAAAATCTCTAAACCGATTAATTGGTCTACGATGATTTTTAAGAAAGTTGCATTTTTTAACAAAATTTCCAAGGGGGTTAGTCATGTATTTTTTCACGATTTCATCAAAAAATTAAAAATCTCTAATCCGACTAATTGACATACGAGGAGCTCAGATTTGCAAACCGCGTTCAATTTGGAGTTTTCGTTTGGCCGCTACGGCCGATCAAAGTCTAAAAAATCAATTATTTTCTGAAAATTTCCTAAAATGTTCATGGTGACTGACTATTTTTTTTGCTATTGAAGTTGGCTCAAATTTTTTAACGTCAATCAATTTCTCTCGTCTTTCTGATGAAAATAAAGTTAAATTCAATGGTCTACGATGATTTTTAAGAAAGTTGCATTTTTTAACAAAATTTCCAAGGGGGTTAGTCATGTATTTTTTCACGATTTCATCAAAAAATTAAAATCTCTAATCCGACTAATTGACATACGAGGAGCTCAGATTTGCAAACCGCGTTCAATTTGGAGTTTTCGTTTGGCCGCTACGGCCGATCAAAGTCTGAAAAATCAATTATTTTCTGAAAATTTCCTAAAATGTTCATGGTGACTGACTTTTTTTTTTGCTATTGAAGTTGGCTCAAATTTTTTAACGTCAATCAATTTCTCTCGTCTTTCTGATGAAAATAAAGTTAAATTCAATGGTCTACGATGATTTTTAAGAAAGTTGCATTTTTTAACAAAATTTCCAAGGGGGTTAGTCATGTATTTTTTCACGATTTCATCAAAAAATTAAAAATCTCTAATCCGACTAATTGACATACGAGGAGCTCAGATTTGCAAACCGCGTTCAATTTGGAGTTTTCGTTTGGCCGCTACGGCCGATCAAAGTCTGAAAAATCAATTATTTTCTGAAAATTTCCTAAAATGTTCATGGTGACTGACTATTTTTTTTGCTGTTGAAGATAGCTGAAATTTTTTAACGCCAATCAATTTCTCTCGTCTTTCTGATGAAAATAAAGTTAAATTCAATGGTCTACGATGATTTTTAAGAAAGTTGCATTTTTTAACAAAATTTCCAAGGGTGTTAGTCATGTATTTTTTCACGATTTCATCAAAAAATTAAAATCTCTAAACCGATTAATTGACGTACGAGAAGCCCAGATTTGCAAACCGCGTTCAATTTGGAGTTTTCGTTTGGCCGCTACGGCCGATCAAAGTCTGAAAAATCAATTATTTTCTGAAAATTTCCTAAAATGTTCATGGTGACTGACTATTTTTTTTGCTGTTGAAGATAGCTGAAATTTTTTAACGCCAATCAATTTCTCTCGTCTTTCTGATGAAAATAAAGTTAAATTCAATGGTCTACGATAATTTTTAAGAAAGTTGCATTTTTTAACAAAATTTCCAAGGGGGTTAGTCATGTATTTTTTCACGATTTCATCAAAAAATTAAAATCTCTAAACCGATTAATTGACGTACGAGAAGCTCAGATTTGCAAACCGCGTTCAATTTGGAGTTTTCGTTTGGCCGCTACGGCCGATCAAAGTCTGAAAAATCAATTATTTTCTGAAAATTTCCTAAAATGTTCATGGTGACTGACTATTTTTTTTGCTGTTGAAGATAGCTGAAATTTTTTAACGCCAATCAATTTCTCTCGTCTTTCTGATGAAAATAAAGTTAAATTCAATGGTCTACGATGATTTTTAAGAAAGTTGCATTTTTTAACAAAATTTCCAAGGGGGTTAGTCATGTATTTTTTTCACGATTTCATCAAAAAATTAAAATCTCTAATCCGACTAATTGACGTACGAGGAGCTCAGATTTGCAAACCGCGTTCAATTTGGAGTTTTCGTTTGGCCGCTACGGCCGATCAAAGTCTGAAAAATCAATTATTTTCTGAAAATTTCCTAAAATGTTCATGGTGACTGACTATTTTTTTTGCTATTGAAGTTAGCTCAAATTTTTTAACGCCAATCAATTTCTCTCGTCTTTCTGATGAAAATAAAGTTAAATTCAATGGTCTACGATGATTTTTAAGAAAGTTGCATTTTTTAAGAAAATTTCAGTCATGTATTTTTTCACGATTTCATCAAAAAATTAAAATCTCTAAACCGATTAATTGACGTACGAGAAGCTCAGATTTGCAAACCGCGTTCAGTTTGGAGTTTTCGTTTGGCCGCTACGGCCGATCAAAGTCTGAAAAATCAATTATTTTCTGAAAATTTCCTAAAATGTTCATGGTGACTGACTATTTTTTTTGCTGTTGAAGATAGCTGAAATTTTTTAACGCCAATCAATTTCTCTCGTCTTTCTGATGAAAATAAAGTTAAATTCAATGGTCTACGATGATTTTTAAGAAAGTTGCATTTTTTAACAAAATTTCCAAGGGGGTTAGTCATGTATTTTTTTCACGATTTCATCAAAAAATTAAAATCTCTAATCCGACTAATTGACGTACGAGGAGCTCAGATTTGCAAACCGCGTTCAATTTGATGTTTTCGTTTGGCCGCTACGGCCGATCAAAGTCTGAAAAATCAATTATTTTCTGAAAATTTCCTTAAATGTTCATGGTGACTGACAATTTTTTTTGCTATTGAAGTTAGCTCAAATTTTTTAACGCCAATCAATTTCTCTCGTCTTTCTGATGAAAATAAAGTTAAATTCAATGGTCTACGATGATTTTTAAGAAAGTTGCATTTTTTAACAAAATTTCCAAGGGGGTTAGTCATGTATTTTTTCACGATTTCATCAAAAAATTAAAATCTCTAAACCGATTAATTGGTCTACGATGATTTTTAAGAAAGTTGCATTTTTAACAAAATTTCCAAGGGGGTTAGTCATGTATTTTTTCACGATTTCATCAAAAAATTAAAATCTCTAAACCGATTAATTGACGTACGAGGAGCTCAGATTTGCAAACCGCGTTCAATTTGGAGTTTTCGTTTGGCCGCTACGGCCGATCAAAGTCTAAGAAATCAATTATTTTCTGAAAATTTCCTAAAATGTTCATGGTGACTGACTATTTTTTTTGCTGTTGAAGATAGCTGAAATTTCTTAACGCCAATCAATTTCTCTCGTCTTTCTGATGAAAATAAAGTTAAATTCAATGGTCTACGATGATTTTTAAGAAAGTTGCATTTTTTAACAAAATTTCCAAGGGGGTTAGTCATGTATTTTTTCACGATTTCATCAAAAAATTAAAATCTCTAAACCGATTAATTGACGTACGAGAAGCTCAGATTTACAAACCGCGTTCAATTTGGAGTTTTCGTTTGGCCGCTACGGCCGATCAAAGTCTGAAAAATCAATTATTTTCTGAAAATTTCCTAAAATGTTCATGGTGACTGACTATTTTTTTTGCTGTTGAAGATAGCTGAAATTTTTTAACGCCAATCAATTTCTCTCGTCTTTCTGATGAAAATAAAGTTAAATTCAATGGTCTACTATGATTTTTAAGAAAGTTGCATTTTTTAACAAAATTTCCAAGGGGGTTAGTCATGTATTTTTTTCACGATTTCATCAAAAAATTAAAATCTCTAATCCGACTAATTGACGTACGAGGAGCTCAGATTTGCAAACCGCGTTCAATTTGGAGTTTTCGTTTGGCCGCTACGGCCGATCAAAGTCTGAAAAATCAATTATTTTCTGAAAATTTCCTTAAATGTTCATGGTGACTGACTATTTTTTTTGCTATTGAAGTTAGCTCAAATTTTTTAACGCCAATCAATTTCTCTCGTCTTTCTGATGAAAATAAAGTTAAATTCAATGGTCTACGATGATTTTTAAGAAAGTTGCATTTTTTAACAAAATTTCCAAGGGGGTTAGTCATGTATTTTTTCACGATTTCATCAAAAAATTAAAATATCTAAACCGATTAATTGACGTACGAGAAGCTCAGATTTGCAAACCGCGTTCAATTTGGAGTTTTCGTTTGGCCGCTACGGCTGATCAAAGTCTGAAAAATCAATTATTTTCTGAAAATTTCCTTAAATGTTCATGGTGACTGACTATTTTTTTTGCTATTGAAGTTAGCTCAATTTTTTTAACGCCAATCAATTTCTCTCGTCTCTCTGATGAAAATAAAGTTAAATTCAATGGTCTACCATGATTTTTAAGAAAGTTGCATTTTTTAACAAAATTTCCAAGGGGGTTAGTCATGTATTTTTTCACGATTTCATCAAAAAATTAAAATATCTAAACCGATTAATTGACGTACGAGAAGCTCAGATTTGCAAACCGCGTTCAATTTGGAGTTTTCGTTTGGCCGCTACGGCCGATCAAAGTCTGAAAAATCAATTATTTTCTGAAAATTTCCTAAAATGTTCATGGTGACTGACTATTTTTTTTGCTGTTGAAGATAGCTGAAATTTTTTAACGCCAATCAATTTCTCTCGTCTTTCTGATGAAAATAAAGTTAAATTCAATGGTCTACGATGATTTTTAAGAAAGTTGCATTTTTTAACAAAATTTCCAAGGGGGTTAGTCATGTATTTTTTTCACGATTTCATCAAAAAATTAAAATCTCTAATCCGACTAATTGACGTACGAGGAGCTCAGATTTGCAAACCGCGTTCAATTTGGAGTTTTCGTTTGGCCGCTACGGCCGATCAAAGTCTGAAAAATCAATTATTTTCTGAAAATTTCCTTAAATGTTCATGGTGACTGACTATTTTTTTTGCTATTGAAGTTAGCTCAAATTTTTTAACGCCAATCAATTTCTCTCGTCTTTCTGATGAAAATAAAGTTAAATTCAATGGTCTACGATGATTTTTAAGAAAGTTGCATTTTTTAAGAAAATTTCAGTCATGTATTTTTTCACGATTTCATCAAAAAATTAAAATCTCTAAACCGATTAATTGACGTACGAGAAGCTCAGATTTGCAAACCGCGTTCAGTTTGGAGTTTTCGTTTGGCCGCTACGGCCGATCAAAGTCTGAAAAATCAATTATTTTCTGAAAATTTCCTAAAATGTTCATGGTGACTGACTATTTTTTTTGCTGTTGAAGATGGCTGAAATTTTTTAACGCCAATCAATTTCTCTCGTCTTTCTGATGAAAATAAAGTTAAATTCAATGGTCTACGATGATTTTTAAGAAAGTTGCATTTTTTAACAAAATTTCCAAGGGGGTTAGTCATGTATTTTTTTCACGATTTCATCAAAAAATTAAAATCTCTAATCCGACTAATTGACGTACGAGGAGCTCAGATTTGCAAACCGCGTTCAATTTGATGTTTTCGTTTGGCCGCTACGGCCGATCAAAGTCTGAAAAATCAATTATTTTCTGAAAATTTCCTTAAATGTTCATGGTGACTGACAATTTTTTTTGCTATTGAAGTTAGCTCAAATTTTTTAACGCCAATCAATTTCTCTCGTCTTTCTGATGAAAATAAAGTTAAATTCAATGGTCTACGATGATTTTTAAGAAAGTTGCATTTTTTAACAAAATTTCCAAGGGGGTTAGTCATGTATTTTTTCACGATTTCATCAAAAAATTAAAATCTCTAAACCGATTAATTGGTCTACGATGATTTTTAAGAAAGTTGCATTTTTAACAAAATTTCCAAGGGGGTTAGTCATGTATTTTTTCACGATTTCATCAAAAAATTAAAATCTCTAAACCGATTAATTGACGTACGAGAAGCTCAGATTTGCAAACCGCGTTCAATTTGGAGTTTTCGTTTGGCCGCTACGGCCGATCAAAGTCTAAGAAATCAATTATTTTCTGAAAATTTCCTAAAATGTTCATGGTGACTGACTATTTTTTTTGCTGTTGAAGATAGCTGAAATTTTTTAACGCCAATCAATTTCTCTCGTCTTTCTGATGAAAATAAAGTTAAATTCAATGGTCTACGATAATTTTTAAGAAAGTTGCATTTTTTAACAAAATTTCCAAGGGGGTTAGTCATGTATTTTTTCACGATTTCATCAAAAAATTAAAATCTCTAAACCGATTAATTGACGTACGAGAAGCTCAGATTTACAAACCGCGTTCAATTTGGAGTTTTCGTTTGGCCGCTACGGCCGATCAAAGTCTGAAAAATCAATTATTTTCTGAAAATTTCCTAAAATGTTCATGGTGACTGACTATTTTTTTTGCTGTTGAAGATAGCTGAAATTTTTTAACGCCAATCAATTTCTCTCGTCTTTCTGATGAAAATAAAGTTAAATTCAATGGTCTACTATGATTTTTAAGAAAGTTGCATTTTTTAACAAAATTTCCAAGGGGGTTAGTCATGTATTTTTTTCACGATTTCATCAAAAAATTAAAATCTCTAATCCGACTAATTGACGTACGAGGAGCTCAGATTTGCAAACCGCGTTCAATTTGGAGTTTTCGTTTGGCCGCTACGGCCGATCAAAGTCTGAAAAATCAATTATTTTCTGAAAATTTCCTAAAATGTTCATGGTGACTGACTATTTTTTTTGCTATTGAAGTTAGCTCAAATTTTTTAACGCCAATCAATTTCTCTCGTCTTTCTGATGAAAATAAAGTTAAATTCAATGGTCTACGATGATTTTTAAGAAAGTTGCATTTTTTAACAAAATTTCCAAGGGGGTTAGTCATGTATTTTTTCACGATTTCATCAAAAAATTAAAATATCTAAACCGATTAATTGACGTACGAGAAGCTCAGATTTGCAAACCGCGTTCAATTTGGAGTTTTCGTTTGGCCGCTACGGCCGATCAAAGTCTGAAAAATCAATTATTTTCTGAAAATTTCCTTAAATGTTCATGGTGACTGACTATTTTTTTTGCTATTGAAGTTAGCTCAAATTTTTTAACGCCAATCAATTTCTCTCGTCTCTCTGATGAAAATAAAGTTAAATTCAATGGTCTACCATGATTTTTAAGAAAGTTGCATTTTTTAACAAAATTTCCAAGGGGGTTAGTCATGTATTTTTTCACGATTTCATCAAAAAATTAAAATATCTAAACCGATTAATTGACGTACGAGAAGCTCAGATTTGCAAACCGCGTTCAATTTGGAGTTTTCGTTTGGCCGCTACGGCCGATCAAAGTCTGAAAAATCAATTATTTTCTGAAAATTTCCTAAAATGTTCATGGTGACTGACTATTTTTTTTGCTGTTGAAGATAGCTGAAATTTTTTAACGCCAATCAATTTCTCTCGTCTTTCTGATGAAAATAAAGTTAAATTCAACAGTCTACGATGATTTTTAAGAAAGTTGCATTTTTTAACCAATTTTCCAAGGGTGTTAGTCATGTATTTTTTCACGATTTCATCAAAAATTAAAAATCTCTAATCCGACTAATTGACATACGAGGAGCTCAGATTTGCAAACCGCGTTCAATTTGGAGTTTTCGTTTGGCCGCTACGGCCGATCAAAGTCTGAAAAATCAATTATTTTCTGAAAATTTCCTTAAATGTTCATGGTGACTGACTATTTTTTTTGCTATTGAAGTTAGCTCAAATTTTTTAACGCCAATCAATTTCTCTCGTCTTTCTGATGAAAATAAAGTTAAATTCAATGGTCTACGATGATTTTTAAGAAAGTTGCATTTTTTAACCAATTTTCCAAGGGGGTTAGTCATGTATTTTTTCACGATTTCATCATAAATTAAAAATCTCTAATCCGACTAATTGACATACGAGGAGCTCAGATTTGCAAACCGCGTTCAATTTGGAGTTTTCGTTTGGCCGCTACGGCCGATCAAAGTCTGAAAAATCAATTATTTTCTGAAAATTTCCTTAAATGTTCATGGTGACTGACTATTTTTTTTTGCTATTGAAGTTAGCTCAAATTTTTTAACGCCAATCAATTTCTCTCGTCTTTCTGATGAAAATAAAGTTAAATTCAATGGTCTACGATGATTTTTAAGAAAGTTGCATTTTTTAACAAAATTTCCAAGGGGGTTAGTCATGTATTTTTTCACGATTTCATCAAAAAATTAAAATCTCTAAACCGATTAATTGACGTACGAGAAGCTCAGATTTACAAACCGCGTTCAATTTGGAGTTTTCGTTTGGCCGCTACGGCCGATCAAAGTCTGAAAAATCAATTATTTTCTGAAAATTTCCTAAAATGTTCATGGTGACTGACTATTTTTTTTGCTGTTGAAGATAGCTGAAATTTTTTAACGCCAATCAATTTCTCTCGTCTTTCTGATGAAAATAAAGTTAAATTCAATGGTCTACTATGATTTTTAAGAAAGTTGCATTTTTTAACAAAATTTCCAAGGGGGTTAGTCATGTATTTTTTTCACGATTTCATCAAAAAATTAAAATCTCTAATCCGACTAATTGACGTACGAGGAGCTCAGATTTGCAAACCGCGTTCAATTTGGAGTTTTCGTTTGGCCGCTACGGCCGATCAAAGTCTGAAAAATCAATTATTTTCTGAAAATTTCCTTAAATGTTCATGGTGACTGACTATTTTTTTTGCTATTGAAGTTAGCTCAAATTTTTTAACGCCAATCAATTTCTCTCGTCTTTCTGATGAAAATAAAGTTAAATTCAATGGTCTACGATGATTTTTAAGAAAGTTGCATTTTTTAACAAAATTTCCAAGGGGGTTAGTCATGTATTTTTTCACGATTTCATCAAAAAATTAAAATATCTAAACCGATTAATTGACGTACGAGAAGCTCAGATTTGCAAACCGCGTTCAATTTGGAGTTTTCGTTTGGCCGCTACGGCCGATCAAAGTCTGAAAAATCAATTATTTTCTGAAAATTTCCTTAAATGTTCATGGTGACTGACTATTTTTTTTGCTATTGAAGTTAGCTCAAATTTTTTAACGCCAATCAATTTCTCTCGTCTCTCTGATGAAAATAAAGTTAAATTCAATGGTCTACCATGATTTTTAAGAAAGTTGCATTTTTTAACAAAATTTCCAAGGGGGTTAGTCATGTATTTTTTCACGATTTCATCAAAAAATTAAAATATCTAAACCGATTAATTGACGTACGAGAAGCTCAGATTTGCAAACCGCGTTCAATTTGGAGTTTTCGTTTGGCCGCTACGGCCGATCAAAGTCTGAAAAATCAATTATTTTCTGAAAATTTCCTAAAATGTTCATGGTGACTGACTATTTTTTTTGCTGTTGAAGATAGCTGAAATTTTTTAACGCCAATCAATTTCTCTCGTCTTTCTGATGAAAATAAAGTTAAATTCAACAGTCTACGATGATTTTTAAGAAAGTTGCATTTTTTAACCAATTTTCCAAGGGTGTTAGTCATGTATTTTTTCACGATTTCATCAAAAATTAAAAATCTCTAATCCGACTAATTGACATACGAGGAGCTCAGATTTGCAAACCGCGTTCAATTTGGAGTTTTCGTTTGGCCGCTACGGCCGATCAAAGTCTGAAAAATCAATTATTTTCTGAAAATTTCCTTAAATGTTCATGGTGACTGACTATTTTTTTTGCTATTGAAGTTAGCTCAAATTTTTTAACGCCAATCAATTTCTCTCGTCTTTCTGATGAAAATAAAGTTAAATTCAATGGTCTACGATGATTTTTAAGAAAGTTGCATTTTTTAACAAAATTTCCAAGGGGGTTAGTCATGTATTTTTTCACGATTTCATCAAAAAATTAAAATATCTAAACCGATTAATTGACGTACGAGAAGCTCAGATTTGCAAACCGCGTTCAATTTGGAGTTTTCGTTTGGCCGCTACGGCCGATCAAAGTCTGAAAAATCAATTATTTTCTGAAAATTTCCTTAAATGTTCATGGTGACTGACTATTTTTTTTGCTATTGAAGTTAGCTCAAATTTTTTAACGCCAATCAATTTCTCTCGTCTTTCTGATGAAAATAAAGTTAAATTCAATAGTCTACGATGATTTTTAAGAAAGTTGCATTTTTTAACAAAATTTCCAAGGGGGTTAGTCATGTCTTTTTTCACGATTTCATCAAAAATTCTAAATCTCTAATCTGACTAATTGACGTACGAGGAGCTCAGATTTGCAAACCGCGTTCAATTTGGAGTTTTCGTTTGGCCGCTACGGCCGATCAAAGTCTGAAAAATCAATTATTTTCTGAAAATTTCCTAAAATGTTCATGGTGACTGACTATTTTTTTTGCTGTTGAAGATAGCTGAAATTTTTTAACGCCAATCAATTTCTCTCGTCTTTCTGATGAAAATAAAGTTAAATTCAACAGTGTACGATGATTTTTAAGAAAGTTGCATTTTTTAACCAATTTTCCAAGGGGGTTAGTCATGTATTTTTTCACGATTTCATCAAAAAATTAAAATATCTAAACCGATTAATTGACGTACGAGAAGCTCAGATTTGCAAACCGCGTTCAATTTGGAGTTTTCGTTTGGCCGCTACGGCCGATCAAAGTCTGAAAAATCAATTATTTTCTGAAAATTTCCTAAAATGTTCATGGTGACTGACTATTTTTTTTGCTGTTGAAGATAGCTGAAATTTTTTAACGCCAATCAATTTCTCTCGTCTTTCTGATGAAAATAAAGTTAAAATCAACAGTCTAGGATGATTTTTAAGAAAGTTGCATTTTTTAACCAATTTTCCAAGGGGGTTAGTCATGTATTTTTTCACGATTTCATCAAAAATTAAAAATCTCTAATTTGACTAATTGACATACGAGGAGCTCAGATTTGCAAACCGCGTTCAATTTGGAGTTTTCGTTTGGCCGCTATGGCCGATCAAAGTCTGAAAAATCAATTATTTTCTGAAAATTTCCTTAAATGTTCATGGTGACTGACTATTTTTTTTGCTGTTGAAGATAGCTGAAATTTTTTAACGCCAATCAATTTCTCTCGTCTTTCTGATGAAAATAAAGTTAAATTCAATAGTCTACGATGATTTTTAAGAAAGTTGCATTTTTTAACAAAATTTCCAAGGGGGTTAGTTATGTATTTTTTCACGATTTCATCAAAAAATTAAAATCTCTAAACCGATTAATTGACGTACGAGAAGCTCAGATTTGCAAACCGCGTTCAATTTGGAGTTTTCGTTTGGCCGCTACGGCCGATCAAAGTCTGAAAAATCAATTATTTTCTGAAAATTTCCTAAAATGTTCATGGTGACTGACTATTTTTTTTGCTGTTGAAGATAGCTGAAATTTTTTAACGCCAATCAATTTCTCTTGTCTTTCTGATGAAAATAAAGTTGAATTCAACAGTCTACGATGATTTTTAAGAAAGTTGCATTTTTTAACCAATTTTTCAAGGGGGTTAGTCATGTATTTTTTCACGATTTCATCAAAAATTAAAAATCTCTAATCCGACTAATTGACATACGAGGAGCTCAGATTTGCAAACCGCGTTCAATTTGGAGTTTTCGTTTGGCCGCTACGGCCGATCAAAGTCTGAAAAATTAATTATTTTCTGAAAATTTCCTAAAATGTTCATGGTGACTGACTATTTTTTTTGCTATTGAAGTTAGCTCACATTTTTTAACGCCAATCAATTTCTCTCGTCTTTCTGATGAAAATAAAGTTAAATTCAATGGTCTACGATGATTTTTAACAAAGTTGCATTTTTTAACAAAATTTCCAAGGGGGTTAGTCATGTATTTTTTCACGATTTCATCAAAAATTAAAAATCTCTAATCCGACTAATTGACATACGAGGAGCTCAGATTTGCAAACCGCGTTCAATTTGGAGTTTTCGTTTGGCCGCTACGGCCGATCAAAGTCTGAAAAATCAATTATTTCTGAAAATTTCCTAAAATGTTCATGGTGACTGACTATTTTTTTTGCTATTGAAGTTAGCTCAAATTTTTTAACGCCAATCAATTTCTCTCGTCTTTCTGATGAAAATAAAGTTAAATTCAATGGTCTACGATGATTTTTAAGAAAGTTGCATTTTTTAACAAAATTTTCAAGGGGGTTAGTCATGTATTTTTTCACGATTTCATCAAAAAATTAAAAATCTCTAATCCGACTAATTGACATACGAGGAGCTCAGATTTGCAAACCGCGTTCAATTTGGAGTTTTCGTTTGGCCGCTACGGCCGATCAAAGTCTGAAAAATCAATTATTTTCTGAAAATTTCCTTAAATGTTCATGGTGACTGACTATTTTTTTTTGCTATTGAAGTTAGCTCAAATTTTTTAACGCCAATCAATTTTTCTCGTCTTTCTGATGAAAATAAAGTTAAATTCAATGGTCTACGATGATTTTTAAGAAAGTTGCATTTTTTAACAAAATTTCCAAGGGGGTTAGTCATGTATTTTTTCACGATTTCATCAAAAAATTAAAACCTCTAAACCGATTAATTGACGTACGAGAAGCTCAGATTTGCAAACCGCGTTCAATTTGGAGTTTTCGTTTGGCCGCTACGGCCGATCAAAATCTGAAAAATCAATTATTTTCTGAAAATTTCCTAAAATGTTCATGGTGACTGACTATTTTTTTTTGCTGTTGAAGATAGCTGAAATTTTTTAACGCCAATCAATTTCTCTCGTCTTTCTGATGAAAATAAAGTTAAATTCAACAGTCTACGATGATTTTTAAGAAAGTTGCATTTTTTAACCAATTTTCCAAGGGGGTTAGTCATGTATTTTTTCACGATTTCATCAAAAATTAAAAATCTCTAATCCGACTAATTGACATACGAGGAGCTCAGATTTGCAAACCGCGTTCAATTTGGAGTTTTCGTTTGGCCGCTACGGCCGATCAAAGTCAGAAAAATCAAATATTTTCTGAAAATTTCCTTAAATGTTCATGGTGACTGACTATTTTTTTTGCTATTGAAGTTAGCTCAAATTTTTTAACGCCAATCAATTTCTCTCGTCTTTCTGATGAAAATAAAGTTAAATTCAATGGTCTACGATGATTTTTAAGAAAGTTGCATTTTTTAACAAAATTTCCAAGGGGGTTAGTCATGTATTTTTTCACGATTTCATCAAAAAATTAAAATCTCTAAACCGATTAATTGACGTACGAGAAGCTCAGATTTGCAAACCGCGTTCAATTTGGAGTTTTCGTTTGGCCGCTACGGCCGATCAAAGTCTGAAAAATCAATTATTTTCTGAAAATTTCCTTAAATGTTCATGGTGACTGACTATTTTTTTTGCTATTGAAGTTAGCTCAAATTTTTTAACGCCAATCAATTTCTCTCGTCTTTCTGATGAAAATAAAGTTAAATTCAATGGTCTACGATGATTTTTAAGAAAGTTGCATTTTTTAACAAAATTTCCAAGGGGGTTAGTCATGTATTTTTTTCACGATTTCATCAAAAAATTAAAATCTCTAATCCGACTAATTGACGTACGAGGAGCTCAGATTTGCAAACCGCGTTCAATTTGGAGTTTTCGTTTAGCCGCTACGGCTGATCAAAGTCTGAAAAATCAATTATTTTCTGAAAATTTCCTAAAATGTTCATGGTGACTGACTATTTTTTTTTGCTGTTGAAGATAGCTGAAATTTTTTAACGCCAATCAATTTCTCTCGTCTTTCTGATGAAAATAAAGTTAAAATCAACAGTCTAGGATGATTTTTAAGAAAGTTGCATTTTTTAACCAATTTTCCAAGGGGGTTAGTCATGTATTTTTTCACGATTTCATCAAAAATTAAAAATCTCTAGTCCGACTAATTGACATACGAGGAGCTCAGATTTGCAAACCGCGTTCAATTTGGAGTTTTCGTTTGGCCGCTACGGCCGATCAAAGTCTGAAAAATCAATTATTTTCTGAAAATTTCCTTAAATGTTCATGGTGACTGACTATTTTTTTTGCTATTGAAGTTAGCTCAAATTTTTTAACGCCAATCAATTTCTCTCGTCTCTCTGATGAAAATAAAGTTAAATTCAATGGTCTACCATGATTTTTAAGAAAGTTGCATTTTTTAACAAAATTTCCAAGGGGGTTAGTCATGTATTTTTTCACGATTTCATCAAAAAATTAAAATATCTAAACCGATTAATTGACGTACGAGAAGCTCAGATTTGCAAACCGCGTTCAATTTGGAGTTTTCGTTTGGCCGCTACGGCCGATCAAAGTCTGAAAAATCAATTATTTTCTGAAAATTTCCTAAAATGTTCATGGTGACTGACTATTTTTTTTGCTGTTGAAGATAGCTGAAATTTTTTAACGCCAATCAATTTCTCTCGTCTTTCTGATGAAAATAAAGTTAAATTCAACAGTCTACGATGATTTTTAAGAAAGTTGCATTTTTTAACCAATTTTCCAAGGGGGTTAGTCATGTATTTTTTCACGATTTCATCAAAAATTAAAAATCTCTAATCCGACTAATTGACATACGAGGAGCTCAGATTTGCAAACCGCGTTCAATTTGGAGTTTTCGTTTGGCCGCTACGGCCGATCAAAGTCTGAAAAATCAATTATTTTCTGAAAATTTCCTTAAATGTTCATGGTGACTGACTATTTTTTTTGCTATTGAAGTTAGCTCAAATTTTTTAACGCCAATCAATTTCTCTCGTCTTTCTGATGAAAATAAAGTTAAATTCAATGGTCTACGATGATTTTTAAGAAAGTTGCATTTTTTAACAAAATTTCCAAGGGGGTTAGTCATGTATTTTTTCACGATTTCATCAAAAAATTAAAATATCTAAACCGATTAATTGACGTACGAGAAGCTCAGATTTGCAAACCGCGTTCAATTTGGAGTTTTCGTTTGGCCGCTACGGCCGATCAAAGTCTGAAAAATCAATTATTTTCTGAAAATTTCCTAAAATGTTCATGGTGACTGACTATTTTTTTTGCTGTTGAAGATAGCTGAAATTTTTTAACGCCAATCAATTTCTCTCGTCTTTCTGATGAAAATAAAGTTAAATTCAACAGTCTACGATGATTTTTAAGAAAGTTGCATTTTTTAACCAATTTTCCAAGGGGGTTAGTCATGTATTTTTTCACGATTTCATCAAAAATGAAAAATCTCTAATCCGACTAATTGACATACGAGGAGCTCAGATTTGCAAACCGCGTTCAATTTGGAGTTTTCGTTTGGCCGCTACGGCCGATCAAAGTCTGAAAAATCAATTATTTTCTGAAAATTTCCTTAAATGTTCATGGTGACTGACTATTTTTTTTGCTATTGAAGTTAGCTCAAATTTTTTAACGCCAATCAATTTCTCTCGTCTTTCTGATGAAAATAAAGTTAAATTCAATGGTCTACGATGATTTTTAAGAAAGTTGCATTTTTTAACAAAATTTCCAAGGGGGTAAGTCATGTATTTTTTCACGATTTCTTAAAAAAATTAAAATCTCTAAACCGATTAATTGACGTACGAGAAGCTCAGATTTGCAAACCGCGTTCAATTTGGAGTTTTCGTTTGGCCGCTACGGCCGATCAAAGTCTGAAAAATCAATTATTTTCTGAAAATTTCCTAAAATGTTCATGGTGACTGACTATTTTTTTTGCTATTGAAGTTAGCTCAAATTTTTTAACGCCAATCAATTTCTCTCGTCTTTCTGATGAAAATAAAGTTAAATTCAATGGTCTACGATGATTTTTAACAAAGTTGCATTTTTTAACAAAATTTCCAAGGGGGTTAGTCATGTATTTTTTCACGATTTCATCAAAAATTAAAAATCTCTAATCCGACTAATTGACATACGAGGAGCTCAGATTTGCAAACCGCGTTCAATTTGGAGTTTTCGTTTGGCCGCTACGGCCGATCAAAGTCTGAAAAATCAATTATTTCTGAAAATTTCCTAAAATGTTCATGGTGACTGACTATTTTTTTTGCTATTGAAGTTAGCTCAAATTTTTTAACGCCAATCAATTTCTCTCGTCTTTCTGATGAAAATAAAGTTAAATTCAATGGTCTACGATGATTTTTAAGAAAGTTGCATTTTTTAACAAAATTTTCAAGGGGGTTAGTCATGTATTTTTTCACGATTTCATCAAAAAATTAAAAATCTCTAATCCGACTAATTGACATACGAGGAGCTCAGATTTGCAAACCGCGTTCAATTTGGAGTTTTCGTTTGGCCGCTACGGCCGATCAAAGTCTGAAAAATCAATTATTTTCTGAAAATTTCCTTAAATGTTCATGGTGACTGACTATTTTTTTTTTGCTATTGAAGTTAGCTCAAATTTTTTAACGCCAATCAATTTCTCTCGTCTTTCTGATGAAAATAAAGTTAAATTCAATGGTCTACGATGATTTTTAAGAAAGTTGCATTTTTTAACAAAATTTCCAAGGGGGTTAGTCATGTATTTTTTCACGATTTCATCAAAAAATTAAAACCTCTAAACCGATTAATTGACGTACGAGAAGCTCAGATTTGCAAACCGCGTTCAATTTGGAGTTTTCGTTTGGCCGCTACGGCCGATCAAAATCTGAAAAATCAATTATTTTCTGAAAATTTCCTAAAATGTTCATGGTGACTGACTTTTTTTTTGCTGTTGAAGATAGCTAAAATTTTTTAACGCCAATCAATTTCTCTCGTCTTTCTGATGAAAATAAAGTTAAATTCAATGGTCTACGATGATTTTTAAGAAAGTTGCATTTTTTAACAAAATTTCCAAAGGGGTTAGTCATGTATTTTTTTCACGATTTCATCAAAAAATTAAAAATCTCTAATCCGACTAATTGACATACGAGGAGCTCAGATTTGCAAACCGCGATCAATTTGGAGTTTTCGTTTGGCCGCTACGGCCGATCAAAGTCTGAAAAATCAATTATTTTCTGAAAATTTCCTTAAATGTTCATGGTGACTGACTATTTTTTTTGCTGTTGAAGATAGCTCAAATTTTTTAACGCCTCTCAATTTCTCTCGTCTTTCTGATGAAAATAAAGTTAAATTCAACAGTCTACGATGATTTTTAAGAAAGTTGCATTTTTTAACCAATTTTCCAAGGGGGTTAGTCATGTATTTTTTCACGATTTCATCAAAAATGAAAAATCTCTAATCCGACTAATTGACATACGAGGAGCTCAGATTTGCAAACCGCGTTCAATTTGGAGTTTTCGTTTGGCCGCTACGGCCGATCAAAGTCTGAAAAATCAATTATTTTCTGAAAATTTCCTTAAATGTTCATGGTGACTGACTATTTTTTTTGCTATTGAAGTTAGCTCAAATTTTTTAACGCCAATCAATTTCTCTCGTCTTTCTGATGAAAATAAAGTTAAATTCAATGGTCTACGATGATTTTTAAGAAAGTTGCATTTTTTAACAAAATTTCCAAGGGGGTAAGTCATGTATTTTTTCACGATTTCATCAAAAAATTAAAATCTCTAAACCGATTAATTGACGTACGAGAAGCTCAGATTTGCAAACCGCGTTCAATTTGGAGTTTTCGTTTGGCCGCTACGGCCGATCAAAGTCTGAAAAATCAATTATTTTCTGAAAATTTCCTAAAATGTTCATGGTGACTGACTATTTTTTTTGCTATTGAAGTTAGCTCAAATTTTTTAACGCCAATCAATTTCTCTCGTCTTTCTGATGAAAATAAAGTTAAATTCAATGGTCTACGATGATTTTTAACAAAGTTGCATTTTTTAACAAAATTTCCAAGGGGGTTAGTCATGTATTTTTTCACGATTTCATCAAAAATTAAAAATCTCTAATCCGACTAATTGACATACGAGGAGCTCAGATTTGCAAACCGCGTTCAATTTGGAGTTTTCGTTTGGCCGCTACGGCCGATCAAAGTCTGAAAAATCAATTATTTCTGAAAATTTCCTAAAATGTTCATGGTGACTGACTATTTTTTTTGCTATTGAAGTTAGCTCAAATTTTTTAAATCCAATCAATTTCTCTCGTCTTTCTGATGAAAATAAAGTTAAATTCAATGGTCTACGATGATTTTTAAGAAAGTTGCATTTTTTAACAAAATTTTCAAGGGGGTTAGTCATGTATTTTTTCACGATTTCATCAAAAAATTAAAAATCTCTAATCCGACTAATTGACATACGAGGAGCTCAGATTTGCAAACCGCGTTCAATTTGGAGTTTTCGTTTGGCCGCTACGGCCGATCAAAGTCTGAAAAATCAATTATTTTCTGAAAATTTCCTTAAATGTTCATGGTGACTGACTATTTTTTTTTGCTATTGAAGTTAGCTCAAATTTTTTAACGCCAATCAATTTCTCTCGTCTTTCTGATGAAAATAAAGTTAAATTCAATGGTCTACGATGATTTTTAAGAAAGTTGCATTTTTTAACAAAATTTCCAAGGGGGTTAGTCATGTATTTTTTCACGATTTCATCAAAAAATTAAAACCTCTAAACCGATTAATTGACGTACGAGAAGCTCAGATTTGCAAACCGCGTTCAATTTGGAGTTTTCGTTTGGCCGCTACGGCCGATCAAAATCTGAAAAATCAATTATTTTCTGAAAATTTCCTAAAATGTTCATGGTGACTGACTTTTTTTTTGCTGTTGAAGATAGCTGAAATTTTTTAACGCCAATCAATTTCTCTCGTCTTTCTGATGAAAATAAAGTTAAATTCAATGGTCTACGATGATTTTTAAGAAAGTTGCATTTTTTAACAAAATTTCCAAAGGGGTTAGTCATGTATTTTTTTCACGATTTCATCAAAAAATTAAAAATCTCTAATCCGACTAATTGACATACGAGGAGCTCAGATTTGCAAACCGCGATCAATTTGGAGTTTTCGTTTGGCCGCTACGGCCGATCAAAGTCTGAAAAATCAATTATTTTCTGAAAATTTCCTTAAATGTTCATGGTGACTGACTATTTTTTTTGCTGTTGAAGATAGCTCAAATTTTTTAACGCCTCTCAATTTCTCTCGTCTTTCTGATGAAAATAAAGTTAAATTCAACAGTCTACGATGATTTTTAAGAAAGTTGCATTTTTTAACCAATTTTCCAAGGGGGTTAGTCATGTATTTTTTCACGATTTCTTCAAAAATTAAAAATCTCTAATCCGACTAATTGACATACGAGGAGCTCAGATTTGCAAACCGCGTTCAATTTGGAGTTTTCGTTTGGCCGCTACGGCCGATCAAAGTCTGAAAAATCAATTATTTTCTGAAAATTTCCTTAAATGTTCATGGTGACTGACTATTTTTTTTGCTGTTGAAGATAGCTCAAATTTTTTAACGCCTCTCAATTTCTCTCGTCTTTCTGATGAAAATAAAGTAAGTTAAATTCAACAGTCTACGATGATTTTTAAGAAAGTTGCATTTTTTAACCAATTTTCCAAGGGGGTTAGTCATGTATTTTTTCACGATTTCATCAAAAAATTAAAATCTCTAATCCGACTAATTGACGTACGAGGAGCTCAGATTTGCAAACCGCGTTCAATTTGGAGTTTTCGTTTGGCCGCTACGGCCGATCAAAGTCTGAAAAATCAATTATTTTCTGAAAATTTCCTAAAATGTTCATGGTGACTGACTATTTTTTTTGCTATTGAAGTTAGCTCAAATTTTTTAACGCCAATCAATTTCTCTCGTGTTTCTGATGAAAATAAAGTTAAATTCAATGGTCTACGATGATTTTTAAAAAAGTTGCATTTTTTAACAAAATTTCCAAGGGGGTTAGTCATGTATTTTTTCACGATTTCATCAAAAAATTAAAATCTCTAAACCGATTAATTGACGTACGAGGAGCTCAGATTTGCAAACCGCGTTCAATTTGGAGTTTTCGTTTGGCCGCTACGGCCGATCAAAGTCTGAAAAATCAATTATTTTCTGAAAATTTCCTAAAATGTTCATGGTGACTGACTATTTTTTTTGCTGTTGAAGTTAGCTGAAATTTTTTAACGCCAATCAATTTCTCTCGTCTTTCTGATGAAAATAAAGTTAAATTCAACAGTCTACGATGATTTTTAAGAAAGTTGCATTTTTTAACCAATTTTCCAAGGGGGTTAGTCGTGTATTTTTTCACGATTTCATCAAAAATTAAAAATCTCTAATCCGACTAATTGACGTACGAGGAGCTCAGATTTGCAAACCGCGTTTAATTTGGAGTTTTCGTTTGGCCGCTACGGCCGATCAAAGTCTGAAAAATCAATTATTTTCTGAAAATTTCCTAAAATGTTCAAGGTGACTGACTATTTTTTTTGCTATTGAAGTTAGCTCAAATTTTTTAACGCCAATCAATTTCTCTCGTCTTTCTGATGAAAATAAAGTTAAATTCAATGGTCTACGATGATTTTTAAGAAAGTTGCATTTTTTAACAAAATTTCCAAGGGGGTTAGTCATGTATTTTTTCACGATTTCATCAAAAAATTAAAATCTCTAATCCGACTAATTGACGTACGAGGAGCTCAGATTTGCAAACCGCGTTCAATTTGGAGTTTGCGTTTGGCCGCTACGGCCGATCAAAGTCTGAAAAATCAATTATTTTCTGAAAATTTCCTAAAATGTTCATGGTGACTGACTATTTTTTTTGCTGTTGAAGTTAGCTGAAATTTTTTAACGCCTATCAATTTCTCTCGTCTTTCTGATGAAAATAAAGTTAAATTCAATGGTCTACGATGATTTTTAAGAAAGTTGCATTTTTAACCAAAATTTCCAAGGGGGTTAGTCATGTATTTTTTCACGATTTCATCAAAAAATTAAAATCTCTAATCCGACTAATTGACGTACGAGGAGCTCAGATTTGTAAACCGCGTTTAATTTGGAGTTTTCGTTTGGCCGCTACGGCCGATCAAAGTCTGAAAAATAAATTATTTTCTGAAAATTTCCTAAAATGTTCATGGTGACTGACTATTTTTTTTGCTATTGAAGTTAGCTCAAATTTTTTAACGCCAATCAATTTCTCTCGTCTTTCTGATGAAAATAAAGTTAAATTCAATGGTCTACAATGATTTTTAAGAAAGTTGCATTTTTTAACAAAATTTCCAAGGGGGTTAGTCGTGTATTTTTTCACGATTTCATCAAAAAATTAAAATCTCTAATCCGACTAATTGACGTACGAGGAGCTCAGATTTGCAAACCGCGTTCAATTTGGAGTTTTCGTTTGGCCGCTACGGCCGATCAAAGTCTGAATAATCAATTATTTTCTGAAAATTTCCTAAAATGTTCATGGTGACTGACTATTTTTTTTGCTGTTGAAGATAGCTGAATTTTTTTAACGCCAATCAATTTCTCTCGTCTTTCTGATGAAAATAAAGTTAAATTCAATGGTCTACGATGATTTTTAAGAAAGTTGCATTTTTTAACAAAATTTCCAAGGGGGTTAGTCATGTATTTTTTCACGATTTCATCAAAAATTAAAAATCTCTAATCCGACTAATTGACGTACGAGGAGCTCAGATTTGCAAACCGCGTTCAATTTGGAGTTTTCGTTTGGCCGCTACGGCCGATCAAAGTCTGAACAATCAATTATTTTCTGAAAATTTCCTAAAATGTTCATGGTGACTGACTATTTTTTTTGCTGTTGAAAATAACTGAAATTTTTTAACACCAATCAATTTCTCTCGTCTTTCTGATGAAAATAAAGTTAAATTCAATGGTCTACGATGATTTTTAAGAAAGTTGCATTTTTTAACAAAATTTCCAAGGGGGTTAGTCATGTATTTTTTCACGATTTCATCAAAAAATTAAAATCTCTAATCCGACTAATTGACGTACGAGGAGCTCAGATTTGCAAACCGCGTTCAATTTGGAGTTTTCGTTTGGCCGCTACGGCCGATCAAAGTCTGAAAAATCAATTATTTTCTGAAAATTTCCTAAAATGTTCATGGTGACTGACTATTTTTTTTGCTATTGAAGTTAGCTCAATTTTTTTAACGGCAATCAATTTCTCTCGTCTTTCTGATGAAAATAAAGTTAAATTCAATGGTCTACGATGATTTTTAAGAAAGTTGCATTTTTTAACAAAATTTCCAAGGGGGTTAGTCATGTATTTTTTCACGATTTCATCAAAAAATTAAAATCTCTAATCCGACTAATTGACGTACGAGGAGCTCAGATTTGCAAACCGCGTTCAATTTGGAGTTTTCGTTTGGCCGCTACGGCCGATCAAAGTCTGAAAAATCAATTATTTTCTGAAAATTTCCTAAAATGTTCATGGTGACTGACTATTTTTTTTGCTATTGAAGTTAGCTCAAATTTTTTAACGCCAATCAATTTCTCTCGTCTTTCTGATGAAAATAAAGTTAAATTCAACAGTCTACGATGATTTTTAAGAAAGTTGCATTTTTTAACCAATTTTCCAAGGGGGTTAGTCATGTATTTTTTCACGATTTCATCAAAAAATTAAAATCTCTAATCCGACTAATTGACGTACGAGGAGCTCAGATTTGCAAACCGCGTTCAATTTGGAGTTTTCGTTTGGCCGCTACGGCCGATCAAAGTCTGAAAAATCAATTATTTTCTGAAAATTTCCTAAAATGTTCATGGTGACTGACTATTTTTTTTGCTATTGAAGTTAGCTCAAATTTTTTAACGCCAATCAATTTCTCTCGTCTTTCTGATGAAAATAAAGTTAAATTCAATGGTCTACGATGATTTTTAAGAAAGTTGCATTTTTTAACAAAATTTCCAAGGGGGTTAGTCATGTATTTTTTCACGATTTCATCAAAAAATTAAAATCTCTAAACCGATTAATTGACGTACGAGGAGCTCAGATTTGCAAACCGCGTTCAATTTGGAGTTTTCGTTTGGCCGCTACGGCCGATCAAAGTCTGAAAAATCAATTATTTTCTGAAAATTTCCTAAAATGTTCATGGTGACTGACTATTTTTTTTGCTGTTGAAGTTAGCTGAAATTTTTTAACGCCAATCAATTTCTCTCGTCTTTCTGATGAAAATAAAGTTAAATTCAACAGTCTACGGTGATTTTTAAGAAAGTTGCATTTTTTAACCAATTTTCCAAGGGGGTTAGTCGTGTATTTTTTCACGATTTCATCAAAAATTAAAAATCTCTAATCCGACTAATTGACGTACGAGGAGCTCAGATTTGCAAACCGCGTTCAATTTGGAGTTTTCGTTTGGCCGCTACGGCCGATCAAAGTCTGAAAAATCAATTATTTTCTGAAAATTTCCTAAAATGTTCATGGTGACTGACTATTTTTTTTGCTATTGAAGTTAGCTCAATTTTTTTAACGCCAATCAATTTCTCTCGTCTTTCTGATGAAAATAAAGTTAAATTCAATGGTCTACGATGATTTTTAAGAAAGTTGCATTTTTTAACAAAATTTCCAAGGGGGTTAGTCATGTATTTTTTCACGATTTCATCAAAAATTAAAAATCTCTAATCCGACTAATTGACGTACGAGGAGCTCAGATTTGCAAACCGCGTTCAATTTGGAGTTTTCGTTTGGCCGCTACGGCCGATCAAAGTCTGAAAAATCAATTATTTTCTGAAAATTTCCTAAAATGTTCATGGTGACTGACTATTTTTTTTGCTATTGAAGTTAGCTCAAATTTTTTAACGCCAATCAATTTCTCTCGTCTTTCTGATGAAAATAAAGTTAAATTCAATGGTCTACGATATTTTTTAAGAAAGTTGCATTTTTTAACAAAATTTCCAAGGGGGTTAGTCATGTATTTTTTCACGATTTCATCAAAAAATTAAAATCTCTAAACCGATTAATTGACGTACGAGGAGCTCAGATTTGCAAACCGCGTTCAATTTGGAGTTTTCGTTTGGCCGCTACGGCTGATCAAAGTCTGAAAAATCAATTATTTTCTGAAAATTTCCTAAAATGTTCATGGTGACTGACTATTTTTTTTGCTATTGAAGTTAGCTCAATTTTTTTAACGCCAATCAATTTCTCTCGTCTTTCTGATGAAAATAAAGTTAAATTCAACAGTCTACGATGATTTTTAAGAAAGTTGCATTTTTTAACCAATTTTCCAAGGGGGTTAGTCATGTATTTTTTCACGATTTCATCAAAAAATTAAAATCTCTAATCCGACTAATTGACGTACGAGGAGCTCAGATTTGCAAACCGCGTTCAATTTGGAGTTTTCGTTTGGCCGCTACGGCCGATCAAAGTCTGAAAAATCAATTATTTTCTGAAAATTTCCTAAAATGTTCATGGTGACTGACTATTTTTTTTGCTATTGAAGTTAGCTCAATTTTTTTAACGCCAATCAATTTCTCTCGTCTTTCTGATGAAAATAAAGTTAAATTCAATGGTCTACGATGATTTTTAAGAAAGTTGCATTTTTTAACAAAATTTCCAAGGGGGTTAGTCATGTATTTTTTCACGATTTCATCAAAAAATTAAAATCTCTAATCCGACTAATTGACGTACGAGGAGCTCAGATTTGCAAACCGCGTTCAATTTGGAGTTTTCGTTTGGCCGCTACGGCCGATCAAAGTCTGAAAAATCAATTATTTTCTGAAAATTTCCTAAAATGTTCATGGTGACTGACTATTTTTTTTGCTATTGAAGTTAGCTCAAATTTTTTAACGCCAATCAATTTCTCTCGTCTTTCTGATGAAAATAAAGTTAAATTCAATGGTCTACGATGATTTTTAAAAAA